>BMAU01000231.1:0-403914 GCA_019973935.1 Trichonephila clavipes | reverse complement strand
ACATCCACCACAACACCACAACTGATGGGCAATTTACCAAAACACCGTGCCACGCTGGAGAGACCTTTCTTCAGTTGCGGTATTGATTATGCTGGTCCTGTACTGATTAAATGCAACAAAGGTCGAGGGACTAAATCTACAAAGGGTTACATTGCTTTATTTGTATGCTTAGCAACTAAAGCTGTTCATATTGAAGCAGTCGGAGACTTAACAACTGATTCCTTCATAGCTGCACTACGTCGTTTTAGTGCTCGTCATGGGGCTCCCCGCCACATTTATAGTGACAATGGAACCAATTTTGTTGGAGCTCGTCGAAAACTTGACGAAATACGGAAGTTATGCTTTCTTTACCAACTAATGAAGCCATCTCTTACTACTTATCCAAATCTTCAATAGATTGGCACTTTATTCCACCCTCATCACCACATTTTGGAGGTATTTGGGAATCAGGAATTCGATCCGTCAAATTTCATCTGAAGAGAGTATTTGGAGAAACCATATTAACTTTTGAAGAGTTAACAACCTTGCTCACACAAATCGAAGGATTACTAAATTCCAGGCCTCTCTCCTACGTTAATGACTCTGACATAGAATGCATATCTACACTCACACCTTCACATTTTCTTACAGGTGATGTTCTTCTTTCAGTTCCAGAGGAGCTTCCTTCAGCCTCCAACCACAGAGATCGTTGGAGTTGCTACAGAACATCAAACGGGGCTTTTGGAAGAAGTGGAGTTCCGAATTTATCTCCTCCTTACAACCTCGCAAGAAATGGCAGGATGCACAACCAAACTTGAAGGAAGATGACATCGTATTGATCAAAGAGGAGGGTCCTCCTGGTACATGGCCAATGGCTCGAGTTCTTCAAGTGCATCCAGGCAACGACGGACTGGTTCGTGTTGCAACTGTGAAAACCCAAGACTCAGTGTTTAAACGACCTGTTCAAAAACTTCACAAACTTCCCATATATCCGAACTAGTTCGGATATAGGGTGGGAGTATGTTTCCTACACTTCTCACTTAACTGTAACTGAGTGCGCCAGACTTTCCACTCTCACTTAACTGTAACTGAGTGCGGGAGATTTTCCCGCTTTCCAACCCCAACGGAAACTTTTTTGGAACCGGTACGGGGTCTTCTGTAAACTAAAACGCAACGGACGGACGCAAGGTCTTATTCGCATCAATCCGCAGCACCTTCAAGGGTGTAATTTTCATTTAACCGCATTATTACCTTTTAGTGTAAACTTTAACTGTAAATATTTATTTTCTTGTAATATAAATTTAAGTACTATCTCCATCTCTGGCTATTATTCGAACTCAACCAACGGCACCAATTGTTGTTTCTATTCTATTTTATCTAATAGATAATCAAAATATCCCAACCAGAGGTTAAGAATAAAAGAAATTCTTTCTTCCTCACACACAATTTAAATTAAAAAGAATAAAATCTGTTTTAATTATATTATCAAGTTTTTTAAAAAATCTGAATATGTATAATCGCAACTTTATCTTATCTCAGTAAAAACCGTCCTAATTTTAATTTTTAAAATTTGAAATGAAATAATTAAAATTTATGTGTTATAGTTTTTGAAACAAAAGTTAAGGAATGACAAGCAATCAGTTTTTTTATCAATATAATTTTTTAAAATAATTGGTTCCACATAAAGTATTAATAATTAATTTTAAAGAAATATAAGAAAACAATTGCTGAACTCCTTCCTTCAAAGACCTCTGAGAATACAACATATGCTATCGTGATTTTCTATTAATATATTTGACTTTAGCAGAAAATGCTGTGAGACTTCATCTAACGTTTAATCCAGGAACGGACACTGCGTATAACATATTCACTATCTCACTCCTATTAGTATTTTGATCAAATTTATTTTGGTAAAGTGTATAATAGGAGGTCCCTTGGCAAAGTCAACTTTTTAGCTAAGCTATTATATATATATATATATATATATATATATATATATATATATATATATATATATATATATATATATATTATATATTATATACTGTCTCTCTCTCTCTCGGCAAATAATTTAATTTAATTATAGATGTTCTGAGAATTTAGGAAGTGGAATTTTGTAATGATAATAAAGAAATATTAATCAAAAGTAAATTTTAATAAAGTATCAGCTGATTCTTTATATATATATGCAGTTCATTCTCATATTATAACTTCAAAGGAAAAATGATTTTCAAAACCAGACGTAGTGTAAGAAATCCTTCTGGTCAAGGATATTATCATACTCTACATGTCCTTACCTACTTTCCTGATTTAAATCAATGACATTTCAATCACTGTGTCTGCATGTTACGCTCCTACTGCATGATAAATAAATGTAACATTCAGAAATTTGCTCTGCATAGTACGTAATGACGAAGAAAGTTACATAAGAAAAAAAAGAGGATGATAAGAAAAAAAACAGAAAAATGCGAACACCATGATTTTTTTAACAGAGATTGATGCAGGTTTTAAGATGAAGATAATGATTCAGTCTCAAAAATATTGTAATAATGAAGGAAATCAGAAAAAATAACGTGTGAAGTGTATTAAAGTATTTAGTGGAATTAAACTAAAGAAAAAGTATGGACTCTAAATAAAAGTCTAGAAACTTCTTTCCCTCAATTTTTGAATATGTGATGATTATCATACCCAAAAGCATACCAGACCACAAATTTACCGTATTTACTGGAATTTAAGACGCCATCGATTCTAAGCAGCGCCGCAAATTCTCAATGCTCTACACGTTTTTGAGGGGAAAAAATTGTGTAAAAGGTTCATCAATATCCAATCCTTAAGAAATTTTTGGAAAACATTTCAATGAGAAATTATAAAAAGTTAATAATTAATTTATTTTACCAGTATTAGAAACTTTCAAATACATAGAAGAACCTATAATTACTCTAACCGTCAGTATCAGGTTTTGAAAATGAATTTCCACCCCCATCATTACAGCCAAATTCGGGATGTTGCCATTTTCTCACTCAGCGTCGTATTCCGTACCATCCAATGCATTTGTTATGCACCATTTTTGTTAAAGAATGTATTAAGTACAATATAAAAGCATTATTAAAGACTGATGAACATTTACAAGCAAAAACTATATCATTTTGTTAACGCCATCGACATTTATTTGCTTCATCCGTGTCAAATTTTCAGTGAACACTGCTTTGTTTCCACTTTTTTCTGCATATAAAATTGCCTTCCTTTTCAAACTTGCGACCGAATGAATATGACTACCAATATCTTTGATGTTTAGGCGATTAAAAGAAAGCTTACACAAAAATATTTCCTAAATGCGAACAGTGAGTGAGTGAATATTAACGTCGCACTGTTCAGCTACACGAGGGCTTTTGGCGACGGACCACGTAATTTTGAACCATGGTCAAGTGACATGGACGACACCTGAGCTGGCCTCCCCGTCTCCTAACTACCACACCAATGGGAGGACGTTTCATCTCTCCACAGATTTAGCGTGCATCGCTGCCCTACACAGCGGATCTTTAGTGGTACTGGGCTCGAACTCGTGACAAAGCCAGCTACAATCCCATACTTATACCACTCGGCTACCGTGGCCACAAATGCGAACAGACAAGCCTGTTTAGGATAAATTGAATATTGGAGATAAATTGCGAGATGGGATAAGCCATTGATGTAAGTGGCCAGAATGAACGGTTATATTTTTTTTGAAAGGGGAGGAATCTCAATTCCCCCATCCAATAAATGTTTTGCTTTCGATTCTAGGCCGCACCCGATTTTCAGTAGCATTAACACTAGAAAGATAGTGCGGCTTAGATTAGAGTAAATACGGTTTTACAAGAGGATCTCAAAGTAATGGCAGGGTGCTCTGTGTTGAATTTATTAAAAATATTATTGGCAAGAACGCACAAGATAAAAGTATTTTATTTGTCGTTTTAAAATATTTAATTGTTTGTTTGACTTTTATTCTTATTGACTGAGAAGGAACAGAATAACAATGTCTGGAAATATTATAGACTTTCTTTGTTAAACAAAGAAAGAACAGTATTGTTGGAATTTTACCTAAAATCAATTATATTGTTTCAAACGTTATATTTGATGCTTTATTAAGTGCTTTGCTTACTGTTTTCTTTTGAGGAATTTGTGATATTCAACCAAAACTCTATTTTGGAAATGATCATCGATATGATCTTAAAGGTATTTTTATACCTCTTTCAATGTGCTTTGACATTGATTTTGAGAAATGATCTCCCTTCCTTTCTGGAGATCTTGATTTTGGATTTGGTGGTGGAGCTTATAGAGCATTTCACCTCGACTCAATTCTTTGATGGGGTCGTACCTGATCCAACTGCTCCAGCTTCTCTTGTGACTTCTGTAGAGGAACGTATTCCTATCGTTCACTCTTTCACCGTCTGGAAGATATGCGAGGCCCTCGACCTGAAGGCCAAGTTTGTTCCACTGCCAGGAGCAACAGATTTGCCTCCAACCCCACACAGAGGAGTAGATAAAACGGCTACTGTCACTGTCGTAGGATCATTCTCTGTGTGGAAAATTTGCCAGGCCTTGGATCTTCCAGCCACTTACGACCCACAGCTTATCAAAACTGCTGTTTTTCGTAAACCCAACAAACCAGTTCCTGTAGTGCACTCACCTGCCGTTTTTGAACTCTGCAAGGCTTTGAACGTGAAGGCTAAGATGGCTCTTCAGTATATGAGGGCTTGCATCTTTCCTAACCTTTAAAACTTTATCATCAATAGTACACCTAAAGCAGCAAAATCGTACTTCACTTCAGGACCCACCTCAGTCTTCATCGAATGGATGATGTTCAACATTTGTCAATTTTTGGTTGCCTCTGGAAAACTTATAAGATTTATGAGAGCAATTCAGCATATATGCATATGAATTCTCTTTCTTCCCAATAAAGTGACACATACTTTGATAATAATGACTTAAAATACGCTTAAACAATATTATTAGCGAGAAATTCATTATAGAGTAATGCGTTATTAAGAAAAGAAAAGAAACCTTTTTAGATCTTTGGCTTGAATACATTAACACACTTTCAAGGAATTTTATGACAAATTTTTAACGACTTTTTTTTCCTGAAATATTTGTATACCCTTAACACTTTTCTTTCAAATTCTACACATGTTTGGTTTCATTGTAAATAAACTTTCTTGTATATGGTGTAAACATTTGACTCTGTGTCATATTATTGGTTTTTATTTTGAATTACATATAATTATTTTTTGCTTTTTTAAAATTTAACCAAGTAAAGATACAATATGTCAGTTATTAAAAATTGCTTTAGCGAAACTAAGCACATATACTTAGAAAATAATATTTATTTAAAAACAACGATATACTCGTATATATTTGTTAAACAACTTAAAAGATATTTGTAATAGGTATAAAGCATTTCCTTTCGTTGATTTAATAATCTCTTACATATTCACTTTTAAATGGTTGTTTGCCTGAGAGATTTCACATTTTTCGTCGTTAGTTTTGGAAATCCTTTAAAGAGAGAGAGTTTTATTTTTCAAAATTGAGAGGAGGGGGTGAGTATTTATGTGAATTTATGGAGAGCATATGGTCAACGTGCAGAAAAAGGGCTAAAGAAATATTTTGGAATATTAGATATTAGATACACACAAACATTGTTGTATTAGAATGAACGTTCTCTCAAGCGTTAAAGCGATTAACATTAACAAGAGAGGTTGGGGGTAAACTCGCTTTGAAAGTCGAGTAAGAATATTGATTACATATTGCACCTATTTTTTTATTTACTGGAAACATAAACATGAATAACAAAATAAACACAATGAAAAAAAATTCGTTTTTTTTCTAAAAATCATTTTTTGTAAGAAAAGTTAAAAAGAAAATGTGTGAATAGATTTAAATATTTTATGACAGCGCAATCACGAGAATTTACATTATCACGTCTTAAGGGGACTTGGCACCCTTTGAGCAAACTTCTTTATTTACGTATTTAAAAATTATATTTTAGCATTTTTTATACAATGTTTCTATTCAAGAAAATGTTACCAGATGAAAATTTTCATATATTATTCACACAATTTTAAAAATTTTAATTTTTGAAGAAAATTGGGAAAATTTTAAAATCCTACTCCTTTTGTAAAAATTAATTTTTTGACCTGAAATTTTTTTATAATACTCTTATGGATGATCTAAACAACTTTAGGGATCGAGTTTAGAATAACTTTATTCGTTTTCGAGAAAAAAAATAAAATGTTGATATACGGGCTAAAAATCAACGAAAAAGCCAACATGTCTTACATTTTATTTTTTTTAAAAAAAAGTATTAAGTTTATAGCAAAACGGATCTCTAATTTTATTACATGCTTTATTTTTAACACGCAGGAAAAAAATTGAAGTGATTGGTAAATAATTGTCGAAGGAGTAGCATTTTGAATGCACTAAGGTTTCGAAAAACACAAACTGAGAAAAACCACTTTAAAGTTTATAATTCTGAAAAAATAATTATTATTAGCTTAATTAAACTTAAAATACCACTTTAAGATATTAGTTATAACGTTTTCTTTAAAATAATTGCATTTTCATATTTTTTCAACCCCCACATTTTTATAAATGATCAACTTTTAGAGAGTACTAATTGCCCATGAAAATTCAAGAAAAATGTTAAAAATTTTTTTTCTGTCATGACAGAAATTTTAGCTGTTTTTCTTCTTATAATATTAAAGTATTACATTTGTATGAAAAATATATCAGGAAGAAGAACTGAAATTATAAAATTATTAATATAAAATGCCTTAATTTAAAAATTTTACATGCACACATTTCACAAGGAAGACAAATTACATTATTGTATGTATTGCCTCGGAAATATTCTGCTTTTAATACTACACATTCTGTTTTTATAGTTATTATTTCTATTTCTAAAATAGATTTTTTTTTATCATAAAGCATTTTTTAGCTTTTTTTCTAAACAGGGGGTGTGGCTGAATTGCCTAATTTGTTTTCAAATGAAGTTTTAGTCAACTTCTAACTTTCCGACATGCACAAGTGATATATCAATCGAAAGATAATAATGCAAAGAATAAGGTTAAATGAAAATTAAAAAAAACGATAGGTTTGTGATTTTTAGGGTACCAAGTCCCCTTAAGACACACAGTGAGAGAATACTTCCTTACACTAAATTAATCATTAATCAAATATTGTTCTATACACATATCAAAATTTGTAACAAAATTTTGTCTAAGTGAAGCAGTAATCCTCAGAAATCAAAAGTTTTCCAAAGGAAATATTTTTCATTAGTATCGCTCTTCATGAAAAATTCTGCAGCTTACATAATTGAAGAACATTGAAATTCACAAATGCTTTTGTTTTGTTTTAACAAACAAATCTAAAAATGAGTTCAAATATGGATGTGATTTATTGATTCAACGCTTTATTTGAATTCGATAAAAAAATTGTAGTTTATATTTCCTTTACTAACTTCATGGTCCTCTTGCACGGCCTTTTTCGAATGTACAGCTTTTTGTGCACAGCTAAATTTCCCCTTTCCCCCTCACACTTCCTGGTGTGAGTAATTTTATATTAGAGTCATTAAAATTCCTTTTTTCGAAATTTTCCCCCTCTTTGTCCCGTTGGATGGATCCTTTTTGCCTTTACTTAACCCGGCGTTGCATGGGTTTTTTCTGTGTGTGAGTATAACTTTAATCCCCATAGAAATTTTCTCTTTCTCTCTCAACGCAACACTTCTAGGTGAGTTTGTATGCACACAATATGAAGGAATTCTACATTTATGTTATGAAATTTCCCTTTACTGAAATGTCTTAATTTTGTTTTCTCTGTCAGACAGGGTTTTTTCCATCCCTTTAGTCCGGCGTGTTGCACGGCCTTTTTCAAACATAAAACTCTTTTTGCTTCCCCCTTCCAGGGATAAAGTCTTCAAATTTCTATTTTCGATTAATAGTTTACAAAGCTAATTTAGTTTTATCCACAAGAAAAGAGACATTGTGTATGGTTTTATTATTAAATATTTAATTTATAATATCGAATAATAAACAAAAATACTTCTTTAGTTTTTTAAAAATAAATATTAATATCTATCCATTTTCGTTAAATAATGAACCAAAACATTCTTCCCGTTAGCAACTGAAATGGCTGCTTATTTCTGAACATTTGATTATTTGATTAAAATATGTAATTGTATGAAAGGAACTATGGGGGTGGAGGGTGAGAGCCTAGAAATGTGTTTATATTCACTGTATAAAAATATTCAATAAGGGAATCATATATATACATTCTGATAAAAACATTTCAGCATTTTCTTATATTTTTCAGTTAAATGTTTCTTATGAATAAGGAATAGTGGTTATAATATAGTTTATTGTTTGCACTGTTATAACAATAACGTTGTTACAACATCGCAGTCGAATGGTTCTTTTAAACCTTTTTGTAATTAATATCTTTTTAATTAATTGTTATTCCGAAATATAAATGATCAAAATGGATTTACTTGGATCAATTCCTATCTTTTGGTAACTTTGAAGCGTTTCTGCGTTCAGCGATTCGTGACGTGATAGTCTCTCATAAATATATTCATAGATACGTTTGCTTATCTTCGGTTTTTAACAGTGTAGATGAAGCACAAGTAGCCTTTTACATTTAATTGTCTTCAAACTATATTTCATTTGATTGTTTATAAACGTTCGTACTTAGCGCTGTACAGGTGCTTTTGACTACAGCCTTTCTATTGAACTAGATTTTCATTTAAACATAGATACTTGTGTTTGATGGCTGTTGAAGGCGTGAAGACCTTCGGAGATTTACTCTGTGAATATTGCTGTTAAATCCTGTATTTAAAGGATTGGATTTTTGTCAATAAATTCGTATCGCTCTTGAAGAACTGTTTATTTTCTTTGTGATTGTTTTGCATAAAATCCTCGAACGGGTCTCTACGTAACAATACATTAATATATACACAGAGATTAAATTATAGTCTAGACAGGAGGTAAAACTAAATAAAACATTTTCGGAAAATTTTAATTCAATATCTCAAAAGAAATTTTGTAGTGAACTTTACCGTGAAGGAAGAAATTGAAAAACATAGTTTCTCACAGAAAATGCATTTAAAGACTTTAATACAGTATAAAAAAATGTTCTACTAAATGTACATTTTTTTAAACTCACCATATTTATGGGTCAAGATCTTTTTAGATTCAAGTTTAAATAATTTGGACTTTTTTTAAAACATTTTGATGTTTTCAGGAGAGTTTTATAGACTATAACAATTGTCGTTTTCAGTGAAATTTTGATGAAAAATTGCAGTTACACAAAATTCTAATAAATGTATTCAAATAATATTTATACAGTACGTGTATAACATCTTTATATGAGTTAGAAATTTAAAGATTTGTAATACTTTTGAAAGTTTTTTAAATATGCCAAATGTTTTGCAAAAACATGAAAAAAAAATAATGACTTTTTTCATAAAAAAGTAATAAACTACATAAATAGAAACACAGAGATTAGATTTCGATTCCTAACACAGATAAAACTAAATAAAACATGTTTTGAAAATTTCAATTCAATAACTTAAAAATATTTTGTGTAAGGATCTACTTCCGCTTTTGTAAGCTCCATTTCCGGTTTACTAATTATGCTATAACATTGCTTCTAGATATCGTAGAAACAAAAATAGAGTGTTTTTGGAATATTAAATGTATGGGCTATAAAATAAAAACATAAATGAAATTTCGAAACTTTTCACCAAAACGGGGAATTTTGTGTGGGTAGTCACATACCTTAAAACTCCAAGGAAAGTGAAGTGAAAGATTTCTTTTTCTGGATAAATATTTCTAAAATTGAGTAATTAATGGTATCAATAAATAAACTGATCTACTGATCATATTTTTTATTAATGGGTTAGCGAAGACTGAATTTTGAAATTTTTTTTAATTATATTAGAAAATGTTAAAAAAAAATTAAAATATACCCACATATAATGAAAAAATATATTCATTAAAATATTACTCTACCATTTAATTAAAACAATTAAATAACTGATAACAGTGCGCGTAGTGAAAATGAATTTTATTTTATCTGATAAATTTTGCAAAAAATATTACTTTGGGAACTCCATAATGCAAGGTGTCTGTATATTAGTTGGGAAAAAAGAAAGACTTCTTGCATATAATTTTAAGGAAAAAAAATTCAAGTATATTGTTATAAGACAGAGAAATAAACCAAGTTTATCATCATCCCAAATGTTTGAAGTGGCTTCCTTTTGTTACACTGCAAATGTCCCATCGGTAAACCCGTTCTTGCGACAGATTTGTTACCACGTTTCAAACAATCAATCAAATCAATTGCAAGGAAGATTCTTGATTCTTGACTCGGAACCAATATTCAAAAAGACTTATACAAGAATTTTTCCAAATTGGACTTTGTTGCACAAATAAGTCATGGGCTAAGGTAAAAAATTACTAACATACTGACAAGTTGGTGAATCTGATATTCTAAATCAAAATCTCAGCACCGCTATTTGCTAATTTCCCGCACGCATGCACGCACGAACACACATACACACGCCCGCGGACGCACACATACACAGTTATGGTTATATATGATTTTAGCAATTCAGTGTATCATTCTTTTGCTTTCGATTTGCGAAAATATTTTTCTTCCTATGAATGATAGATAAATAAATAAGGAAATTTTACTGTTCTTTTGTTTAAGTAAAGGACTTTAACAAGACAAAAAATTCCAGCATAAAACATTGCATTCACATACACACTCCTATGATAGACGTAAACACAATTAAAGTTGTTGCCCATCCGCGCGCGAGTCTGAAAGCAAATTACCTTATTAGAATTATCGTGCGACAGGCGCGCAAAGGGGTGAGTCGTGCGCGCAAAAATCGTTCACAACTAACGAGCAGAAGAAGTTCTCTCTGCTCTGGATTTAATAGTAATGAGAACTCGTTAAACTCCCGACATCATTAGAAAAGCGGCATTTTTTGGACGAGCAGCGGAACCTTTCACTTTCTTCGGATTGCGACTGTCATTAATTTTCCTGCCGAATGTTCTTTGCAATAATCCACATCGAGTATCGTTGGCTCAGAGCAGCCATGTAAATAAGAACGCTACCTTGGATTATTCCTTTTTTACCCCGCTTTTTTTTCTGTAACTAACTCCGAGGGAGGTTTCGATCGTAAACAAGGCATGGATTTTTATTGGAGGTGGAAAAATCTATTTCGAGGATGTATGGAAATAGGAAAAGATACTAGAGGGGTGGGGAGAGGGGGAAAGAACTATATACTTTTTTTCAGATACGAGATAGATTCTCGAATAATTTTTTCTTCGTTCTTATTTTTTTTATTAGAGATTTTGATTCAAGAGAGTTTGGCTTAGGCTTTCTTTGATGCAAAAAAGGAAAGATCGGCAGAGGTCTTTTGCATGTTCGTTTATCATTTCCATTGCGTAGAGATCTTGTTTTTATTGAAGGGTTTTCTTTATTTGGCTCTACTGGATTACTGAAAATAATTCATGACGTATCCCTGCCTACTGTAGGTGGGGTAAGTATCCTGAGCCATCTGCAGTCACATATTCTCAAGCTCCCACAAAACTCACACAAAATTACTCGACAATTCAAAAGAAATATGTATATGTGAGTTTTATCATAAATAAAAAGCATATTACTTTCAGTATAACTCTAAGTAGGATGAGGCCTGGAGGCCAAGCGGTAGTGTATCGCGCTTCCACTCCACAGGTCCGGGGTTCTATCCTCGGGCTGGGCAATGTCGACTCAGCCTTTCATCCCTTCTGTAGGTCGACAAATGAGTACCAAGCTTGTTTGGTGACTAAACACAGTGGATTTTGTTTCAGACTGACCACCTGATAGGGACATCTGCTCATGTACCTCAGCACCCAAGGTCATGTTTACTGAGATGGCCACAGTAGACCTTGGCCCTCATGGGCTGTTGGGTCCCTGAATTTAGTTTTAGTTTAGTTGCAAGTAGAATATGGACATTTTTGTTTATCCGGGTGTGGTTCTTGATAAGCGAGCAATTGATAACAGCATGGCTACAAATGTTGGGAAATGTTTGGCGAAATTTTGCCTGGAGCTGATAGCAGCATTTGGTGATTTATTACCTGCGATCAGATAACCGAGCAGAGAGTGTTGAATAATTTCTCAATCTAAAAGAAAAGGGCAAGATATTCAAATTGCAACTAAGCATTTACAAGAGTACGAATTTCTCGGACATACTCTAAGCAAAATTCTTGATATAGCTATAGTAGTGATTGGTGGTTATCTTCTTTTGGAAAGAAAGGAATTTTTCGATAATGATTTCTGGATAAAATACCCTTCCGAATGTATGCTAAAATTGTATCCAAAGTTCTTGGATATCATTTTATTTCAATTATATAAAAAAGTACGACATATGTTAAACTAGTAAACGCAATTCACTTCAGCTTTTTACATATTTGTATGAACAATTTCATAAAACGAATGTGGGTTGTGGGGAAAACTTAAATTGTTGTTATAAGAATGGTATTTATTGGTTACAGAGACTGTGAAGCCAAGCGCAGCAACACATTAAAAAAAACCCCCGCCAAATTCTGTTCTGTCAGTATTTTGTAGTGAATGTATTGGTATTTACGTATTATACCGTAGATCAATGTCATGAAATCAAAGGACGTTGCCAAATCCTGCGACATACAGCCATTGTGGGAACAGTTCCCACGCTTGTTCGAGCATAGTAATAATAACCGTGTTGGTTGCATTTTTTTAATTGGTAATGTCTTTCCGTTTGACGAAATTGTCTACGATATAATACAAAAGTACTTATATATTTTATCGGATAATACTACCAAATATCCGTATCAGCGACAACTGGGATAAGCAGTCGTCAACTTAATAAGTCCTTGTTATTTCTTATTCCAGATGGTGTGTAGCCAAAAAAAACCCGTCAATAATACAATTCAAGCAATTAAGAGTATGGTAAGATGAGGCCTGTTCAGTCTCGCATTTATGACGCTCTATACAGACTTTCCGGCCCTGTTGAAAAGTATGAGATTGGATATGGTCACTAAAAAAGCGTGATCACTAGAAATATTAAGTTGGTGACACCAACGAAATTTTTTCCCAAAATACCAAGCGTGAGAATGGGGTATTCTCCAAAGTGCACGCAATTCTATCCTTTTAATAGAGGAGAGTTCGGCAAAAGTTAGACAAGTCCTTGTAACCGATACTATAAAAACTTAATTTCAAAATATACCAAAAATATGAGAGAAAACGATACGGTACTTTCCATTTCGGCAGCACAAATCTCGCTAAGTATGCTTTATTAGCAACAACACACAATATACACATAAAAAGTGTAAATGTTAACTTTTTCTCTCATTGGTTTTTCATCCATTTTTGATGTATGAATCACGCCATGATATATATACGTATATAATAGATTTTTCAGTGTTTTATTTGAAGAAAAACGATTCTCGTGGTGTTATTTTGGCTGCGGTGACGCTAATACGTAAGTAGCAAGATGTTATTTAAAAGAAAAGACACGACTTATTTTGAAAAAAATGTGGTGGTAAAAGCTTACCAGAAGGAGCTTTCTGTTTGGCGTTGGTTGTATCATTTTTAGCGATTTTATCGCTTGCGCTGGCGAAATGGAAAAGTACCAACGATACTTTTGTATTAACTGCATGCCAACAATTAATTACCAAATATTTTACAAATTATCATAACCTATTTTGTCTAGAGGAAAAATCAAGCTGAAAATGAAAAAGATACCTAGATGCCATCTTGGAAAATCGCTTAACATTTGCTAAGCTAAAAAAATATGCCTAAATTCACCAAAGATGCTGAGGGGCATAAGTAATAAGAAATCCATACGGATTTAAGTTTAATTTCAGAGATAATCTTGCAAAATATACAAAATGAATTCCAGCAAATGATTGCATTTAAAATTTAGTTCATCGGATTAATTTAATTTTAAGTTGCATGCATTGTTGTCACTCGTTTGGCTTGCAAAAAATAAAATACTAAAATTTGCTCTGTTGTTAGTTATCAACACAATTCTAGAAGATTTTTTCTGAAGGCAAGTTAAAGATATTCGGTCGGTGGATATTAGAACATTTCATTTTCTACACGCACACACACGCCCATAAAAATTACTATGGAGAGAATTCTGTGTTTAGTTTATAAATTACAAATAAATAAATTTGAGGTAGCACCTGGAATAGATTCGAAACAATTGAAATAATGGTGTTAAATAAAATTTATTGGAAAACATTTAATTGAATAAAGAGCTTACAAAATGCACCATCCAACTGGTAGTACAACAACTGGAAAATAAAACCCTTTTAGCAATAGAATGAACTTACAAGCATTTTAACTTTTTGTATGTGTCGTATTTGAGGGTAAGAATCAAAATCTTTAAAAATGTATCTTTATAAAATCCTAGCCGTTACTCGTCCACCTTCGTTTCATATAATGTCGGTAATACGGTATAATAAATAAGTACCAATCTTTTTCAAATCTATTATTGTGGCTATGGTAGCCTTGTTTGTGGTCACAAATTTATAACCGTCGTGATATGAGTTCGATCCCTAGTACGACTGAAAGCCCACCATGTTAAGAAGCTGATGCATTCAAAATCTGTCGAGGTTCTAAGTCCTCTCGTAGGGCGGGGTATGGTAGTTTGGTTTGCCGGTACACAGATGTCCTCCTTATCACCCAACCGAGGTTAAAAAATACGAGATCCGTCGCCAATAGCCTTTGTGTTGCTTTATAGTACGATGTTAATAAACACTCGCTCACCTAATTTTTTAGTGCTTTAGAGGTATTCTATCATGAACTCAGTCTAACACTGTTGGGGTTTTGGTGCTAGTAATAATGTAGATTAGGATCATCACCATCGCACTTGTTATCCGATTCACATGAAAAAAAAGCTTTTTTAGAGATGACGATTTTATCTGCTCTTAACCAAAAGACATGACGTCATGCGAACAAAAGAATAATGCGTGTTATATAAAATAAAGGAAAACTAAGACACACACACACACATACACGCACGCGCACACACACACAATGTAACTTATGGGGAAATTAACCCTCCAAGCGGACAGCACGGATTTTTCTGCCCTACTAGAGAGGCTTCGAAAACGGACCACACGGAATTTTTCGTAAGGCCGGGGACTTACCAAAAATGAACCAAACGGATTTTTTCCTCCTCAAGTAATGTGTTCAAAAACGGAAAAGCCGTGTTTTTCCGAATTCTTTTCCCCTCTTTAAAGGTTTAGTATCTTGAAAGATAATTAGAGACGGTCGGGGAGACACAATGGGCATTGAGGGGAAGTTTTATGGCTCACGGGGAGACTGGTTCTTCCCCTGCAGCAATCGTAAAAAACTGGGAAGAATTTCTTTAAACCTTAAAGTGTACGGAAATAATTGCAAGTCAACGAGTTGAGAATTCTCATTTTTTTCTTTACCTTAAAATTCTCAAATGGAATTAAGTTTTTCTAATGTATGTCTAAGTTTTTTTTAAAAATATCTGTAGTATTTAAATTCAAATTATATATTAAAACATTGAGGATAATTTACTGTTTCATTTTTCTTATTTTAATCAATACTTTCAGGGATTTCTTTTAAAAATGATTATTTTGTTATGTGTCAAAAAAAAAAAAAAAGGCTCAAAATTAAAATCTTTTAAAATTTCGGACACTTCTAAACATGAATAATTTTTAAGCTTCTGTATTACATTATTTGCAAAAATTTTTTATGCATTGTTAAAAAAATCCTATTTAAATCTTTTAGTTTTTCATAATTTTAAAGCCAGGTATTCAGGGCATCTTACATAGAATCCCTTGTTTTGTATTGTTCAGATAACAAATTATATTTGAATTTTGAATGTCTGAACATGAATTTCATTCAAAGAGAACTTTAACCACAAGCTTATATTTTTGAACTTGAATCTTCCAATAAAGAGTATTTAAAAGCATCTGGACAAATTTACAGTTAACATTTGCGCATATAAATAAATATAAAGATCCTTTTTAAATTCAAGTTAAAAAATATATATTTATGCATAATCCCTCATCATTCATGTTCCATTAGTGGTTGACTGAGAAAAAGGTTATTAAAATTTGGACATTTTTATAATCTTAACCATGCAAAACTAGGAATTTTGTATTAGATCCACTGAAATTCTGCATTGGAATTTCGAAAAAGATATTTGTACGTGTCTCACATACTCAGTTGAAAAACATATATTTACCATAAATACTAATAATTCTTTGGATATTTAAAATTATCATTAGATTAATTTTTTTAATATATATATATATATATATTCGAACTCTAATATTTTTCAAGTATTCTTTAAATTTCATATAATTTAATTAAGTGAGGGGATATTAAAGTCGCACTCTCTCTCTTCTCTACTCAACTACTTGAGGGCTTTTGGTGACGAACCTGTGGCCGGGGTACCAGGTGGTCAAGGTATCGAATCATGGTTGGCATGTCTCGAGTTCGAGCCCAGTGCCACAAAAGACCTGCCGTGTAGGGCAGTGATGCACGTTAAATCTATCGAGAGCTGAAATGTCCTCTCGTTGGTGTGGTAGTTAGGAGAGGGGGTGCCAGCTCAGGTGTCGCCCTCGTTATTTGACCATGCTTCAAAATTACGAGGTCCATCACTAAAAGCCCTCGTGTAGCTGAACAGTGCGACGTTAATATTCACTCACTTGGCGACGGACCTCGTAATTTTAAACCATGGTCAAGTGACGAGGATGACGCTTGAGCATCGCTCCCTTACACGGCGGATCTTCAGTGGTGCTGGGGTCGAACTCATGGCACGCCAGCTACGAGTCCGTTACTTTGACCATTAGGCTACCGCGGCCTCACAATGTGGTTGAAAACTGCATGGTGTTGATAGATCAGATCAGTGTTTATCTTACTATCCTCTGTTGCCCGAAATCAACAGCGAAAATACTACAAGAAGATTTTTCGACATTTGTTAAATCAAATTGTGTGGAATTCCTTCGTTATCTTTAAAAAAATGGCGGGATTTTAAATCATATTGGTTTTCGAATGAAACTGATAGAACGATTGATAGAAGAAGGAGGTAGTGATTCTAGTTCTCGAAACTTTGTTTCCACTAAAATTTCTGAAAATGTAGTTCGCTTAATTGGAAGGCACTTCCCTTCATATGTAGAAAGTGACTGTTCAAAAAAACACATCGCGAAAATGTGTGGTATGCAACCTTAAGATAAATGATAATGGAAAAAGCATTCGAAAAGAAAATCGTTTTCAATGTAAAGACTGTAATGTTGGACTGTGTGCAGTGCCGTGTTTCGAAAAATATCACACTGTGACATTTCTGTAAACGACATGTATGTGTCTTTCTCATACTTCTTTGATATTTTTTGCTATTTATACCTGTTAAAATTATTTTTATAAAAGGTTTTTTTGTAATTAATTGTAAATTGAATAAAACCTTTTCTTACAATTATATGTATTTAAGGATGAAATCTGATTTACTTTATTCAGGAAATTTTTAGTAAACTTTATTTTCTTAGCCAACTTATTTGTTTTAAAACATGCATATTTGAATATTATATAATGAAATTTCTAACTATCTAAAATTATGTCTGGCTCTTTTCTCCATTAAAATCTTTTAGGATTTTGCAAATTATCTTGCCATTATTCATTATGTTCTGAATAAGGAAAATATTTCTAAATATAAACAATTTCTGACCTAATAAGCATATAATTGTTTTTAGCTACAGTTTGGAAAATGCATTGAAATTAGTAGCGAGACAGGATTTTTACATATTATGAATGTGTTTTTGACTGCCACTATGTTATATATTTATCTTTCATTCTTTTTACAGAATGAATAGAAGTCGTAAACAGTTTTGTCACAGTAAAATTAATTTTTGTTTTATATTCAGATTATACCATTATATTGATTCTGAAAATAATAGGTTAGTTTAACAAGCCATTATTTCACAATTTTGAAGCATTGAACATTTTTGAAGTTTTTAAAACTTTTATAAAATGCTAAATTATTAAAAAATATTTAATTATTGTAAGTAATGTATATTTCTTAGATTATTAGAAACAAAAAGTATAAAATTTAAAATATATCTCTTTGTTGAATTTTAATAATTATTTTTATGGCTAAACCTGAAAAAACACAATTTTTTAAAAATATTAACATTAAGATATTTTAAAAAAATAACTAGAGCTCTCAGACCTAAATCCATATGAGCTTTTATAGAACATATATTAGGGAATATTTACAAGATATTTCACGACTCTATCTTGAACAGGAAAAACGCCTAAGGGATTAGAATACACTCTCATCTTCAAAATTAAAAATCTGAGAAAAACACATTTAAAATTTGTAAAGGCATAAAAAAAATTCCAATGCCTGTAAAGCTTTATTTTTTTAATATGTTACTATCCAACTTATGCTCTACATGAAAATTCTACTTGAAATATATAAATATGACTGCAAATATCTTTTCTAATTCAAAATTTTCTTCGACATAATATTGATAACAATTGTTAATTTGATCAATTATTCCGTTTTATCAGAACCTTATATATTCTCAAGAGTTTTAAATGCAAAATATTTATACAGAAAATAGTAGTGATACAAACGTTATCCAGAAATCACCAAGATTGTAAATAATATTTTTGAAGTGAAAACTTCTTTACGCGCGTTGAGCGTTTTGGTAGAGGGTAAAATCCTCGGTTCGCGTCACCGACATGCTAATGATCTCCAGACTAGCGCACGCGCAGTAGCCTGTGTACACGTATACACTAATACATCGACTATTTCTGACTGTATTATGTGCGCGTTGGACGCTTTTTGGATAAGTATAATTTTGTGAGTCACGTCACCAATACGTTATAGTAGCAGTACATCTGTAATTGTAAATGTGACGCGTTGTACATTAAGTATTAGAGTGTAGTTATATACATAAGTAAAGTTAAATTGACCACGTGGGAAGTTCAACTTGTGTGTACTGGATTTTGTTTATTTAAGTGAATTTTTAATTTGACTATTATTGTAATTATTTAATTGAAGGATGACTGTTTATTTATTGAATTTAAATTCATTGACTTCAGTATAAAAGTGAGTATGAAACATATTAATATTTTTATACAGATAAATGAATAATGAAAACAACGAATATATTTTTAAACATTTTTAATATTTGTACGAATATTTGTATTTAAAATTTAGCATTATTCATTTTAATTATGTTTTTAATATTTAACCTCTTCATCATGAAATGAGTATTATTACGGTATAAGATTTATCTTACTAGCGTGGTAAAATAGATTTCTAGTTATTTGATAATATTTTTTCGTGGATTTTAAAATTGGAAAATTAAAAAAATGTTATAATAATTTTAGATTTTATGAAATATGTTCATTTATTGTAAAATTCAATTTTACGAAGTTATTGTTTGTTTGTGTAATTTGTTAGATATAAAATACGTGCTTTGTTATTTTTTGCCAAATAATTATTTATGAACTTATATAATTTAATTTCACTATTAGAAAAAATATTGTAACATAATTAAAATCTCTAAATTTCTATTTTTTATACTTGTTTAGATCCTTAATCCCACGAGAAAAAAACTTGAAGATGTCAACAGATAGAACAATTTTTATTCGAAAATTTAATGATTTACACAAAAGAAGGTTCTGAATTACTCGAAAAAGATTTGGCGAAAAATTTGACGATATACCTATGATATTAAGCGGAGACTTTAATATTAACTTCGCAGATGACAAAAATTTATCATTAATTGAATTTTTGAATGAAACATAAGGTTTGACTATGTCTAATGATCGAAAAGTCAGTACAACAAAGTGTAAAACGACTATCGATGCTGTTTTTATACGATATTTAGATAAATTTCAATCAAACATTTTTATTTTTTATTTCAGTTACCATAAACCTATTGTATCTTTTTTAGAATACAATGAAATGATTGAACGAACAGATAATCTAAGTATTGTCGAAATTAATGATGACAATGATGTAAATAATGAAAATAATGTTCAAACTTGAATTCATTGAAATTCGTGTAAATATAAATACTATGTATAATTAAGATAATTGTATATTAATTATTTTTTCAACCACTTTGTATTTATATTTTGTTCATGATGTGTTTAACCCATCATATGTAACTAATAAATAAAACATAAAAAATTTCATATGATTTTTGCATATAGTTTTAATTACTCTCAACTTAATAGTTCCGTTTTCACTTCTATCGGCAGTCCCACGACTGCTACTGTTTTTTTTTTTTTTTTCTCAGTTCCATATCGTGGCAGGTAAGCAAGTTTAAGTTTTTGTTGCGTGACTTTGAAATACTGTAATGTAGTACTACAATATATTTATTATAATGTAGTTTGTGGTACGTCAAGGAAATATTTAGTTCATTCTGCAACATTTGCATTCTGTAGTCTAATTGTAATATCACCTGAAAGCTGTATTTTAGATTTACCATTTTCAGTCATATTCCATCCCTTTCAAGTATTATTTATCACAGTAGCCTGCGTACATTTTAGTCATGGCATTTTTCAAAAGGAAAAAAAAATAATGAAAACAAAGTAAAGAGCTTTTAAATTATATAAACTATGTGTCAAAAAATAAATTGGTCTTTAAATCAATCCTAATTAAGTAAATGTGAGAAAACTCAAAAACTTAAAAACATAAGCAAACAGAAAGGATTTTAGAAATTAAAATTGCAGTTAATAGATTTTTCACACGAAATAATGGATTGTGTTAAAAAAAATATTTTTAATTAATTCAATCTAGGAATTCAAAAATGCTTTAAAATGAAACCGAATTTAAAATCAAAACTCAGAAAATTAAAATTTCTTAAAACCTAATTGGTTTTTAGATCAGAAATTGAGCAAGTTTTCCAAATATATGAAATATATATATATATATATATATATATAATACTTATTAAATATATATGGGAATATAATCAATCGAAAAAAAGCCAGTGCTTTGGGGGTCTGGACCCAAGAATCCCTTCCCTTGTGAGCGCCACTGATTGAATGTGTATTATGTGTGCAAATGCTGACGTAGAGAAGGGGATTTTCTCTCAGTGCAAGTTGTTATGTTGATTTATAGCGAAAAAAATCATTCAACAGAAAAATATAAAGATAAAGATATAAATTTGCATAAATTAAAAGTATTGAAATGACTTTTTATGTGTTATTGTTAATTAAAAATATAAAAAATTGCAGAAATCCAAGTTTTATTTTACAAATTTATTCAGCATATATAATGCTACTACATTTATTATAATTTTGTTAAATAAAAAAATAATCACTTTTACTTTTTACCTTATAATTAAAAAAATAAAAAAAATAACAGGAAAATATTCTTGAGTTTTCTTCGTCTGATATTCAACAATGATTACAGAGAGCTTCTGTATGGTTAAAATTGTAACACCGAAATAAAAATGTTCCTTTTAAAAAAAATTTTAAAGCTCTTAAAAATAACAGGAGAAAAAAATAAATTTTCTTTTGCTTATACATATATTAAAAATATTTTTCAACTTTGAATGAGTCATTTCTTTAAAACTTTATTTTTTACCTTTCATTTGCTTGTTTGCAATAAATTGGGAGAAGTTTCTGTTGGCCGTGAAGTGGAGAAAATGTCCATTTCACAATCCTCGGCCTAGGCCACAGCTGTGAATGAGAAACCTCCCCTTTCGAACAACACAGGAACCGAAAAGCAATAAAATCATCCCCTGCAAAACCATTTGAGGACCTCCCGCAGTTTTAAGGAGGGAAGGCATAAAACTGTGGTGCGCTTTCGAAGCAGTTCGCGAAATTCAACAGAAACATTTTCGCTACCACTAGCTTTGAAAAAGTAGACCGCTTTCGAAGTGAAATTCAATTAGCGGGTCATCCACTCAGAGGGTTAATGAATGAATACACTTCAAACAAACATTACAATTTCTTAAATTCAACAAATAGCTTATCTGTAAATATACAGTGTTGCCAGGTGATTGTTTGAACGAAGCACTCGAGAAAAAAAAGATTAACCCTGATTAATAGGAAATAAAAAAGATTTGGACTTGTCTGTAAAAACTGGTATAAATTAATTGCGGCTTAAGCGATAAAATAGAATACTAGCGTTAATGATGCTACTCTCGAGTTGAGTTGTAGAAAGCAGACGATATATTTAAAAGAATTGAATATTGAATTAAAAGTATGAGAGAGAAGAAGATATATATGAATAAAAAATTAAATCACGAGGCTTGATCAATAGTGTTACACATACGTCTCAACTACAACGCTAGGCTACATACTTTGATGTGACTCGAGAAAATATTATTCTTCAATTTCAATATTATTTTAGTTTTCTTCGGCACGCAGGATAAATGAGGCTATTTACAGTTATGAATTGATGAAGCTATTTACATGAAATAACTAATTATTTGAGCACACGCTCCGTAAAGATAAAATACTATACAGTTCTTTTCTTAGCGTAAGAACGTAAATACCTTTAGAATATTCCATAAACTTATTTAATTAAAATTCGGTTGCCAGATTTAAAGTGAATAAACGAACGCAAAGCAAAATATTAAATAATACAAACAGGAAATGTCGAACATATTAGGAGTGGCAACACACACTTATTGTTTTAGCAACTCAATAGGAAATCACGAAGCTGGGTGGAAAATTCTGTAGCATCCACCACAGTCCTCGGACTTAGGATCATGCAAATAACATTTTTTCTATCCCTCCATAGATTTTTAAATAAAAAAATTCAAGGATGAAATCAAGCATTGCTTCAGTTCTTTCTCTCCAAAAGTGAGTTATCTTTTACAAAAATGAAATCTATGAATTGCCGTCACTCTGAGAAGTGGTCGCAGGGAACGATGGAGTTTATATTGTTGAGAAAATATTAAGAAAAATATGCTGTGCACTATTTTCTTTTATTTCAGAAGTGGACAAGTGTTTAGATACAACTAATCTAAACTTCTTAACGATTTCCCCATCACTTAAACCCCTCATTATGATCAAATTTTTTTATGGACAATTTATAAAATGATTCTGGAGGTATATTTGATTTCTTAAATATTTTTAGAAGTGCAATTAAAATTGTGCCTAAAGAAAAAAAAGAAGACTTAGAACACATTACTCAAAGAACGGAATGCTTACGAACGAAGTGAAATCTTATGTACTCTTAAAGAGCTTTCAAATTTTCAAAATACTGTATGATGTATACAAATATCTCAAAGCTTATGTCAATATCAAGATATTTTTCCTTGTAGTACGAGTTTGCATATCGCTTTTATTCTAAAGAGAAGACTGCTTTCATCTTAAAGAAAGAATTAAAAGTTTAATCTATTTGGTCAGATGTTTGATTTTTGTTATCAACTTTATTGATACTGAATAGCTGTATGTTACTTATACAAACGTTAAGCTTTATGTATAATAAATTAATATATAACAAACATGGAATTCAGACTCAATAACTTGGAAATCGGGAGATTAAGATGCAATAATGTAGATAATGTACGATTCTATCTCTATAATATGCGATCAAGATTTAAAAGAAAACATTTGATATATTTAGTATACATCACGCTAAGTAAGGCATGATGTATTTAGATGTGTGTGCAAGTTAGTTCTTCTCTAAAAAACTTCTTTGTAGGTACTTTTTTTTCAATCGCCTTTGCTTTTTCAAAGCCACTTCATTTTCTCTGCAAAATGTAGTTTTGCAGAGCAATAAAAAATTAAATTATTTCCAGAAAATTGGTGTAAGCTTCGGATTGGAACTAACCCAAGTATTAAGGTCTCTGTGAAACTGAATACACACAAAAAACATTGTAGTCTCCAGAGAAAAGCTCGAGATAACGTTTTAACCAAACTGAAAATTTAATTAACTTGATAAAACGGTGATAAAAATATGTATTAAAACAAACTGAAAGTTTGATAATTAGATGAAACGATGAGAGAAAGTTATCTGTATGAAGAGCGAAAACATGTCTCCAATGGGAGTTCAGTCAACTTGTATTCGAAATAAAAATTCCCTTTGCCAATCAGAAGCCATCTGCGGTCATGCACTAGACCTCTACACCCATTTTCTATTTTAATATTGCGCACAGACCTCAGTTCACACTTCCCCCTTTTAGCAAAGCAATTAATCATCCCTCCTATAATCCAGAGGACAGGGCAACGGACACAACAAAGGTAATCCTGATTACGTTTTTTAGCCTTTACTCGAACACGACCACCGAAAATGGAAGCGAAGACAGAAAAAGGGTGGGTGGCCCTAAAAAAAAGGAGGGAGAACGAACCTTTCAAAAAACAAAAACAAAGAACCGCGAAAACCGAAAGTGAAGGGATAAAAAAAGAGAGAGAGAAAGCAAAAAAAAAAGAGCGAAAAATCGTGTAACCTGAATAGGATAAAGAGAAGAAGGATAAAAAAAAGGGAATAAACCCTAAATTAATTTTAGTCCATGATAGGAGGAAAAAGAAGACGAGTTCGGTGTCATTAGTGTTAAAAATGTTCTCGGCCCGACGGAATTATGAGTCGCTTGATTGCAAGAAGGCTGTGTTGGTAGCGGCGGACCAGCACTTAAGGAAATTGGGCCCGGAATTTGGATCTGGCAGCGGTAGTTAGGTTTGGAAAGGCGCCATCTAGCGGAACGTTATGGCCAGCCGAGGTTGTAAATTTGGGTGTAATGAGCGAGCCCTAACGAATGACCAGAGGGGTGGTGTGACAGGGGAGTCTTTGTAACAGTCCATTAATAATTAATTTCCGAACCGTTTTCACCTTAACGCTAGCTTTGTTTTGGCTGGTGAGCGATTTTTTAATTAGAACGACTCAGGAGAATCTCTTAGATTGTTCTTCGGTGAAATATTAAAGGAAGTAGGGAAGATATTTATAAGGTCAAAAAATCATGCACATTTTTATGCTGTGAAGAGAACGTTCCAAGAAGTTTGGTAAAAATGTTGTAACGCTTATATCTTGTTGCGTGAGTTTAAATTTTGATGAGCTCATTTATTAAAAATGTTATTTTGGAAAAGAAAAATTCGCTTAAGAGCGTATTGATTCATTAATTATGAAGTTCGATCATGTAAAAGGTTCAAAAGCTGGCTTAAATCACATTCATTATAAAAAAATCCAAATATAAATTTTGTTTCTTACAAGAATGAGAAAGTTAGACTAGTGTGTTTTGAATTATGTGACATAAAAGTAGCATAACATAATTTATGATGGATTTTTCCGACTTAATTGTGATACATTTTGTCATTGCAAATAAGTTTTCATTTTCCAGTCTTTGTCTTGATTGCGATTTAATAAAGCTCTAATCAGTATTATAGCATTTGTCGCAGAATTTGTATGAGGATTTAATATATATTGCTTTAATGTTACTTAAGACAACCAAACTTGCTCAATGAGATGGACAACATGCTGAATATTTAAGAAGTAATATTATTCAACAGCTTTCTACAGTTAAACATTAAATTTCGACAATTATTTTTGAAATTTCCAATAATCAAATACAATAAAATCATTTGAATATTATCGATCAAAGTGAAAATATTGTCAATTTTATCAATAGTTATTTAATCATGCTTTACGAAAAAGCATTCATCTTCTTATAATACCCAGTTTTAATAGACGAATGGAAAAAGCCTTGTCAACTTCACTTATTCCATCTATCAAAACGGGATACTTTTCAAACAAAATCTTAATAAAATTGAATGTATTTAAATGAGTTATAGATCATTTTCTAAATAATTCAGGAACTCCAGAATTTTCTATAAACTCACCCGTCTATAGGGTATGTGACTACCTTCGGAGCACTTTTTTTCAAATATATAAATTTTCAACTAAATAAAAACTTTTTTCTATTTGAAATGGGGCACAAAAATGGGATTTCAATTACAATTAAATTAGGAATAATTTAATGCTCCTTGGGCGGCCCAGTACCATTTGACTCATGGACAGGTTGGCGGCTCGGGAGTTGGAGATCACTGGTCTAGATTATTCTGCATTTACCTGGTACGCATTTATTTTTATGTCAAGGTAATCGCCAAAATATCGCCTATAATAGTATTTCTTGTCTTCTTACAAACGATCTTTCCAGCCATAGTAACCTTTCAGTAGTGAAGAAAACCTTCAGTAACACTGAATATACAAACAGAAATGACAAACTTTTGACAGAAATATGAAAATATGCAGATGGCAGTAGCATCGCAAAAGAAATGTAGAATCGGGCAGTGCATTATTGGAGTTTTAAGTTAGAAAAATTCCTCAGTTGAGAAATGTTAAACTTTCTTCAATGTTTGAGAACCCGGAACTCTTCGATATATTTTCCGCAGAAAGATTATATATATATATATATATATATATATATATATATATATATATATATATATATATATATATATATATATATATATATGAAATAATATATATATATATACATTGCAATTTTTTTTAGTTTTTATTCTTCTTTTAAAAGTAGGAGATAATACACTATTTAAAATGCCTCTCAAACTTCTTGAAAGTTAAAAATTGAATTTCGGAGAATAAAGCAAAGAACCTAAAAATAACTTAATGCACAATTGATTTTTTTAAATAAAAAATCACTGTATTCCTATGTGTTTACTTATTGACTATGGAAGTATTCAAATTGGGCGTATTAAAATAGGTGATATTAAAATGTAAAATACAATATATAATAAATAAATATTATTAAAAAGTTATAACAAAAATAGATAAATATTAATTACGAAAGTAAAAAAAAAATAGTTAAATATTTTATATTTTAATTACACTTTCTTTTAATTTATTAACACGCACAAACTTGAAGTGTAAGAACTTTCTAATTTTTACTATATTAGTTTACACTATCCCTATATATATAAATTTATATACAAATCTTGCTCAAATTTTCAAACGATAATAAAATAATTTTTATTCATCCACCTAAGTTCAAATACAATTTTTCAACCTTGTAGTGGATGACTCTTAATGTTAATAAAGTATTTTCACAAATGTTAATTCATTCATTAAATTAAAAAATGAATAAATATTAAAAAACCAAAATAATTGTCTAAGACCATATATAGAAAGGAAAATTGCTCCTTGTTTCTCTGTAGTGCAATGAATAGCGAGTTGCACTTCCAATACAATGGTCGTGGGTTCGAAGCTCACCTGGGATGGCCTAAGTTCTGTGAATGGGATTTCTTTTTACTCTTCTATTTTATTAGAATAATTAAATTTAATTCATGAATAAATGGTAACAAAAACCACAAAAAAATAGTGCAACACCCTATATCGGCGGTACTCAACCTGCAGCCCACCGAGTCTTTTTTAGGTGGCCCGGTCATGGCCCATTGCTCTGAGAAATTCACTTATTTAAGAACTTTGTTGTAAAAATTTGGTGGAAAATTCTTTGTCAAGAAACCAAATACATCAATTTTGCTTCTTGTTGTCGTTGTCGTACAGGTACGATTTGTTATTGTTTTTCTATTTGGAACGGTTACGGTTAATGATAACAATCAACAGTGGAATAGCGACAATTTTATTGGTGGAATTAGTTTTTAACTACCTTTCATAACTTGAAATCGAAAAACATCCGAAGAAAATATATTGTTTCAACACCATTGGGAGGTTGACTAATTTGTAGTGAAAGACAAACATGGATCAGTAATTGTTCGATTTGTCATGAAAGTTCTGTATTTAAAAAATACCAATAAATAGGAATCATTCAATGACCCTTTTCCTCGAAGATCTCGTTCAAGAGATGATAAATAGGCTTTCTTGAATAATCTTTGCAGCAGCAACAAAATATTTTGTCAATGGTAATATCACAGTCGTAACAAAGACATTCTACAAAATTTGTTATATTATTGGTAATAATATAAAACCGTTTACTTATGCAGAGGTTGTGAAAGGGTGTTTCTTAAATGCTTTTTATTTAATATAAGTGACAAAAATAAAAAAATAATAATTAAAAAAATCAAAACAGGAATTATAATTTTTTTAATCAATTTTCCACATTTTAAATTTCCAATGTTACCTTAGTCTTAAAAGCATTTATCTCATGTTTCGGCCCGCGTGAAATAACAATCATATGTATGCGGCCCAGCAGAAAAAAAAGTTCAGTACCCCTGCCCTATATAGAAAGGAAAATGGAAAATTGCAATTGAAATCGCTTTGTATTCTGCCACTTAATACTGTGATTCTGCCATATGTATTTACATATTTATATCAATTGTAATTATTTAATAAAAAGTAACTAAAATAAAATTTTTCTTTGTTGACCTAAGTAGAAATTGACCTCTCTACATATTTTTTTAATATTACTTGTTACGAGGTTATTTTTTCCTTAGTTCTTTAAGTGATTAAAATTTAAAGATTTACACTAAAATTACTATCTTTACAAGATTAAAATAATTACCAAGAGGATTTTTTTCTCTAATACTGAATCCATTTTTAAATATTTTTTTATTTTTCAAAAAAAAAATATTTTCTGTTGAATGACAAAAATATCAGTAATTCGTTAGTAAAAAAAATTCTTTGCGTTTACCTCTGTGCAGACAGACTACATCAACCATGCAAATTATGTTTTTTCTTTGTAAAAAACAAGAACGGATATTGAGGCTAATTTCTGACAATGAGGGCACATTTTTGTTGTTCCGAGGCCATCCTACCTACAGCCTAGTGAAAATTTAATGCGAGAAAACTGCAAAAGAGGCAACCCGAAAACTTTTTTCCCTATCTCGAGTATCATTCAGGACATCGCTTGGTGGCCAGAAATATTCTATTCTACACCGAGAGAGGGAATATTTTTTCTTATCCTTTGCCTTAGAATGGAATAGAGGGGAAAAAAGAAAAAAATATCCCTATTTAAAGGGATAAAGTGCGGACGGAAAATTCAGGAGATAGAAGTGGGAGTTGTTTCCATTTACCGAAGATGCAAGGAGGGGCTGGGGATAAAAGAAAGTAGAGTCAAAGAAAAAAAAAGCTTCTGAGGAAGGAGGGAGTATAGGGGAAAAGAAAACTTGGGGGGTCGGAGTTTCCTGTCAATCGATTTATCGAGAGAACAAACAAAAAACCGGAGTAAACTCCAGGAATAAAAGGATGGATGAAGTGCGTTTTAGTTAGGCTAGGGATGCTCCAGACCCATGGAAGATAAAAGACAGAAAACCCTTTTATGAACTGGGAGATAGAGAGGGGAAAAAGTACATTTCTTTGGTCCCCCCTTCCTCAACTTTTTTGACAGGGGGTGGTTTTTGTTTACTCGCTCCGCGCGAGCTGGGACGTTTTTAAAAGGAACACGGAATTTCGTTTGCCATAAAAGAGGCGTCCATTTACGCTCTGAACACGAATCAGGAATTTCACTGTTTTTGTTTAGGCTCCGAAAATAAACTGCGGATATGCCTAAGATTTAAAATCCGTAAAAACAACACTGGTCTTTATCTTCGGAAAAAGTTTTCACTCTTTTTTCTCGTTTACTGTTGTCTTTAGGCTCGCCTCGTTCATTCTTTCTGCTGTCAGTAACATCAATTTGACTCTTTTTTGGCGGTGATAGCATTGCTTTTCTCCATTGGAAGGCATGATAGAAAAATTTTATAGTGATTTAGAGCACAAGTTCTAAATGTAATAAAGTATTATTAATTGATATTAATTGTGATTTAACTATTCGAGTATATATGCTCGCGTGTGTAAAGCAAATAAAGAGGAAGGTTGGTATTTTGAAACCCTATTTAACCCTACAAATGTTATCCTAAGTAATGAGTTATTTGTTTCATAATTGTGACATTCCTACTTTGATAGGTACTACCTTGCAATTATTTTAATAGCTTACATGAGCCTTACTTAATGATTGAAACTTTTACCTAAAACCACTCACATAATTTTGTAACGTTCCAGAGGACGTCAGTGTTTGAGGGTTTAAGCAAAGATCACACAGCCATGGTAATTTAAACTCAATTTTATTATCTTCACTTAATCCCACTACACAATTAAAGGCAGAGAATACAGTAAACTTTAAACCCGAAAGAGCAATCACCTAAGATTAATTTAACTATCATATAAATAAACGCATTTCTCTGAATATTGGAGCGCTCTTGACTTCTTTGCTTCTATTCTCTTCGGATAACTTGTTTACCTGTACGACCTCCGGTTGTAATCTTATACACACTTCAACCTCCGCTATCAACCATCATCGTCTACTCTAATGAAAACTATTAAATAGAAGTTCTTATTTGCGTAAATATCATCTTCTTCACCAAGAAAGGTTTTTAAATGAATTCACAGTTAAAAAGATAAATTTTACCCAAGATAATTAATGAAAAATTAGTAGATAGACCCGTTACAATTTCTAAAAATAACTAATACTTCTTTTCACTTGAACTCGTGAAAGGGAACATTCATATTATATTTCCCCCTATTTTTTTATTTTCACTGCAGAAAGGGATCATCTCTCACTTTGTTGCTTGATGTTTGAACAGAGAGGATGCTCAGTACCCCCCTTTACAGATAAAACTACCTGATTTTATTTAATTCTGTTGAATACTTTATTTGAATATCTCCGGCTGGGAAGTCGAGATACATGGGGCTAGAAAAAGAATTGTGGAGGGAAAATAAAAAAGAACAAACTTATACCGTTGGGGCCTTTTTAGCCTGATGCCAAAGTCTGTGACATTGATATTTTCATGAAATTGTTGATAAAAAGAAATGTAACGAATGCATTAAGGTAACTGGGACATCTGCGAGAAGAAAAATGAACTTTTTTTTACACCAAATTTAAATGGTACTCACTTACTTAAATTAAAAGCAAAGGAAGTAAAATTTTTAAGTTGAATTATCTGTTCATTTATGCACCGGTTAATGTAAAAAAATTCCATTTTAACTTACAATTAAATCTGTGTAGGAGCAAAAAACAATCAACAACTATTTTTTTTTTTTTCGAGACATGCTCTTACCTTTAGGTACACTTTGCATAAAACCTACTGCATACATAGCTATGAAATTTTGCAGAGTTTTTGTAAACATAACAATCTATAAAATGAATGAAATGAAATTTTAAAAATTAAAGTTATAAAAAAGTTAAAATTTTTTTTAATTTAGTGATTCAAATTTCTGTTAAATTTTACGCAGAAATTGTGCTACATCTAAAATTTGTGAATGTTTATTTGAAAACGAATTCATTCACTTTTTTGAAAATTTGTGGATCTTATAATATGCTAAATATCAGCAATATAAGTTAAGTAGATTTTGAGAAAAGAGTACCGGAATGAACAAAAAATGCATTTTGAGAAAATCGCAAATAAAGATATTTTCATCTATGATTTGTAAAATAATATTTTTTAATGTAATATAAAGTCATACCATAATTAATTGGATTATTTTGTATCATTTTTCAGTTTGTAAATTCTAGGTTTAAAATTCTAGACTATTTAGAAGTCTTTTTAATTACTCTTTCTTTACTTCATCAACATGTGTTGTGTCAACGATTCACACCTTCTTCCGTTTAAAATACCAAAAATTTATGTCTAAGTTTTAGTATTTTTACTTTAATTTGAACATCATGATTACATTATATTACAGATTTCCTTATACATATTTTTATTGTTATACAAATACACAAAGAAAATGTCTTTGATTAATTTAAAAGGTTAATTTGATGTCTTATTTAAATGGAACTCTGTTTTTAAAAAAATTAACAAAATAATCTGTATTTTTACTCAAACATATGAATATTTATTTTAAAGTAAAACCAATAATTATAAACATTTAGAGATATTCATGAGTATTCAAATGTTAACAATAAGTAGTTAGGAAAATCGAAATGTCTGTTTTACAAGCTGTGCACTTAATTTAGAATAATCCTGAAGATCCACTTTGTACTAAATACAATTCATTTATAATTTAAGAACTACACTGAGTATTTATTAACGTAAAACTAAACATAATTAACATTTCAAAAACAATTTTTTTTTAAAATTTTGTAACTATTTAAACTTTTCGTAATTTTTGCAAGAAAAATGTAAAGTTTTCAATAAATTTGAACATATAATACAGAAAAAGTACATTCTTCGTATAGAAAAATTAGTTTTTTACGATACATACTATATACAAAGTGAATTTTGATGAAAGTGTACCTTAATCATACTTACACCACATTTGCTTACAATTTTAAAATTCAATTTTCTATCGTTCTATTTATCGCACTTTCATAAATAATGCATCTATGGATGCAGAAAAGAGCCCTCTATTTTTTAAAAGTAAAATTAAAAAAATGCAAAAGTTAAAGCAGTTTCACGTCCCAGTTATCTTAAATATCGTTTCGTAAGAAGAGTATACATTTCAGGCATAGTGGCTAGTGCAGCGTTTCTCAAACTGCGGGGCGCGCCCCCTTGGAGGGCGTGACAACTCTACGGGGTTGGGCGAGTACATTGAAAAGTCGAAAACAAAAGATTATCTAAAAAGATTACTAATTTACTGAAAGTAAAAAACAAAATACGTTCTGACATAATAAAAAATAAAATACACATTTACACTAATTTATTGCACTTATAAATGTATCAGTGCAACACAATGTATTTTATAATTAATTTAGCAATACTATGTTAAGAACAAGTTTATTAATTAGCAGTGACCATATGGGATTGTCATATATGTAATTAAAAACAAAAATTAACACTTATCTTGATAATTTGTACGTTTTATAATTAATCCCTTAACAGCCGATTAAAAGTTACGCGATTTTGTTCCCAATGCCAACCGTTTTCCACGTAGGCACGCATATGGGATGTATTGGAGGGGAGGGGAAGGAATAAAGCAGTAAAAAAATAATCTGAAATAAGTAAGTCTTCCGCAAAGATTGTCTAAGTTCTTTTATTGCATTCCAAAACCTTCGGAATAATTTTATGGATAGTAGTGCACAGATAAGATCGTACTCCGGAAAGACGTATATATACGCCAGGGAAAAACACTTTGGTTTAGCTAGACGTTTATATACGCCGAGGGTGCTTAAGAGGTTAAAGTCGTACCGTAGTTTTAGCGTCAAAATATAGTTTTCTTGAATTTAATGCGTTGTTATTGTAAGAGGGGGCGCAATGAAAATTATGATTGAATATTGGGTCGCGAATATTGCAACTTTGAGAAGCACTGCGTTAGTGACAATGGCTGCTGTGCAGTAACGCCTGGTTTTGAGTCCCGGAGAAGATATGGATGCTTGTAAGTGCAGAGTTCCTTTGCGGCAGGGTGTACTCTAAATAGCCGTCGAGCCTAGGGATTGCAATACCCCGAATACCGGTATTTGGAGCCAGTTGTACAATTTTGTTATACCGGTATTCACAAGTTTAAATACCGGTTTTTCGGTATTAACTAGAAATTTTTTAAAGTGTCTGCATTATAAGTTCAGGGATTACGAACATAGCAAAGCAGAAAGCGGTTTTGTTTTCATGTCTCCCTAACTGGGGAAATTATTTAGACTGTGAATACAAAGTTGCATCGTACAATCAAGAGAAGTTATAAAATATGTGAATCATAGAAGTAGGTGGGCCAAAAACTATTCAATTGCAGCCCAGAACGATACTACACATGCACAGGATTCGAAGTCTGATATTCGTATCTATGAAAACAAGGTTGCAGTTGGGAAGAAAGTGCCTAGTATTTTGATATTTTTTAAATTGGTGAATTTGTTATTCACATTGTACGCTCAGGAACATTGAAAATAGCGACCCAAGAAGAAAGCATCGGACTGAAATGAAATTTAATACACATAATGACACAGATGAGAGATTCACTTGATCTCAAAAACAAGACGATTAAACGAATACAGGGTGTGCAACGACACAAATACTGGGCAACTTCAATAGCGCGTTGGACTACCTCCAGTTGCAATACATGCCATCACACGGTCCGGCATTGAGTTGATTAGACACCTTATGTTGTCCTGAGGCAGATGGGCCCACAAATCTTGAACAGCCAACTCTAATTCATGTACAGAGTGACACGATGGCATATGCCGTTTTAGCTGATCCCACATGTGCTCTACCGGGTACAAATCGGGGGAGCGGGCCGGCCATGGAAGAGTCTGAAAATGACGTAGGAAGTCTTGAGCAACTGTTGCTGTATGCGGACGAGCATTATCTTGCTGGAAAATTGCCCCTAGGAGACCATTTAGGAAAGGTCCTACATGGGTCGAAGAATATCATCAACGTAACGTTGGCCCGTTAAGGTTCCACGCATCATAAAGTGGACCAGCTATCATAGGCTATGGCCCCCCAGACCATTACCCCAGCTATGCGGGCAGTGTGACGTAGAACAGTGTGGGGGGAATTGTACCGCTCACCAGTGCGCCTCCACACTCGTACACGGTTATCATCTGTCCCCAAAACAAACCGGGATTCATCACTAAACACAAACTTTTGCCAATCTGTGACATTCCACTTTGATCTGGCATGGAACCAATGTAGACGTAGTTGCCGTTGTTCCGGTGTTAAAGGGAGTGCACAGAAAGGGCGCTTGGATTTAAGATTTGCTTCTGCAAGGTGTCTGGAAATTGTTTGTGGAGCAATTGCTACGCCTACGTCTGGTCGTTTCGTTGAACGAGTCACTGTGGGGTCCACAAGTGCTTGCCGCATGATCCTTCGATCCTTTCTCCTCGTGGTCTTCCTTGTCACTCCAGACCCAGTTTTCCACGCGTGGGTACCTTCTCGTGTCCACTGCTCCCAATAGTTTCTAACGGCACACTCCAAACGATCCATCTGGCCAGAAACACGGCGCGTCGACCAGCCTGCAGTTTTCGTCCCGATGATCAGGCCTCTCTGAAACTCGCTTTACTTTGAAAAATGTCTTCTAGCACGTTTACCTGGCATATTTCGCTTACCAAAGTCTTCCTACAATCGGGGGGTAATCGTCACGTTTATGAATTTTCGAATTTGCGCTGGCTTTTATAGCACCCTCTTTCGGATTGTAACGCCACTTCGGCGTGTATGAGCATGCGTATTGGCACAAAACTTGGATCATTTGCATATCACATTACGCTGTACTTATTTGCAAAGTTTCGCGATTGTACTTAGCTTCCTTCTTGGGTCGCTATTTTCAATGTTCCTGAGTGTATTTGCATATTATACTTTAGAGTTTAATATATTTTTCACACACACACAAGTTTATTATTATATAATAAATAATATCCCATAATAATGAATAAGAATAACTTTAAAGAGCATAAAAAATCAGTTGATAATATGCTTCGGTATGGTTTTATTATTTTTATGGGGAAACCTCAGACCCCAGACTGAATAATGATATTTGCACTTTTTTTGTAATTTAAATAAATAAGATGTTCCTTTACTTTTTTGTGATTCTTTAAACATCTTTTGTGTGATATTTTCACTCTCTAATAAAACAAAGAAACACAACTGTGTTTTTTTTTTTTTTCTGAAATTTCTACTACCGGTATTAAAACCGGTATCCCGATATTAAGACCTAAAGAATACCGAATAACGGTATTAAACTTTTAGTCCGATACTGCAATCCTTAGTCGAGTCTCAAGTCCTCTCTTGTGTTTGGTGGAAGGGGAAGAGATGGGAAGCCCCTGACCATCTCCGGGGTATTCTTAATCAAAATTGGTAGGATGGGGGTTGATAGGAACCAAAGGGTATATATGGTGTTCAAGCTACGGCTAACGACAGGCTTATATCTAGGTCTTTGTGGCGCTGGATTTCATGGGCCTGAAACTGACACCATTAGACAGGTGGCATTTGCAAGAACAACGAATTTTTATTTTATTGGTTTATTTTAAATGTTCTTCAATCTTTTAATTTTCATTTCATTGTTACTGCGTTACATCTTCCTTTGTTCTCCTTTAACGGCTATTTGAAACTATGTACAAACTGCTCGACATCCTGCAGTAACTCACTGTATATTCTTAGCTGTTTTGTAAAATAAAACACGGAACGAAAAAATGGAAGCTGAAAACATTCGCAATACCTTTTTATGGTTTAATTTTTTTATAAGCATTTGTTTATAGACACACAGTTAAATCAAAACTGTTTTAGAGTATCTCTTACACTAAATGTTATATAAGAATCCTCTGAAAAAAATAAGATCTTTAATTTTAAATTCTAGAATTTTTGGAGAAGAACGTGGATACGATTCAGCATAAACTTTGCACAATTTTGAGAGAAGTTGATGTACAAGGTGTTCCAAAAACAACGTTCAAACTGCACATCTAGATTTCACGTTTAGAGTACATAAAAAATGCTCAAAGTACTGTACCTGTACGATCCATAGTTAATGAGAAAAATACGAAATTTAAAGTATTATGTAGCAAGGAAATATACCGTATTGAATACATCAACCGCAATATTTAGAAATATTTAAATAGGCAGATGGTCAAAATGTTGGACAAAATGATGGACAGCACACGTTGCAGTAGCGTGGTGTCCACCTAAGTACAAGCAGCATGTAGTCGAAAAACTTAATCACTGCGTCTTGTTTCTGAGATGGCCCTATAGGAAAAAAATCCAACAACATGAGATCTGGTGTTCATGGTGGCCATAGAGATGTAACTATGCCTAGTACAGCGGCTGGGATAGGCCATGCCCAGTCAATCACGTGCAGGATCACGCAAATGCACTGGAGCTTTATCATGCAGCTTTATTCATTCATCATGATCTACCGTATTTTTCTCGCTAACTATGGATCGTATAGGTACTGTTCTTTTTTCATTTTTTATGTTATCCCAACGAGGAATCTGGCTGTACAGAATTTGGGCGCTATTTTTGGGAACCATTTTATATACTTATATATTTACCGTATTTTCTTGAATCTAAGCCACCATCGATTCTAAGCCGCACCCTCTATTCTCTACAATTGTTGAGAAAAAATAAAAATGTGTGTAAAAGTTTCAGCAGTATCCAATATTTAAGAAAACTTTTTTTAATGAGAAAATAAGAAGTTAATAACTGTCGTAAAATCCAGCGTATAACACCCTTTTTTAACCCCCAAAATAGGATTGAAATTTATGGCTACCTTCACACCAAACGACTCCGATTCATTCACCATCAAACTTGTCTGATCGACCAAGATTCGGTTTCGTTATTTCCCGCTCAAATAAGCCAAGGTTCGCTTTCCCTCCTTCACACCAACCGAAACCGGTTCAATCCGCCGTCATTCTCATTCACGCGTGATTCGGCAGGTCAGATTTTCTTCACTCATTCACCAGCAGCCGGGAGCTATTTCTTAAAGAAAAAGTGATTTCAAACAAATAGAGTGTTTATTTTTATTGTTTTTATGTTATTAGTGATTTTTTCACATAAAGTTTCTATTAAAGAAACTGATTTAAGATGTTTGAAGATAATGAATTTCTTGTTAGGGTTAGCATGAGTTTGTTTTTATGCCAATAGATGGCGCTTATATTTTTGGTATTCATATTATTTACATTATGTAAACTAACTCTAGTTCTTGTCGCCGAGTGTGTAGGCTGCATTTTATCCCTGCTAATCTTGCGCAAATAATAAAATTAATTTTGTATGTATTATTTTATTCAATTTTAGAAATTTGAAAACCTTATTCTTTACTTTTAAATACTCTAAAGCAAAACGTGTTTTTTTTGGGTGGGAGGGAATATTTTGAAGGATGTTTGAAATAGCTTCAGAGATCAATTTGATAAGAATTTATTTAATTTTGGGAGAGAAAAAAAATTATATATTAATAATAATACTAAAATAAAATAAAACACCGATATTGTCAATATTTTAATTTTTTGAAAAAGATTTCATTTTATTACTACATAGATCTTACATTTTGTTTATATGAAACAAAATGTAAATGGCATGCAAAATTTTTAATTCATTAATGTATTAGCAAACCATTTTTAAATACATAATAAAAAAAATAGTTGTTGTATGCTACAAAAGCTGTAGTGTATAACAACATTTGAAATGCCTTTTAAAAGCATTAGATATATTATTTGTAAAAGTAATTGCAATATAATACATTTACAATACATATTTGTTATTTGTTACTACTTTTCAGACTATAATTACACTTGATACTAACAAGCAAAATATAAAAATAAATAAATAAATAAAACCGTTCTTATATTTTTCGTTTTATGTATTTCAATTTGAAAATAAATGAATAATGATACAGTTGTGAAATTAATAGCTTGAAACGTTAATCGTCTTAAAACATTGAAAACTGCATCCATGTTCGACAGCAACTGATGGAAGAATGATTGACCCGTGGCGATGTGAAGGCAAATCTCTGTTCATTCAGAATCGCTGTGAATTGGAAAGATCGCTACAGACTCGGAACCGTTTGGTGTGAAAGGAGCCTTAGGGTGCGCGTTATACGCCGGGAATAAATGTGAGAGCTTTAAAACTAAAAGAAAAAGTTGAACATAGGTTTCTACATGTATCTAAATACTGTTTATATGAAAGAAATGCCACTCTTTATGAGCTTAAAGGGTTGTAGTTCTAGAAGTAAGCTATTTTTCCCCCTAAAAAAAACTCGGAATAATATCTCGAATAAATTACTTCAGAATATAAGAGCATCAAGCACATCAGTGGCGCACACAAGGGGGGGGCAGGGGGTCCGGACCCCCCCAAAGTCCTTAATTTTTTTCCGATTAATTACAATTGTAAGTATATAGTACGTAAAATGTAATTAATTACTTGTTATTAATGATTAATTTTATTAATTAATGCTAATTATTTATTCAAAAATTTGTTTTTACTGTGTTTTGTTCCCGAAAATCGACAAAATCAGAAGTAGCATGATACAAGAATGGTGAACTTTCGACCCCAGATCCCCCCCTTTGAAAATTCCTGTGTGCGCTACTGAAGCACATACATTTAAGGTTTCTTCATAAAAACGGGGTGTGCGCTATACGGCGAATGTACCTAAAAATTAAACTTTATAGCTTGAAAGTTTAAGGGCGCGTTATACGCCGGATTTTACGGTAATTTATATTACCAATATTAAAAGCTTTTAAATACATGCATGAACCTATAATTGCTCTAACCGCCAATATCATGTTTCGAAAATGTTTCGTCACTCCCATTGTCATATAGAAATGGGTGCAGGCATCGTCATTTTCCCACATGGCCGTCTTCTGTGCCATCCAATGCATTGGTTAAGCAGCATTTTTTTTAAAAGAATGTAATATAGAAAAATGTAAAAGAATTATTAAAGAGACTTGTTTTTAACGAATTATTAATTTAATATTTTTTAAGATAATATTAAATTATGTTATTTTACTTACGTCATTGACGTATATTTGTATCATCCGTATCGAGGTTTCAGTGTGGCCGCTGCTCTATTTTCCCTTTTTTCTGCATTTAAAATTGCCCCTCTTTCTTCATACTTGCGTCAAAGTGAACTCGTCTTGATGTTATTATCGATGTCTTTGATGCTTAGGTGATTAAAAGAAAGCGTATACAAAAGAATTTTCTAAATACGAGCAGACAACAATGTTTAGGATAGATTGAATACTGGAGATAAACTGCTGATGGTATAAGTCATTGATGCAAGTGGCCAGAATGGAGGGTTACATCTTTACTTTTGAAAGGGGTGAAGCTCAATTCCCTTATCCAACATACATTTTGTCTTCGATTCTAAGCCGCACCCGATTTTCAGTAGCAATAACAAAAAAACCGGAAAAATAGTGCGCTTTAGTTTGGAGTAAATATGGTAAATCTGTGAATATTATTCTCTTTTTATAAATGAGAAGATTAACAGTGGAATAGAATGTAAGGTCTGGATTGCGAGGTATAAAACATCTCAAAAGTATCTCAGATATGTGTTTGATAATAGTAAGATTCAATGATATTTGTGGATAAGGAGTAAGAATTCCATTATGCAAGGAATGTTTCTCTCTCTTCGCAGTTTGATAACTGTAGCATATTTTCATTTTGAAACAAAAGTGAAATCTATAAGTTAATAAATGAGTGGGCATAACTAACCCAATAGACGCTAGCAAAAAGTTCTCTTTTGCTGTAGATTACTAAACATCAAGAAATTCTAATTATTAGACTGGGTTAATACCATATTAGATACAATACGATGGCCTTTTGGTTTTGAGTCTTATTTAAATAATGAAATTGATACAAGAGTTGGTGCAATATTTTCTATGTATGAAAAGCTAATACGAGGATCCCTAGCTCTAAGAAGAGTGCATCAGTGATTTTACAAGACGTTCTGTAGAGGAAACAAACCACAGTCCTTTGCAATTCTACGGAGAGTGTTATCATATGCATCCTGGAATAAAGTTCCAAAGGATGCAAGCTAATATCTTAGTACCAAAATGGACTCTCATTCAGAATCGTTTGAATTATGAAGATTTTATTTGGTTTTATTCTACACAAGCATATTTAATTATGTAAAAATATTTCACAATTTTTAATTATGTAAATTAACAATATTTATTTTCCTCTGGTAATTGCTTGTTTTCTGTTAGAAAAGTGGCAGTATCGCTTTGTCCAATGAGTTAAATTCATAGGTCATAGTCAGATTATAATGACAGCAATGTGTTTCTAGCCAGTCCTTTTAAAAATTCATATGACGCTATAGTCACTCAAAAAAGTGTAGTATCATATGTTTCCAGCTAACCAGTTCATACTTTTCGTTGTTGCCAACTTTTACTCTTAGCGGAAACTTTCTTTTAAAAGAGTATATATTTCTCCATTATTATAAGACCATAGGTAAACACAAAATGCATTTGATTTAGAAGTGCATCTTAAAAATAAAATATTTTAATTTAAAGGTATCCGACTACGTTCGGAACCGTGATTTCAAAAAAGAGAATAAATGAATAACTTTCAACATATTTAGTGTCACTTAGATTATAATACATGTATAAAATTGTTTTAAGGACATTTTGTCAAAAAAATGATTTAAATACAATATTTCGGCAAAAAATTAACTTAGAATATCCTTTTTTCAAAATGTTCTTCTTTTGGGTAAAATGCTTCTATTATAATAATATTTTGCCTGTATATCAGTGCTTCTCAAACTTTCATTACGGGCGCCCCCTTTTCTATCACAATTTTTATCGCGCCCCCCTTATACATTAATAATGCACTAAATGCAATAATAATGCACTTTGACGCTAAAGCTACAATAGGCGATCTTAATTTTAAACCATACAAATTAGTAACATAAGTATAAAAATTTTGTATACTACTTTTAAGCAAAATAAATAAATAAAATAATAGGATAATTATTATGTTATTTTACCTTTCTCTAATTTTTAAATTGAACATATTGCAAAATGCGGTGGCTGCTTAGAAGAAAAATTAAAGATATCAGCTAAATATAGAAAAGAACTCAGAGGGTCAATTTCTAATCATAAGCATTCCTTTGATAAACTTAGCTCTGCAAGACAAGCCCATGGAAGTCGCTAATACTTATTAAACTTGTTCTTAATTCAGTATTAATTAATTAGTTATAAAATACGCTGTGCAGCACTGATACATTAAAAGTATACCGGCCGAAGTACTCGCTCTTTGCAGGAGTTCATTTATAAGAAAATAAAACATTCTTGATATAATAGCTGTATTGTAAGGAGAGTAAAGCCAAGTGCGCGACAATGTTTACAAATGTGTAAAATGTTTTTTTTAAATGATTGCTCAAATTATAATTAGTTTTAAGTGAATTTTAATCTTAAGCCTCACAGAATTAGCATTTATAATTGATGTTAAATAATGAACAATAATATAAAATTCCGATGAAGAATAATTGTATTATTTTTAATATTTAAAGCAAAAATACTTCAACATGTTTTAACCTGGGAGCAGGCGCGCACTCGATACGGACCAGCGGGGTTATTGAATCACCCCAATCCTTTTTTTTATAATTATTTTACTGTACGCGATACAAATCTTTATTCCAGTGAATAATTTAACTAAGAGAAAGTTTACTTACCTACTTTCAAAGACTTTCAATTTTTCTTTGGTAACAAATAAACAGTTTTGCCAGAATTAGCAATTTCGTGATCTGTGTGTCCCACGCGACCACTTCCGGGTAAAAAGTGTATTTATTATGATAATATGTATGTTACTGCTAAAAACAATTGTTATGCTTTATATGTTTGAAAATACTCATCTTGGTCTAAGTCTTCGAAAAGTAATCCATCAAAGTGTGTGTGTGCTCTCTGTGGTTTTCCAAATATCATAAAACTGTTTTGCATGGAAAAAAGCGCAACAGAGAAATACATTACTTATAACTTCCTTAAATGAGAAATAAACACATACGAGAGGGGTCATAACTAACTGTACCAATAACTTAGAAGGTCAAACAAATTACAGCTATAATGTGCAGTATTTCAAAAATAATGACAGCGATGAATTTTTTAAGTTCCTAAATTTTTTCGATTCTAGATCTGGGATCTGTTTTTTCTCTGAAAGAGTAGAATGTTAGTTTTAAAAAAGAAAACGTAATAAAAACTCTCTCATCATGGGATTACAGCAAATTAAATAAAATATTTTTTATTTGGTTATAGGATCAAAGATAGCTAATTAAGTATTGAAGAAGTTTTTTTTTTTTGATGACTTAATATCGCCTATAACTTATACCAGAGTAAAAGTGCATTTTTTATTATGTCTGAAAGTATTTTGTTTTAATTCATTCCAGTAAATTAATTATTTTTTAAAAATCTTTTATTTTAGATAAGCTCGCGCTCCCCTCGTAACGCCCCACAGTTTGAGAAACACTGCTGTATATAGCTCGAACCTCTGTACAGAGGCTCAACCCTAATTTTCAAAAAATTCTAATTATTTCCAGAGTTACAACCTATTGAAATAATTATCGGTGTTTTTTTCCTTAAAATTTCTCCCCTCCGTTGTCGTAAAACATGGATAAACCCACTTCTAAGTTATATATTTCAAAAATTCTAGTTGAGCCTCTGTACAGAGATCTGAGCTATATATAGGGGAAATATTAATATAATAGAAGCATTTTTGATAAAAGGAGAATATTTTGAAAATGAGTCATTCCATGTTCATTTTTTGCCAAAATATTGTACTTAAATAATTTTTTATTGCAATACTATTCTTAAAACAATTTTATATACATTTGCTAATCTAAGTGACACTCAATATCATAAATATTATCCATTTACAAGATATCGCAAAATCACGGTTCCGAACGTAGTCGGATACCTTAAAAAGCTTTTTGTAATTTTTTTTCATTAAAATTTAACCCGGAAGCTGTTGTGTGGGGCACAGGATCACCCCAGGCTCACGAAATCGTTAATTCTGGGAAAGCAGTTTATTTGTTACCATTGACCTTGACAGTATCCTGCTTTATGAGAGTCTTCATGGGAACTAAAATGTATTTGTCACATCTCTCTCTCTTTTTTGGAAGTGGCAAATGCTTTCTTACAATCTTAAGGTACTTTGGATAACTGAGTTCCCCATAGGGCAACTTCTGTTTCACAATATTTTCGATGAACAAGCTACTTCCCCTTCCCCCCTATGAATGACTTAGTGATTTTGATTGCTGTGATGTTCTACTCCTTATGATTTTTAAATGTAAATGAATAAAATAAAAAAAAAGAAATGGGCCAATTCGATCTTTACTGGATGAAGTTGAAACAGACCAGGCAAGGGAAGAATCTGCTGAAATAATTCATTAGCATTAATTATAATAGCGAAAGTAAATTCGAGAAAATCAATGAACATGAAACGTTTGAGTTGATCTTCAAATGACCTAAAGAACTCAATCAAGAAAAATATGAAGCCGCAAGTGCATCACAAGACACACTTTACCCTGTCAAAAAGGCAAAAGTAAGAAAAAGCTCTGCATGCTATGCCAAATATTTACGGAACATTTAGATAATCTATACAAATAAAAGAACTGATTCTAGTTGCTTGTACTTCCAAGACCGTTAAAAATAAAGCCATCCTTGGGAATATGTTATGCTAAAATGAAAGTTATATTCGCTCTCTTTGCGTTTTTTTTCTTCAAAACCAACAAACAAACTGGGATTAAACATTAAAAATATATTAGCTTTTAGTATTTTTTTAATTTAAGAATTTAGTTTTGAAATATGTATTTGTTATATTTTGTGACTGATTTAATATTACAGAGAAATACAAAAAGTTATATAGTTAATGCAGTTTATAAAAAGATTAGTGCTAAGTACAAATAATTCTATAATAATAACTTATTTCTCTCGAATGAGTTTGTCCGTAAAATTTTCTACGTATTTAAAATACTGAGATATACATTTGTTACTTTAAGCAAGAGGGATTGATGATAGTTTGTCTTACTTATTTCTAGTATTCCCTTGGTTTTGGATTTTACTTTGATGTCAACTAAATTAGTCTAGTAGCCGAGCAGGCATAGACTTAAACTCTTTGCCAACGTTATTGAGGAATGGTTTTAAGTCCTGATAGTAATGAAAACTCATTGTGAAGAGGTGATAATGCATGGGAAATATGCCACATTCTCAAAATTTTCATATTGCCAGTCTCGAAGTTTGGAGTGTGGTGTGCCAGTTCAGATGTCGTCCTCGTCTCTTCACTGGGGCTGAAACATACGATAGCCTTCGTGTTGCTTCTGAATGCGACTTTAATGAAATAAAACATTGAATAATGCTGATGTTATTTAAGGTAGAGTTGTTTTCTCATTTGCCAACTAAAATAATCATCGATAATTCGCATCCGATATGCAGGTTATTTTTAAGTAAGGTGGTTTGTTGGAATTCGGAATATTATGCCCTCATATTGCATTAGAGTGGGTATACGTGAAACACTAAAAATAATTACAGAAAAAAAAATACTATTCTTGAAAGAAATACGCTTTCTAAAAAATTTCCGTTATGCATTTTGGAGAAGCTGTCTTTAATAACCATATGCACGAAAAGTTTTGCTATATTCAGATGTATTGGTTTACATAAGTTTTTCTGATAGTGACAGTGACGTAGCTACCAAGCAAGCCGAACTTGAGATAACTTCTACATTTGAGATATAATATAAAAGGTTGCAAAACATAACTATAATCATGGCAACTCAGTTGAAATTAATTTCGAACTTGTAGGAAATTCCCCTAAAGTCTATCCATTGTTTGTATAGTGTTGCGAACTTAACTTATTGAAAGTTTATATTATTTTCTTTTTTTTCTATAAACTTTTATTAGAAAATAAACTTCATGAAAAATCTTAACATACTTATTGTTACATCTTCAACCTGGTGTAGCTTATTCTGAGTGGGCCCTTATCAAAATTCCCTCGGGACCCTTTTTTAGGTATGAGATCACTACTAGTGGGACTGCAGTTACACATGTTGGGGCCCCTGTAGCTTGGGAGCACCGTATCATTGATACGGCGGTAGTTACGCCCCTGATCTTAAGAAACCTACACAGGAAGAAATTCCTTGTATAATTTTCTATTGATGTCGGTGGACTATTCTGTATCTTTAAGCTGTCTGGGGCTCCTACCACCCCAAATAGCCAGAGATTCTTCAAAGACGTTTTGTAGCGTAGCATTACGTTTTTTCCTTCCTTTTAACGTAAGTAAGTATTCGAACCTTTATGAATGGTATTGCATAAGTTCAAAAACTAAAATTATGGATAAAAAAAGAAAGCCACTAATGCCTTTAAGGCTGTCTTCGGTAAAAGTATGAGAGCTTGAACTAAACATGAAACACATTTTCAGACAGAAAAATGCTTCGATTTCCTGGAAATTTGCAATTTTATAACTCATACTGCTGTTAACACAATACTGTGTTTTTAAAAATTTCAAAATATTCCATGAATACTTTCTTTTTCGTTTTAATACGTGAAGGCATAGCCCATTTAATATTACGGATACGAGAAAAAATGCGAAACACATTTACACCAGAAAAAATGATACAACTCGGTTAAAAATGGGAAGTATGATAAAAATACTGCTCTCTGAAGGATAGTGAAGCCCGAATATCATATAAAATGTTCATTTCTTTTATGTCTGAAAAAATGTTCCACATCTGGGTCCTATTCTTAAACATTAACCGAAAACAGTCTTAAGCGCAAGCAACCCCAAGACAAGGAATATAGCAAACAAAAATTGCGCAAAATTGTCAAATCTTTTTGTCGGCCTTCTATGATTGTCGGGGTGTTAAATTAAACCTGCGCGATCACTAAAGCTCACACAAGAAAACTCACACACATACATGTGAGTAGTACGTAGCATTGCCTTACTTAACTCTGCAGAAAACGATAAAGAACTGATGTACATATGATTAAGCTTTGTATATTTAAAAAAGTATTCATATCTTTTACTGAAAGAAATCCAACCAAGATAGGGCCCTGAATTTTTTTTGCACCAGGGCCTATGAGTACCTAACTACGCCACTGGATAGTAAGTACATTTTCATGATTTTTTTCTGAATTACACTTCTAATTTTAAATTATAATTCTTAGAACTTTAAGGAGACACAGAAGTCCCTGAATTTGGGTAGAAAGTATTAAAGAAACACTGTAAGCAAAGCTCTTGATATAGAATAAGTCTACAAAGCATTGCAACTAAAAAAAATGATGCAATCTATTTTGAAATTAAGTTACATAACGAGAAATATTTTACATTCTAAATCTGGTAATGTAAATTAGAATATAATAACACATCTACAAATTTGAATTTCAAATATACTTATTGTTAACTATTATGTTTATCAGTATTATATTACGTTTTACTGTGTGATATGCTTAATAGGACAGACAGGATCCCTCAGTTATATATAGGCACAGATGCGATGTTACTAAATAATTAATACTTTACATCGCTATATTGCCTTTGGCGCGCCTCAATCTAGACACGTTCGATTTCAGTACTAAGTTTATTCATGATTGCAATTAGAATTGTCTGGCGCGATAGTCTAGACAATGGTAGATCAGACCTATTCAAATGAGGTTTACCTGTAATAGTAATGATACATATTGAAAACTACGTTTGCTGAATGATACATTGCACATATGGTAATGGACTGTCTTGTAATTGCTCCAAGGGTATCATTTTGAACAGTTGTTTAATATGTCTTATGAGTATAATGTAACATTTATTTGAATTAACATGAGTTATAGTTTGTAAATATATAACTTATTGAGAATATAGGAATTTGTATAAAAAGCAAAGCAGGTACTAATACACATAGTACTTTTTTAGGTAAGGAAAACAACTTAAATCTTAAAGAAGTACTTCCTACTGCGAATTAAGAGGTTTTTTTTATTTATTTCAGAAATTATACTGAACATATAATAATGAAGGCTATAATCCCTTAACAAGTTTTTTTAAAGGGACAATAAAATAAAAAATATGCCCCCCTTTCCACGCAAATTAATACTAACGATTTACTTAAATAATATGTTGAACTTTATTTTATTGCTGCTGAACATCTGTTTTTTTTAACATGCTTTTATAAGTTTCACTTGTATGTAATGGAATCTTTGGACTCGATTTTTACCCACTTTAAAAGGTCAGATTAATTCGAAATTTTTCCCACTTTTCAAGGACCGATGACAATACAATAATTTCAAAATTTTGTTCCAATGTCCTGATCAGGATCATCAAAAATAAGGATTTTGAGATTTGGCGAATAATTCATTACATTGTTTCCAGATTTGACAATTAATTGCCTGCACTAGTGTTTCTCAAACTTTCAATACTGGCGACCCAATTTTCAATCATAATTTTTGTCGCGTCCCCCCTGTACAACAATAATGTATTTACTGCAATAAAATTACACTTTGACGCTAAAGCTGCAATGCGATCTCAATTATAAACTGTATAAGTATTAAATTTTGTATTTGTTACTTTTCAGTAATATATATTTTAAGAAAAAATTACTTAAAATATATATTACTTACTTATTATTATGTTATTTTCCTTTCTCTAATTTCTAAATTGGAACAGACAGCAAAATGATATATTTAATTAAGATTTATTTCCTTCAGCATTCATTTCTCAAAGTATAAATATCATTAGAAAAATAGTCTAGTCTATGTTTCTTTCTATCATATCCATCACATCTGGCATTATAGAGTACGTTTGCGTGAGTCTGGGTAACCTATCGAACGTCTGCGCAAAACATGTAAAAATGCTTTTCCACATACAATTCCAGTCAGTTTTGGTCGACTCCATACTTCTATAGCTACCGAATCTAGCTTGAATGTACATTTTTTAATTTGCACGTTAATTGTAATTCACGGCAATTAAGTATTTACGGCAGTAGGTTAAAACAAAATCATATATATATTTTTAAGTCGTAAGCAAACATTAGACGATAATAAAGGATTAACAAGTACACAGACGAGTATGGTTCCGAAAATTAAAACAAGGAAATATTCTGAAAAATACTTAAATTTTGGATTTACCACTACTGAAGTAAATGATGGGGGAAAATGCCCCAGCTCGTTATGTGTTAAAACTTACATATCCGAAGAACAACATATGAAAGTTGTTTTTAAAACCACGTAAAATCATTTAGCCATGTTGGCAAATAATTTTAAAAAGTATTTTCTTGATAAGGACAACTTGGTAGCAAGTTACGAGTGGATTAGAGATCTATTTCAAGATACTCCAGCAGGGCTCTTAACTTCCGAAAAAGAAATCTTCATAGATTTCACATCCAGTGAAAAATTAAAAGGCAATTTTGTAATAATCCCTCTTTGAATTTTGGGTAGAGGTGGATGATGAATTTTCTGCACTGAAAACAAAAGCACTTCCTATCTTTGTTAAACCGGATTTTCTGCTGTGGCTGCTTTGAAGACAAAATATAGATCTCAGCTAAGTATAGAAAAATAACTCAGAGTGTCAATTTCTGATATTAAACCTTCCTTTGAAAAACTTTGCTCTACAAGACAAGCCCATGGAAGTCACTAATAATTATTAAACTTGTTCTTAATTTAGTATTAAGAAATTATTTGTGAAATAAATTCTTCAGTACTGAGATACATTAAACGTGTACTGGCTGAAACACCGGCTCTTCGCACGAGCTCATTTTAAAAAAAATAAAACGTTATTCTTGATGTAATAGCTGAACTGTAAGGAGAGTAAAACTGCGTGCACGACATTGTATTCAAAAATGTAAAATGTTTTTTTTATAGATAAGTGCTATAATTGAAATTAACTGTTTAAAAGAACTGTAATTTTAAACCTCACAGAATTAGCATTTAGAATTAATGTTAAATAAGGAAAAAGAATATAAAATTCCACACAATGAATAATAAGTGTGTTACTTTTTAATATTTAAAGCAGAAATACTTCAAAATGTTTTAACCCGGGAGCAAGCACGCACTCAATGATAACGCTAATGGTAATGCGGGGGGACTCAGTCACCCCAATCATTTGTTTATAATTATTTTTACTGCACACGATACAAATCGGAATTCCAGTGAATAATTTAATTAAGAGAAAGTATACTTACCGGCGTTCAAGGACTATTTAATTTTTCTTTGATGATTTGAGAAAAAATCCAATAAAACTGAACTAAAAGGATTCAAAAGTGCAAGACCTTAGGACGCAAATCAGAGACACTTTTCACTAATATTACAGAAATGTTATTTGCTGGCAAAGCTGTCATATTTTGTTCAAGAAACGGAACTAATGTAAAACTAACCATACCAGTTAGTTTGAAGGTCAATGAAATGATCAGCAAATGTATTATGCTGCCTGGCTGAAAAGTGAATAATGTCTACCTTTTCTTTCTAGAACTAATGAACAGTATTTCAATAATAACTACAGTGATGAATTGTTTATCTTCTTAGAATTTTTCTCAGGGTCTGGATTTCTTTTTCTTTTAACGAGTAATATTTTATGTTAAAACGTAATAAAAAAATCTCTCATTGAGGAAATACACCAAATTAAACAAAATATTTTTTTTCTTCTTTAATTTGGTTTTGGGATCAAAGATAGCTATTTGATGAAGGAAAACGCCAGATGATAAACATAAATTATATTAGTGTTGTTGTGTATTTTTTTTTATTATGGAAGAAAGTATTTTGTTTTACTTCTTTCCGGTTATTTTTTTTAAATCTTTAAATTTTCGATATGCTCGCGCCCCCAAGGGGGCGCGCCCCACACTTTGAAAAACACTGGCCTATACCATTTCAAAATTTGGTGACAAATTCCATACTCCATTTCCAAATTTGGCGACTAACTCCAGATACGGCGACTAAAAGATCCTACTCCTTAAAAAGGTTCAACCCTAAAAATGAAAACTCTTGTTATTAATACAAATAAAACAAACAAAAAAGTGTTCATCATTTTCAAGCATTTTAGATATCGATATTTAAAAATAGCAGATGTTGATGAAGCACTTTTGAAAAATTTAAGGATATACTAGAATTTGTTTTCGTTTATAGACATTTTTTGAGCTTAATTTTAGAGAGTCAAATTGACTTAATGGCTTTTTTATTGAACATTTTATCATTCAAATTCTTTGAAACATCTATTGTTACTGTATTTGTCAATTTTCTTTTTTGATTAATCTTGTCAAAAACGGAACATAGCAGCTTAATCCATTACAAGGCCATGACAAGTGTACTTACCACTAATTTAATGAGTTTTTTAAATGTCCATGGGAAGATGTTTTTCTACCTGTGATTTGTGCTGACTACAACTGATTCCTGGTTTGCAAGTCTCAAACGCAAAGGAGGACGTGAACATTTTCTGATCAGCAAGAAAATTCCTTCAGATGACGTACGATTCACAACAGTTGGTGACTGTATGCCAACTTGACAAAAACACATAGTCGTTGCCGTATGTGCTCTACTATAACACATGAGAACAAGAAACGTTTGTATAGCTCGGAATGTTTCACTATGTATTGATCTCTGTTTTTTTTTCTGAATTTCAATGGAAAGTAACATGTATTTTAATTCTTAAATTTTTCAACACAAAATGTATTTAATTTATAATTCCTTTATCGTATTTTGGTCTTTATAAATTATTTTTTTATAAGTATCATGTAACGTAATATAAAAAGTAACGCAAAATGTAAGATGTCCTACTTTTCAATAGCTCCTATTAGGTGATGGAAAACATCCCACGAAAAAAAAATTGTTTTAAAAATAAAATTAATTTTAGGTAATAAGCTAAATGAATTTCTTTCTATAAACCAATCTACGTTCCAAAAATATTTTATCAGGGCATTATTAGAAATAATAATAAAATAATTTTTTTTTAACGTACAATGTTTTTATAACGGACTAAAAAGTATAAAATAATGGGCTCAATTCATGATGTCATATGATAAAAACAAACACGTGTTTCTCATTGAATTCAAAACAAACATTAAACTAATTGTACTTGTTGTTCTATTTGTAAAACTCAGATAGAATTTCAAATTTCATATTTGGGTAAACATGTTTAAATGTTAGAAAAAAAATTTGTTCAAAAAGAGTTTTTAAAATTAAAAAAAAATCGTATTTTTTACGCTTATACTTTAAAATAAAATGCATTTTGTATACAATGTACTTTTTAAGAGAAAGTTTCTTCAAAGAGCAAAACTTGGCAACACCGGAGAACGTTAACTGATTAGCTGGAAACACAAGATAGTTTTTATTGTGTGACTATGACGTCACATGAATTTTTGAATTGATTGGCTAAAATCACGTGGCTTTCACTATTATGTGACTATGACGTCACATGAATTGAGCCCGTTTCTCTTATCCTTATGAATAATAAAACCACATACGGATTTCTAACTGTTGTAAATTATTTTGCAAATTCATACTTGGAAACTTTTGATAGCTATTAAAATACTTGTAAGATTGGGAACAAAAAATATGGGGCGCATGCCTTATAAAAGCCTTATAAAGGGTTAAATTAAGTTAGCTTTTATTCAAAGATGTATATATTTCTATCTTTGTTTGTGAATCTCGCTGTTAAAAACAACTTCCATGAAAATACTAAGAGTAGACAAAATGAGAAATGGTAAAAGAAAGCTGATTACGAAACGTCTTTGATTGTGAGAGGTAAGAAAAAAAAGAAACTCGGACAATTCTTGCCTATTGAACTTTGGCCAAGTGTGTAGTTTTTAAATCCTTTCAAACCGATCTGATTGATTACGGACAAAGGTCATAAATTACTCGGAAAATCTTAAGACTTATCGATCGATTTCTTTCCTGAGGGATAAGAAGTTCCGATAAGAGATAAGTTGAAAAGACGAACCTTCTGCCGCAGCAGCCATTTCTCGAGGATGATAAGCGGTTCTTCAACAATAGTCGTACCCGAGAGATTAAATCGATGAAAGAGAGCGTATCGCTTTAATCGAAATCGTCTTTTCTGAGAAAGGTTTCCGTGTCTTCTTATTTTTTTCATTTCCTTCCCTCGTAAAAATAAGGGGAACAGTCGTAAAACGTAGCCTGAATCATAAGAGGAGATAAAACAAACCTTGTATCGAATGCGTAAATGATAAGGGTACACATAAAAGGGGGCAGTCTCATAAGACGTGTGTAATAACAGAAGCGTTTAATGTGTTTATGCACACAAATAATATCGAGCAGTATATTAAAATGATCCACTTAATCTTGCTCCGAATAAACAGGAATTAGCATATCCAGTGTTGTTATGCATTTCTGGGAATAAATTTGAAAGATAATGTGAAGTGCCTCAATCAAAATTTGTTTGCTGATTTTTAATTAAGATGTTAATCTTCGCGGTAGTACTTTAAATAGCAGTTTGGATAATCTGCTTTAAAAGATGTAATAAAACTTATCTTTACATTTTTTCTGTATTAAATTAAAAATAAATATCTGTTTTAATGTTAATGTTGAATAAATAATTCATTACTTTTTTCAGCTATTTTTTCCCCTTGAAAAATGTATCAAAAGGAGTTAATATTTTGATAGACAGAGTGATCACAATGCATGCTTCAACATAACTGGTTCTTAAACATAACAACAGTAGTTGGATACCTAAAAAAATATTTTTTTTAATGAGTGCTTATATTACAAATTTTTTTAAACAAGCTGTATTTTCGCTTCACAGTAAAGAATCAATAAAAGAAGAATATATCTGAATCTATAAGAGAAAAAAATTAACATGATAGAAAGATAAATATAAATAAATAAAACTGGGAAAAAATTATTACAGAAAAGTAAGAGCAATAGTAAGCATCAGCTCTGCTGCCTCAGGTACGTAATCTGAAATAGATAAATGAAAAGATAAAAAAAAATTAGCTTAGATATTATAAAATACTTCACACACATAAAATACTATCACAAATAATATATATTCGGCAACCTTCAACTGGAAAATAAATAAAACAACAAACTAGAATAAATAAAAATTTGAAATAGGTAAATGTGATGTTCTCCAGATATCGCATTTTACATTTTAAGATATATCTTTATTTTTTCCTCTCTAACATAGACGGTAAAGTTAAATTTTAAAGGGAGAAAACTTTTAGAGATAATTAATGTAAATTAAGTTTTTAATTTTTTCTTCTTCTTCAATAATACTTTGGAATCTTAAAAAAAAGAACTATATATGTATTTCATTAAAGTTCTTTTCTTTTAATACGATTCTACTGAAAAAAGTTAAAGTATGAAAAAGAATAACAATGAAAATTTTTTATTATTTAAACACTTTTACTTTCTAGATGTCACGATCTTGAGATAAGTTTTTCTTGCATTTTTTTCACTAACAATCAGGAATGTTTAATGAATTTTGATAAGCACAATGTTTTACACAAATACATATAGTTAATTAATTATACAATAGGGCCCTAATTATTAGTGTACATCAATCGATTATACGACTTTAAACGCTGTTAATATTTTTCATCTGAAACTTATATAATTACATTAATAAGAAAATCAATTGAAATTGAAATGACTACCTACGTTCAGAGCTGTGATTTTACAGAAGCGTCTAAAGGAATATGTATACATTTTGATATTCAGTGTCAGTTGAATTAGAATATACATGTAAAATAGTTTTAAAAATAAAATTTCAAAATTTTTGTTGGCAGATTATGAACAATTAAAGCAAGTATAAAAAAAACTGAAACAGAGTTCTTCAATTTAACATATCTCAAGTCTCCCAGTAATGTGCTCGGACCAACTGACAGCCTTAACACAATTCAGTACCAAACTAAAATTGCGAAGCTCATATCTCATATGGCTAGACTGCAGCCTTACAGTGGGTCCCAAGTCATGTTGAGATTTCCGGCAAAGAAAGGGCCGACCAGAAACTAAGCAGGGATCCGAGTCAGCTTAACCGGAAGTGCCCTTGACCCTCAGAAAAGCAAAAAGCATCATACCCACATACATTGACACATATACTGCCATGACCCCCAAAAACGAAGAGTTTTGGAAAGCCATGGGAAACTCTGGCCACTTTGGGTCCAATCCCGAGGCACCTAGAGAGAGCCGAGGATATTGCCCATTTTCGCTTAACTACCGGACATTTCTTTTTGGGAGTATACCTCCACTGGCTTGGCATGGCTGCTAACGAGGCCTGCCCATTTTGCGGCCATGCCAAAATGGATGGCGACCACCTGCTTTAATATACTCGACTCGATGAATATCCGGTTGATGACATCGTCAGTAGGTACTGAGAGGCTCGGCGTCAAATGGTGAGGAAGCCAAGTACGGGCGTTGGATAAATAAATAAATAAATATTAATGCTTGGCGAGAAACGTCTTCTGCAGAGCAGGACAGTGTTGAAAATGTACGGAGTCCATGACCTATCCAGAGCTGTACAGAGAAGTTGTATCGGGGAAGGAACAACTTTGATTCTATACAGATGATGGACGGAGGAATTCAGGACTCTACGCCTTTACACAAATTCAGGATAGCATTCCTCCACGACTTGTGGGAAATGTAGAGGTCTTCCTGAGCATGAGCTTTGATTGATCTTTTAATAAGATTTTTACAGTAGAAGGATATAGGACGTGCGAGAAACTATCTACATGACAAAAACACACTTTTTAGCCAGGAAGCCAGCCAGCTTTCTCGTTACCTGGAACTCCACAGTTAGCAGGAGCCCATTGAAGGACTATAGCTTTCGCAAGTGATGCAGGTTTTTAAGATCACGATGACAATCCAATGAATCCTGTGCTATGGGATTGTTATCAGAAACGATAGTCAACAGAGCAGCTCTGGAATCGCTGAATATAACAGGTCTTGTAATTTTTTTCAAGTGGCATTGCAGCTGTGACAGACCTGTGTGAATCACAGCAATCTCACCGTCAAACGCAGTACCTCGGCTCACAGGGACGAATAGAAAAACGCTTAAATGCAAATTTTTTTGACAAAAAAGGAAGAGAAACTAAATATTTTAAAAATATTCTTCTTCTATGAAAAATACTTCTATAATAATAATAATATTTTTTCAATATACAGTAGAACGTCGATTATCCGGAGCGTCAAATATGTGAACCAATTTTTTTTGTCAATTTACAAGGCGAAAAAGACTACAATGACGACCACAGGGATGAGATTACCGGCTTTTTTCCAATCGATCCCAGGATTTCAAGAATGAGATGAAGATATAGAAACCTGGATGGCAATCGATGTAGAAGACTCAGTGGATTTCAAATGATAAATGATGACGAGATTGTGACTTCCGTGAAAGCAGAATCCGACCCTTTCTACGATGAAACGGATGGAGACGAGGACAACAACAACGAAAGTAGCAAGGGTCCATCAAATGCTGGTACGTTTTCTGCGTTAGAGACAGCTATGGAGTATTTCGAACAACAATCAGGGCTGTCCAATTCAATTACTACTGCTCAAGAGAATCAGAGATCTTGCAGCGAAAGAACAAAGGTGTACAATCGTACAGCGAAAAATAAGTGATTATATCCCACAATAAAGGTAAAATTGCGACATTTTACACCATTTTTCTTTTTCTTCAAGCACGTTTCCCGCATATGATAATTTTCAATATTCGCATAGTGTCCGGTTTTATATACTGCACGGATTGCATTCGGTGAACATCCGAATCGCGTATCGGAACGGTGTCGGGTCCCAATTGATTTGAATAAACGACGTTCTACTGTATAGCAAAAATGTGTTTATAGAGCCCGCACCAGGGTTTTTGAGATATATAAGTTAGGAGTGGATTTACTCATATTTTTATCTCGTATATCAGAGTAGTGATATTTTAACCAACAAGACATATAAAATTTTTATGTCAATTTCTACTTAGATCAACAAAGAAAAATTTTATTTTAGCTACTTCTTATGAAATAGTTACAATTAATATAAATATAAATATAAATATTAATATCATATTGCCATTCAAAACAATCTTGTGTATATAAAATTTCAGTTCAACTGAATGCTTTAAAACGTGAGAAAAAAAATCTTTTAAGGTTTTGACCCAAGTTACCAAAAGGGTTGCTAAATCACCAAAAATGATGCAAACGTGACTGTATTTGTAATTCTTTGAATAATTAGTTTTAATCAATTAATATTTATTAATTATAATTAAATTACTGCATTGTCATCCAAAATAATAATGTATATAAAATTTTGAGCGCTTTAAAGTGTATTTTAGTAACGATTGAAAATTCCACCAAGATAAATAAATGAATAAATAAATATATATAGAGAGAGTATGAGTTAATAGTAGGAATTGAAATATACACCGGGTTTTGTTTAATTTGATCGTAACACTGAAAATAACGTGGAGATATTCTAAATTATTTATTTCAGTCTCAATAAAAAAGTCTGAGACACATACATTGACAAAAAATTTTGGTATCGAAGCCTTTTTTTATAAAAGGAGAATGTGCCAGAATATCAATCCTTCTTTCTTCACTTTTTGTCAAAAAAAGTTTAAATAATTTTTCTTTAAACAATAATTTTAAAATAATTTAAAGTGTATGTTATTATTCAAATGACAATAAAAAATATTCATTTATATGCTTTTTAAAAATTATGATTTCGAATTTACACAGTTAGCTTAAGCCACTGTTAACAAATAATAAACTAGTGCCAAACGTTTTAAAATAATATCCCAAGAAATGCAAGGTTTATTAGAAATGCCCCCAAACAACAACAACAACGTAAAACATAGTTTATCCAAGATAGAATAGAAATAGAATTCTGTTGGGTAAAAAATCTCGTTAAATTTGGCGGAAAGAGTTGATAATTTGATCATTTTCAATAATTTAGAACAATAGAGCTAGAAGAGGAGAACAAAACATCTTGGGATTGTTAGGCTTAAATATTCTTTTCAAGCTTACAAGGATAAGGCTCATTAACGAATGCCACGGATGATGGATCACATTTTGGACAGAAGAATTTCATTTGTCTTAAACTTCAGAATCGATTCTTTTACGAATAGTTTTTGACTTATAATGGAATACCTAATTGACTTTGACAAATGCCTCATTATAAGTTTGCGAAAATTTGCTGGAAAAAAAAGAAAAGAAGGAAAAGAAATATGGGCCCCGGTAAGGCTTGAATAATGAATCGAAGTCACCTACGTCTTCTCTAAATAATTTTTATGACGCTGTGTTCTTTTTCCGATTTCAGAACTTTTACTGCCTCGTTATTTGATTGAGTTTTGGATTCTTTTGTTTCGCGAGTTCATTAATCTTAAAAGTTTTTCGTATGGATTTATTTTAGACAAATAAAAAAAGAACAAGCAAAAGAGAAAGAGTGGGAAATCTGATATATCAGAAAGCTGTCCGATTATCGATTGAAGTAAGCGTGAAAAGTCTCAATTTTTCATCTAAATTTTTTTAAGTTAGCCTATATTGTCGATAAAAGAATTGCGACAACGGATTACAATTTTTCTGTTATCGATTTCATTCACGTAAAAAATAAGGCTTAATGGAAGAAAGTATTCTATTATCAATCTCACATCTTTCGTTCTAAATTTTCTAGCAAATAGTTACTGAGTTGAGTGGGTTTTCATATATGGAAAATATCTACGCAAGTAGCAAAGATGTACCTTCGGAATAAATCGTAGTTTATTGCATTAATTACAATGGATTTTCATCAAACGGAAAATATTACTAACAGATACATATAAATCCTTATAATAGCAAAATTATAAAAGCAATCACATGTAATCAAATATATAATACAGCAAATCAAATAAATGTTGCATAAGATAAATGATAAAATTTTTAATTACATTATTGCTGAAGTTTCAAATTTTTTTATTGTAATGTTTCTCTGATTTTCCCTTTTACAGGTAGTGAAGGCCATTCTAGGAATTACTAGAGTTATCTCGTTAAAAAAAAAGTAATACATTTAGGTCACTGTTCTCCAACCGTTTTATCACCGCAGACCGGTCAACGTTTGGTAATTTTACCGCAGCCCGCTGACATTGTTGACACTTTGATTGTTTATATTTTAGATCACTTTGATTTAATAATTTAATTTAATTGTATTTAAATATACCATCAGAATATCGTATAGATACACCATACACATGAAATATAACGTGATTTCTATGGAAGTCATACAAACCCAAGAGAAATAAACCCCTGTAAATTAGAAATAATTTAATGCTGCTTGGGCCACCCGGTACCATTTGACCCACGGACCGGGAGTTTCAGACCACTGGTTTAGATTATTCTGCATTTACCTGGTACGCATTTATTTTCATGTCAAGTTTATCACTAAAATATCGTCTATATTGCTTATTATTAATGCAGAGTATTCCTTGTTTTCTTGCAAACGATCTTTCCGGTGACAGTATCTTTTCAGTAGAAAAGCAAGCATTCAGTCACTTTGAATATACACACAGAAATAAGAAATCTTGGACAGATATATGAAAATATGCAGATGACAGTAGCATCGCGAAAGAAATGTAGAATAGGGCAGTGCATTATCTGGGTTTTAATTTGCACTCAAATGATTCATGTGAAATGGTTTCTGACGTGATTATGACAACATGACAGAAATTGTCACACTTTAAACGCTAGCTATAGCTAGACGCATGGAGCTAACTATTTCGAAAATTGTTAAGCATAATTTAACGCTCCTCAAACAACAGTGTCAAGAGGACGGTAAGAATAAATAGTTTTAGGCGTTCTCTTTTTCTGTGGACAACGAAGTGACCAACCGAAAGAAGTTATACTGTGGTTTCTGATACTTCTGGTGTGCATTGATAGTAATAAGAGTCCCAACACAAGAAGTATTGCTAGATAAATGAAACTTGGGAGACGCATTTATACATTTAAAACACTACTTTGAAATCTAATTTCGCTTTAGGCGCATAAATGTGATTGGAGTAGCGTTACTTCCATCCTCGTGAGTTCTTGAATATTACATTCACTTCATGTGGTTGTTTGGTGTGGGTTCCCCTCATGTGTGAATCTGAGTCCATTCCTTTTGGACGTATTTTCCTGTATCCGGTAGGAAAACCTGTACAGTTTCTGCAGTTCGGTATCTTATGCTTTTGCGTGATCACATTTTGCATACAGAAAATACATTCGATATCCATTTTCATATTCACGTAGGATGGTACCACATTATGCGTAGTACTAAAGAGAAGACGTTTCTACTGGGAACTTTTACTGAAGACAGCCATGCAAAACTAGATCATCAGCTACTGTAAAATGAGTTTAATTTTGTATGTATGTATTTGCCTTATTTCCATAAAACGTCCCTGTATGATGCGAGGAACTAATTTTTATATAGAAATAACTCTAATATTCCTTTTTATCATCTTAGGGTTAACAGTAATTTCTACTTGACACACACACAAACACACACACACATACATACGCACACATATACACACACATACACACGCACACATATACACACACATATACACACACATACACACGCACACATATACACACATACACACACATACACACACACTTGAGCTTTTATTTCAATTAAAATTTTATTTAATGCGTACAGCTTGTGTCTTTTTCCGTCAAATTCAACAAAGTTCAATTAAGTATTAAAATTCGAAGTATAACAGCATTTTTCGGTCAGGTTAGTAAAAATAATTAGTTCAAAAAATTTTCAAGGATAAAATGAAAATAGAGGTAAGATAATATGAAAATAATAATAATAATAATAATAATAATAATAATAATAATAATAATATATATATATATATATATATATATATATATATATATATATATATATATGTATATATGAAATAGATAATAATATAGTTGCAAAATTATTTTATTCCCTTAGCAATTTATTTCTAAGCGATTATATTTTTTTTTCACAAAGCATATAAATTTTTTTAAAAAATTTCTATGATAATAGAATAATATTTTTTTATGAAATAAAGTTTTTCCCTTACTTAAAAATTTACAAAACATTAAAATACATTAAGCGTTTATCCATTACTTTTAGCATAAAAGCAGTATTAATTTTTGTAATCTAATCGAGTTTTTTTGGTATAACGTTTAATACACTAAGGTTTATTTTGGGAATCGAACAGCTGGTACGCTGAAATGAAGGTCTGTGTCTGGATCCGAGCATTTACGAAAACGAATCTAGACACCATCTTTTAGATGGTGCTCGCTCCGTTAGGCATTGTCGCTACGAATATTAACTGTTATTGCTTTCAGCGATGCGCCTCAGATGGAAACGAGGAGTAGGGAAGTTCTTTATTTATTGCATTTCCTTGTAATGTCCACTCCGTTCCTTTGATCTACTCTCGCTTCAAAGGGTCGATGCACATCAATGCGTGGGTGGATCCGTGCCATATTATTTCAATGAAGAATGTGCTTCCCTCTTTGTTGATATGAAAATTTTCTGATTATATTGATGTAGTACCAAGATGGGGAAAAAGACTTGGAAAATAAGGAAGACTTATATATTTTATTATAAAAAGCATAATATCAAAATTAATTCTGAAAAAAAGTTGCAGCATTAATTTTTTTGTCACTTAAAAGTGCAGTGTCCAAAACGTATGACTTTATTTTCAACTATTAATTACTAATCAACAAGCGAAAATATTCACTTACGGCTTTCTATGTTCCATACAAAAATACCAGCTTTTTCAATTCCTCATATATATATCTACCTAGTGAACATTCATTATATATATATATATATATATATATATATATATATATATATATATATATATATATATATATATATATATATATATATATATATATATATATATATATACATATATATATATATACATATATATATATATAAATATATATATATATATATACTAGCTGGTATACCCGTTCTTCGCACGGGTGAACTGAAAGGTTAAACAACACAGATTGAAGGATAAAGAAGTTTTTAATGAGTTAATTTTAAGTGAATTGCAAATTAAACAAAAAAAGCTTTTCACATATCTCAGCTGAAGAAAAAAAAAAGAAAGAAAAAAACCTTTGTTAAATTTTAAGTCTGTAGATCTAATAGCTGATAAAAAGGATTTTTTTATATTTATAACTCCCCGTAAAACTCTTGGGGTTGATTTTTGAAAATACCTCCCTAAGCTGATCTCTGCTCAGCAAAAGTAACACATTGTTAAAAGTTTTCTGACGCTTAAAATATTGTAAATAATTTATAACTGAAAGTGTCATACATTAATATAAATTTCTGTTGAATTTATTTTATGTGAAAATTGTAATACTCGCAAGCAACACCGTTCCCTAAATAACAATGGCGATTCAATGGAAAAAATAGCGAAATGTTGACAATAGAGTCAAGTTGGCAAATGTCTAGCTACTTTCATAGCTCAAACTTTATTAGAGCTTTGTAAGACCCGCCGTGTAGGAGAGCGATGCACGTTAATGCTTTATCTACTGCATTATGATCTACAGAAATTTTTTTCATGCAATATTTTTTTAGGTCACTACATTGAAAATTAAGGGACATACATAAACAAAATACTCCACTTAGGGAAATTTAATCGGTTAGAGCTAATAAATTAATTAAATATATTCCACTGTAAAATTAATTATATACACCATTCACTTAAAATAAATAGTCAAATCGTTTTCTAAGGTCTCCATAAACATAAGACACTTAAATTTTGACATTAACTATTTTTGGGGCACAAAAATGATAATCTTTGCAATCTGCTGAAAACGCTCGCAGCTGAAAATGTAATATCTGCTACAAAACTATTTGCCTTCCCCGTTAAAATACTCATCATAGAACCCGTGCCATCATATATCTTGGAAGAGTGGATTTCAAAGAATATTCCTGCTAAATTGGTGTGGCATGGTAGTTAGGAGAAGGGGGTGCCAGCTCAGGTGTTGTCCACGTCACTTGACTATGGTTCAAAATTATATGGTCCGTCGCCAAAAGCCCTCATGTAGCTGAACAGTGCAACGTTAATATTCACTCACTGAAAAATACAGTACAGTAGTTATAACTATTTTTATACATAAAAATGCAATATCTGCTTATTCAATTAAAATTATAGCATTATAATTAATTACTAACCACACAAACAAATTTTGAAAATTTATCCAAATGATGTAGTGTGAAAGAGAAAGTTTATTCAGACAGACAACAAATGCGTCTTATATGCATATAGATTTGTTTGAATTCTTGTGTATTATTACTTTTGTAAGCTTCATGACATACTTTATGGTGTACCACTATTTTAAAGCTGACTGAGCAACAGCAACATTTAGCTGGGTATAGCTAGTTATAACATAAAATTAAATCTTAAAAAAGATATCAAAAATAAAAGACGACTCAATATTTTGAATAAATCAGTATAAACATTTTCATACAAACACAATATATATATATATATATATATATATATATATATATTGTAAAATATTTATTTTGCTATTTGCATTTCAGACAGACATCAAACAAAATTTTAAAAATTGTCAAAAACAGAAAAACAGATAAAAAAAAACATATTTAAGAAAAATACCACTGATTAATTTTGCCAAAGACATCGCAATGTGCAAAAAAATATTTGTAGTACATAATAACCAAAAAAAAAATGTAAGTACTAAAATATTAAAAAAACAAAACTTATATATTGAATTAATTAAGGATTACTCTGGAGGGAAAGATAAAACAGGCTAAGATAATACTCATAATATTAATTTCATATTGGTTAACTACTCATTTTTGGCATGATTTTGAAATCACGCCAAATTGGTATGTTGCGGCCAGTCTAATGTTATAGTAATGCACAGAATTAAAGGTACTTACGTATTATTGCAACCTATTGGTGACATTATACAAAATGAAGCACATGATTGCCAATTCAACGCATACAAAGTTGGGATTGCCAAAGTGGCGAGTTTTTTTAACGTTGGCGACTGTGCAAAAATACCCAAGTACTAAAAAAAAATTATCCAAAGTATATATATATATATATCCCGAGCATAAAAATAAATTGAAAAATGAAGTACAATACTAACATTAACTGACATAAAAAGAACTGAACTAACTTTATCAATGCAAAAGCATAATTTGAAAAAATAAGGTATTTACTTATAACCCCAACCTTTTGGCGACATATGAAACAAAGCACATGACTCGCAATTCAGCATATATATGACATGCGAAATCAGGGTTGCCAACTTGGTAAGTTATTTTGAATGTTGGCGATTGTTAGGATAGCACATAGGTGCCAAAATAATTTATCTTACCACTACCTGCTTCCTCAACATACTCATTTTTGGCATGATTCTGAAATCACACCAAATTAGTATGTTGCGGCCAGTCTAATGTTATAGTAATGTACAGAATTAGAGGTACTTATGTATTATTGCAAACTATTGGTGACATTATACAAAATGAAGCACATGATTGCTAATTCAACTCACACAAAGTTGGAATTGCCAAAGTGGCGAGTTTTTTGAACATTGGCGACTGTGCAAAAATACCCAAGTACTAAAAAAATTATCCAAAGTATATATATATATCCCGAGCATAAAAATAAATTGAAAAATGAAGTACAATACTAACATTAACCGACATAAAAAGAACTGAACTAACTTTATCAATGCAAAAGCATAATTTGAAAAAATAAGGTACTTACATATAACCGCAACTTATTGGCGATATATGAAACGAAGCACGACTCAAAATTCAACATATATATATGACATGTAAAATCGGGGTTGCCAACTTGGCAAGTTATTTTGAATGTTGGCGATTGTTAGGATAGCACATAGGTGCCAAAATAATTTATCTTACCACTACCTGCTTCCTCAACATACTCATTTTTGGCATGATTCTGAAATCACGCCAAATTGGTATATGTTGCGGCCAGTCTAATGTTATAGTAATGTACAGAATTAGAGGTACTTATGTATTATTGCAAACTATTGGTGACATTATACAAAATGAAGCACATGATTGCTAATTCAACTCGCACAAAGTTGGAATTGCCAAAGTGGCGAGTTGTCTTGAACGTTGGCGATTGTGCAATAATACGCAAGTACTACAAAAATTATCCAAAGTATATATACATCCCGAGCATAAAAATAAATTGAAAAAATGAAGTACAATACTAACATTAACCGACATAAAAAGAACTGAACTAACTTTATCAATGCAAAAGCATAATTTGAAAAAATAAGGTACTTACATATAACCGCAACTTATTGGCGATATATGAAACGAAGCACGACTCAAAATTCAACATATATATATAACATGTAAAATCGGGGTTGCCAACTTGGCAAGTTATTTTGAATGTTGGCGATAGCCAGGATAGTACATAAGTTCCAAAAATAATTTATCTTATGACCACCTGCTTCCTCAAAAGGTATTTAAGCCATTTGTCTGTTTTGCTCATTCTCTGATGCCTATTCCAGTTTGATATGTAATTACCAGCCCTGCTTTTGCTTGGGCAGTATGATTTTCTGCATGGCAATTTTATGCACTGAAGCCAGTAGTATTATACCCTTAAAGGTTAAAATAAAGACGCATGAAATTGCAAAGAACCATATTATTGGATCAAGTGTAGTATAGGGGGGCTACTTGGCGCAGTCCTTTATTTTGGTTACTAAAAGTGGTCCCCAAGGTACTTTTTCGGTATTATTTATTTTAGAATGAATTCGATATCTCACCATGACATTTAGATAAAAATCCGAAAAAAAAACGCCAAATCCAAAGTGCCCTCCCCTATACTACATTTGAACCGAACTGAAATATAACCCTTATCAATGAGAAGTTTTAGTTTGTCAAAATTATAATCTTCGCATTCTAAAGAAATAAATAAATAAGTTATAATTTGCAAGCAAAATCACGCACATAAATATCCCGCGATAATACCTAAATGTTGCCAAAACAACAAAACAAAGTTTTAGTTGTTGAAAGAATTATCCTTAAAAAATTATTTATTCGAAAAATAATCCTAATTAAATATCAAAGAATAGAAAAATTGAATAAATATTCCAACCGATAAACAAAGCTACAGTAAAAATATGTAATAATCTTGAAAAATGCATGTAAAGTATAAATTGTCCACTTAGTGAGAAACGTGACTACATATGACGTCATAACACTGGAAAATCACTTAAAAATTAAAATTTAAAAAATTTGGAAGGAATTATGAACGCCAAACCTATTTAAGAACCTTTCTGGTGTAATTTTGTGTACGTGTACCAAGTTTCACGTTATTTGGGTGTCTGGATCTCGAGTTATGAGGGAACAGACAAACAGACAACAAATGCGTCTTATATATATATAGATATACATATATATATATATATATATATATATATATATATATATATATATATATATACACTGGTGTGCAAAAATTAAGGACGAAGAGTCGAAAAATTAGCATATCAGCTGAACGAAGAGGCAAAGCGGACAGAAAGACCAGTCAGGAGATTAAGTAAGGTGATGTACGGTAGCACATACGCAGATATGCAGGTAGACGTAATGGGGGTAGTATAAAAGCATGTTGTCGGTGTAAGATCTGTATTTCTGGCAAAGAGATTGCACGCCGTATAGCAGTTAAAATCATACCGAGTTGCTGCCTCAGCGAGAAATGGCAAATAATCAATCTGTTAGACGACATCTGGATGCTTTTACTCGAGGTCGAATCATTGGGAAGTTGGAGGAAGGCCGCAGTGTGACAAGTGTGGCTGCAGAGTTCGGAATTGCTCACAGCATCGTTTCATGACTTTGGAGACAATTTCAAACTACAGGAACAGCTATCCGAGGTTCAGTAGTGGTCGTCCACGAGGAACCACACCCGCCGATGACCGGTACATTCTCTTACAGGCCAGAAGAAACAGGCGACAGACAGCGGGAGAAATCGCTTGACACACGTCACAGGCGACTGGACGACCTATATCGCGTTTTACTGTGGCCAGAAGACTGCATGGTGGTGGTCTGTTTGCACGACGCCCTGTACGGTGTGTACCTTTAACGCCTGCCCATCGGAGAAGGCATTCTCTGTGGTGCCGGGAACATCGGAATTGGAGAGACAATGAATGGGGACGAGTACTCTTTACAGATGAGAGCAGATTCAGTTTGAGTAGCAATTCTCATCGCATACTCATCTGGAGAGAGCGGGGAAGCCGCAATCATCCCTCGAACATCATTGAAAGGGACAGGTATGGAGGTCGCGGTGTTCTTGTTTGGGGAGGCATCATGCTTGGTAGTCGTACAGACCTTCACATCTTCGACGCAGGTTCAGTCAACGGGACCCGTTATTGTAACGGGATTCTTCTTCCATATGTGCGTCTTTTTTAGAGCCTCTATGGGTCTGCAGTTCCTTTTCATGGACGACAATGCACCATGTCATCGCACAGTAGCTGCCGAACAGCTCTTAGAGAGTGAGGATATTTAACATATGGATTGGCCGGCACGATCTCCGGATCTCAATCCCATCGAGCATGTATTGGATTTTCTAGGCAGACGCTTGGCAGCTCGTACCTTTCCACCAGTAACGATTCGGGAGCTTCGATTGGTGCTGCAAGGCGAATGGGCAGCAATGCCTCAACAACTCATTGACACCCTCATTCTCAGCATGGGCAGACGCTGTGAAACCTGCCTGGAAGAACCGGATGTTTCTTGCTGGACATCCATCACAGGGATGTTTCGGCCTTCAGTCGGATTGCGCTCCATGCTACTTTTTCAATACAGCTTTCTTTTATTCCTCTGATTTCTCTTTTAGTAAGTGTTGCTTACATATTACACATGCCCTTAAGTATTGGGGATCTTACGGTATTAAATGTGATGATTTGGAAAGCGCTTTTGTACAAAGTTATATTGAAAAAACCGTCTCGTCCTTAATTTTTGTACACCAGTGTATATATATATATATATATCGTTCAAATTTTCAATCGTTCGTAATAAAATACTTTTTTTTCATCCATTCAAGTTCAAACACATTTTTTAAAAATTTGTAGTCGATGCTAGTTGTGATGTTAACACAGTTTCTTCAAATATTAATTCATAATTAAATTTAATTAATGGATGGAAAGAAAAAAAAAACTGTTCGTTGTTTCCCTGTAGCGCAATAGACAGCACGTTGGACTTCTAGCCAAAAACTCGTGGATTCGAATCCCGCCTGGGATGGCCTAATTTTTGATAATGGGATTTCTTTTTCAGTATCCTATTTTATTAGAATAATTAAACTTATTAATGAATAAATAGTAACAAACAGAAAAACACTAGTCCAACACCCTATATAGAAAGAAAAAGGGATAATTGCAAGGAAAATCGTTTTCTATTTTGTCACCTAATATTGTGATTCTGTCATATATATCCTTCCTCAGTGGCACGACAGCCCAGAGTGGGTCTTGGCCTTCTCTAGAAGCCTTTTCCAGGTCAGCCTTCTTCCTGTTAGTGACTTCCAATTCCTAGTCCTCAAAACTAGGAAAACATACAATGCCTGTGGGATAAATATGCGTGCAGATAACATCTGTAAAGATGTTTTATATGAAATGAAAACTAACGATTAAGAGATTGAACTTTACTTATCAATTAAAAATTAGAATTAACAGCTCAAAAGAGAAAGTAGATGCATTCTATATCCTCAAGCGACTAAACTTTACCTAGAAAATGCTTTTACATGTTTTACTTATTCAAAAAAGCATTTAATAATAAAAAATTTTACGATCAGTTAAGTTTGGCCACACATTTGATGTAATAATATAAAAACCTGCTCTATTACCCCTTTGCAATTTTTCTACTGAAAGTAGAATTTTTTAAGAATATGTGCATAGTCAGTCAGTCCTCTTGCAGCACCTTTCATTTTTAACTTGTATATTGTCATTTGAATTTTTTCTTTAAAATTTTCAAATTTTCTTTAAATACAGAGTGAGGTGCTTGAACTTTCTTTTTTGAGCATGTTCCAGTGATGTTCATTGGAAAGGGAAGGGCATGAAGAGGGTTTCAGTGGTAGGGGTGGAGTGGTATATTTGTGTTTTCGCTCGTCTCAGTCTCAATTAGTTATATTCAGAGCAACATGGAATGACTCCAAAGAAAGGAAAGGACCTCTGTAGACCGTTTGAACACCTGAAAATGTGGAACGAGTTCATGTATCGAGTCAGACCGGTATGTGATAATGATCTAACAATTCTTCTTACCCACTCTCCAAAAAAGAGATCTTGACGACGAGTGGTTATAACAAGATAGACCTATAACCCACACCTCCAGGGTTTACACGGGGATTTTAAGTGCAGGCTCCCCCGAATGACTGATCTCGCTGCGAGCGGCTGTAAACTTGCCTGCGTGCTCACTTGATTTATCCCCTCCTGATTATCTTCTGTGAGCTTATCTCAAGTCACTGGTTTACAAAGAACGTTCCAAGACCCTGAAAGACCTAAGGAACAACATCCGAGCCGAAATTGATAATATCTCGGTCGATATGCTTGAAAAGGTGATTCAAAGTTTTTGAAATCGACTGCATCAGTGTATTGATATTGAAGGGTGACATTTAACAGTCATTGTGTTGAAACTGTGGAAATTCAAATTTCCAATATTGTGCGGTAGGCGGAAAAAAACATGAAGTCAAATGAATCATGCAGTGTATTTTATTGCATTTTCAAAAATGAAGTTCTCACGCCCCACCTTGTATCTAAGAGATGGGAGTATAACCTGCTCGTCAAATTAAAACCTTCACGGTCATAACACCCACGCGGGCATGGGCGCGCACGCATGCACACACACACATTGTGTGTGGGTATTTATTGCTTGATAGTTGCTAAATACTATGATGTCTTTGGTATAGTCATTAATGCTGTAGCCTAGTTTTCATGGTCACAGATTCGTGGTCGACATATCATGAGATAAAGCCCCAGAGCCTCTGAAGGCCGCTAAGTCTGTTGAGGTTCAAAGTTCTCCCGATGGTGTGGGGTGGAAGTTAGAAGAATGGAGTGCCAGATCAGATGTCATCTTTGTCACTTGACCACGGCTCAAAATGAAGAGGTCCGTCGCTAAAAGCTCACGTGTTACTTTTTAGTATGATATTGACACAACTCACTCAAGCAGCACCTTCTTCAATTTCAAACTTGAATAGTCTGCAGAATATTTTCGTAAAAATTTTCATCTGTTCATCAAAGTCCTGGAGAGAGGGTATGTAATATGCTTATTTAATTAAGATCTTTATTTTCATCACGCACACGTGCACATACTTACGTACACATACTGCATGTGCATTTTTACTTGATTGTCATTCAAGTCTATACTGTTTTTTGTAAGGATTTCACGTTGGGACGCTTCGTGAAAAGCCTTGATTTAATCACTGAGAATTATGCGGAATAATGGAAGATAACGCACGTTGAATTTAATAAAATCTTGGTTTTCCGTGGAATAAAATGTGGATTATGGGCACTAGGTATAATTTTTGAGACTTGAGGGTTGCTTGGAACTTTGAAATTCACCACTGTTAATATTGTTATTAATATTAATATTAATTTAATATTGTTATGGATTCTTATGTACCACAGGGACAGCAGTATCCTAATGGCTACGGTCAGGAGCTCATCTCGAGCGAGTCATGAGTTCAAGTAATGATAACACTGAAGACCCGCTGTATAAAGGAGATGATGCACGTTAAATTGGTCGAGGCTCAAAAGTCTCCTGTTGGCGTGGTAATTTGGTAAAGGGGGATGCCAGCTCAGGCATCATTCTCGTCACTTGATCGAGGTTCACAATTATGAGATCTGTCAACAAAATCACTTGTGTAGCTTTATGGTGCGATTAGGGTTTCGTAAAATTTCCATACTTTTTGTTTTCCCAGGAATTCTACTTCTTTTCCAGGAATTCCCGGGAATGGTACAGGACTTAAATTATCTATGATGTAGCTATTTTTGACTTGACTGTACACTGATGTGCAAAAATTAAGGACGAGACGGTTTTTTCAATATAACTTTGTACAAAAGCTTTCCAAATCAACACATTTAATACCGTAAGATCCCCAATACGTAAGGACATGTGTAATGTAAGCAACACTTACTGAAAGAGAAATCAGAGGGATAAAAAGAAGCTGTATTGAAAAAGTAGCAGGGAGCGCAATGCGACTGAAGGCCGAAAGAACCCTGTGATGGGTGTCCAGCAAGAAACATCCGGTCTTTAGTAGGGGATATGATCTCCCTGAGGTGTTGACTGTAAGCATCGGAGCACCTGATCTCCAAAGAGGTCTTAATCTCCTATCGAACACTTGGGGAGTAGCACTGAAAAATCTTACTTGCCCTTGTTAAAATTAAGTAGAAATAGATAGTACTGGATTGCTAAAAATAACTCGGGGTCGCATTTGCGCCCGAGAATCTTAAGAGTGTCTCGCTTCGACCAATGGCCGGGGGTTTCCCGGACGGTGGGCGGAGCGAGCTTTCGAGGGAGGCGGTTTTGAAAAAACTATAAATCATTGAATTGAGAGATCTTTGAAATGAGAAGAGCTAGAAATTAGGCCTTTCGGTTTTGGTTTTTAACAAGGTTTTGGTAAAAGATATCAAGTCTTTCTTCGTCTTTTGCGTAACTAAACTGCCTACCCATTTCTAAAAGAAAGGGGTAGTCTAGAAAAAATCTTCTGAGTTCGTGTATCGCGTCTTTAAAGCCAAAGTCTTTTTCATTACTTTTTCCATTGATTGAAGGGGTTTCTTCGGTGGCGGCCGAAGTTCCGGGAGTACTGTTTTTATTTGAAGCGCCCGAGAGGGCTGCTGCAAAGGAGAGCTTTGGGGTGACCGGTTTTGCGGGTTTATTACTTACAATAGGGGCGTTTCGATTACGAATCGTTTCATCTTTCTTTAGCTTTCTTTTGGGGAATTCTTCACATTGGCTCCAATTTGCCATGTGCCCTGTCTTATTGCAATTGATGCATACGGGATTTTCAATTTTTTCTTTGATGTGGCAATCATTGGTACGGTGGGATTCGCCGCATTTGAGGCATCTGGTGCGCATAAAGCAGTTTTTCGACGAGTGGTTAAACAAGTTACAGTTGTAACATTGTGAAACCCCCGGTCGTCTGTTAAAAGCGTCGATCTGCACCGTAAGGTAGCAGCACTTTTTTACTTTAAAAATATCTGGGGAGTCAGATTTCTTTTCAAGCTCAACCATGAAAATGGGGAGCGGGGAGTTTGTCTTTGATCGGGTGAGCTGGGCCACCTTTTCTACACAGAATCCTTGTGAAGTTAAATCTTCATGGATCTCACCGATTTCTGTGGAAATCGGGAGTCCTTTGATGACAATTTTCAGGGGGCGGGAATCCGGTGGGTCAATCACGTAAAATTCCTCGCTTTTTTCCTTGAGGTATTCTGTTACTATCCTATGCTCATCGGAACTTTTACAAAAGATTTTAAGATATTTCCCTGCTAGCTTGACATCGCAGTCAGGGACATATTTATTTACGTTTTTAACAATTTGCTTGTAATTGGCTTTCTTATGTTTAAACATAATTGGGGGACTTTAGGACGGGCGGAAATTGGAGCCGTATTTGGTTTGAAGTCGTGGGGGTTATTTCAGCATCCATTTCAGAAAGGCTGCTGAATTTGTTCTGAACACTGACAGGCTGACTGGTCCCGGCAATGGGATCAGAGAGTTTAAGTTTTTTCGCGGTCCTTTTGGGGGAGACGAAACCTTTAACATTATCTGCGTTTTTCTTATTTTCGTGGCTCGTTTGCCGCAAATGTTTTTTCACACTTGGTTCCGGGGGGTCATTTCGTTTTTTAGAGTTTTTCTCATTTTCCGGGCAATCCAGTACAGGGCAAGGAAGAAACAAAGGTCTCACCCAGGTCTTGCTCCTTCAGGGAAGAGAGTTCGTCATGTTCGTTTTGAAATCTAACGAGGGCGTCATCATCGGTGAGGTCAAGAAATTCCTTCACTTTGAATGCAGTGCTCGAGGAAGGAGAGTCTGCCGTTCGTCCTCTTAATACGTTTTTGTATTTCTTTGTGGCGACGGCATTTGTCGCTTTCGGTTACTTCTGGCGGAGGCTCGACGGCTTTTCTCTTAGGATCTTTCTGTTTGCGGCGTTGATCGTTATCCTTGCGGTGTTTAGAAACGTAGGGAGGCATAGGAAGGTGGTACTTCTAAAAGCTCGGATCTGTTTCCATATCAGACATCGTACTGCTAGGCAGGTTTCACAGCGTCTGCTCATGCTGAGAATGAGGGCGTCAATGTGTTGTTGAGGCATTGCTGCCCATTCGTCTTGCAGCGCCAATCGAAGCTCCCGAATCGTTACTGGTGGTAAGGTACGAGCTGCCAAGCGTCTGCCTAGAAAATCCCATACATGCTCGATGGGATTGAGATCCGGAGATCGTGCCGGCCAATCCATATGTTCAATATCCTCACTCTCTAAGCGCTGTTCGGCAGCTACTGTGCGATGACATGGTGCATTGTCGTCCATGAAAAGGAACTGCAGACCCATAGCGCCTCTAAAAAGACGCACATATGGAAGAAGAATCTCGATACAATAACGGGTCCCGTTGACTGAACCTGCGTCGAAGATGTGAAGGTCTGTACGACTACCAAGCATGATGCATTCCCAAACGAGAACACCGGGACCTCCATACCGGTCCCTTTCAATGATGTTCGAGGGATGATTGCGGCTTCCCCGCTCTCTCCAGATGAGTATGCGATGAGAATCGCTACTCAAACTGAATCTGCTCTCATCTGTAAAGAGTACTCGTCCCCATTCATTGTCTCTCCAATTCCGGTGTTCCCGGCACCACAGAGAACGCCTTCTCCGATGGGCAGGCGTTAAAGGTACACACCGTACAAGGCGTCGTGCAAACAGACCACCACCATGCAGTCTTCTGGCCACGGTAAAACGCGATATCGGTCGTCCAGTCGCCTGTGTCATGTGTCTAGAGATTTCTCCCGCTGTCTGCCGCCTGTTTCTTCTGGCCTGTAAGACAATGTACCGGTCATCTGCGGGTGTGGTTCCTCGTGGACGACCACTACTGAACTCCCGGATAGCTGTTCCTGTAGTTTGAAATTGTCTCCAAAGTCGTGAAACGATGTTGTGAGCAATTCCGAACTCTGCAGCCACACTTGTCACACTGCGGCCTTCCTCCAACTTCCCAATCATTTGACCTCGGGTAAAAGCATCCATATGTCGTCTAACAGATTGATTATTCGCCATTTCTCGCTGAGGCAACAACTCGGTGTGATTTTAACTGCTATACGGCGTGCAATCTCTTTGCCAGAAATACTGATCTTACACCGATAACATGCTTTATACTACTCAGACACTCCCCCATTACGTCTACCTGCATATCTTCGCATGTGCCACCGTACATCACCTTACTTAATCTCCTGACTGGTCTTTCTGTCGGCTCTGCCTCTTCGTTCAGCTGATATGCTAATGTTTCGACTTCTTCCTTAATTTTTGCACACCAGTGTATATTTCAACGTCGGATGTAAAGTTAAGCTGACCATCCTGTAGCAATTTTTGATCGTTCACCCTTTAACTTTCTGGAAGGAGGGATGTTCTTTACAACAGTGGTGTAAGAGAAAGAGTAACGTTCACGTACGTTTGGTAGGACTTTTTCCAGTTTGCCCTGAGAAAAAGTAAATCCGTTAAACTACTTGTACTTATCAGTTCCTATCCGTCAATCAAACACCTCTTCATCAACTAAAAGTATTCAATTTTTAAATAAATTGCATTTTGTAGCCTACTCTAGCACGACAAATTTGATAAAAACTCCAAGATCTTGATTATGTGGATAACGTAAGTACTTATATTTAAAGCTATTATTTATTTAATTTGTTTTATTTTTAAAATTATGTTTTGGATATTGTCTTTATTATGGTATATTTAATTGAATAATAAATTTGAAGGACAGAATGAACACTGTTTGGTGGAGAATATTTTTAAGCCTCTCGCAAATTTCTTATTTATTACTTTTTTCTCAACCAAATTAGTAAAGGAAGCAATGCTAATACATTCTTGCAAACTAATATGACTGGAATGTGGATTGTACTTTTTGTAAGAATGTATTGCATTTCCATTAATTAAAATTTTTTTTCAATCTTATTTAAATATTTCTTACAATTTTTCTTTGAGTAGAGGCAGTGCCAATTGGAACCAGGTTTTAGAGACTGATATATGAGACACAAAATTCTTTATAAAGCTCATTCGTGTGTGCGTGCGCAGTTGCATGAAGAACTAATTACTCAAACAAGAAAGAAAGGTTCTTGTTGAAAAGATCCTTACAAGATTAATTATTCTTAGAATAAACACCCATTAGTCGTTGTAATCTACATGAAAAAAAAGTTCAAAATTAGAACACCAAAAAGAAAAGACGTAGGTCTGACAGGAAAATGCAAAACGGTTCGAGTTGACTGCAAAGCATTTCTCTCTCCCCGCACAACATATAATCTCTCTCTTTCTTATTTGTTGAAGGGAGGAACGGAGAAAGCAAAGTCGAACCAATTCTTTCCGCATTTTTCTCTGTCATTGATTCCTTTAGAAATGGTTTTTACTTTTTGCATGAATTCGGGGTGGTTGGGCGGTGCGGTTTCCGATACCGGGAAAGAAATAAAAAAAAGAGGGGGGCGCAGAAAAAATTTATTACTGGAAACTTTTCATTCTTTCAGCTTCCACGGACATCCATCAAACGATACTTAGACGGAATTCGGGCGGCGGCAAGGGGAAAAAATGTACTTCCGGTGTTTTTAGGGTGATTCATTTTAAGAAATGATCCATTTCTTGAGAGTTTATATCTATATGTACTATATATTGCTTAATAAAGGGGAAACTAGCTTATTTAATCAAGTAAACTAACTATAATTCCCTTTCGCCTTACATTGAAAAAAGAGAACGCTTCCAGTCTGTTCAAAAGTGATGGATAAGGGTAATTACGACAGTTTAAAAGTCGTTTGGGGAAATGGTTTGCAAAGAAATTTATCAAATGAGCAGTGAAAACGCGAATATGTATTATTTATGTTCTATTATTTTGCAATTTTGAGTTTTTTAATAACAAAACTACAACATTTTTTCATCTAAGGATGTAGTTTTATCGTGTACAATTAAAAACCCATTAGAGGACATCATAATTCATTACATTTGGGTAATAAATATGTACTATGGTCTGTCTCAAAGCTAATTTTAATTTATGTATAAAAATGTGACATTAAAACTTACTGTTTAAAATTTAATTTGAAGTTTTCTTTCTATCCCAGAAATACGCACCATGTCATATTTTTGCTTATTTATCTGTTTAATTCAATGTATAATGACACACACAAAAACTAGGTTATTACTTGGTCGTTTTTAAAACGCCCTGCAAAATATCCAAACATTGTTAATATTTATTATTTGTATGAAATGCAACAATTTTTACGTGTTGTATATATTAGCATTAGTTATCACAATGGGATATCCACGAGGTCTCTCCTCTCTAACTTAGTTTTTCCTCCATCCAGCCAAATTGGCACTTTGAGTTAGAATAACTCCACTTCGAAAATGAATGTGACTTCTAAACAGCATATAATAGACAGTGAAATAGAGAATACTTCTGAGGTGGGTCAATATAACCATGTTAGTGAGTTCTTGAATTTATATTCGTGTGAATATCTTCTTAAGATATTGGAGGATTTATCTTTGGCGAGTTTCCGAGATTGCATCTTATTTCAGATAAGTAACCGTTACTTCTTATTCAGTTATCTTATCGGTATATTGCGTACTTAGTTCTAATGTTTAATTTTATATAAGCGGATTATTGTGAATATCTATTTGTTATCATTTCTTGTCCGATTTAATGGGTTCTGTCAAAGATTAGTGAGAGCTCCACCTCACCCAACACGAGGTGGAGGCACCGCGAATAACTTTAATCTCTTAGCTATAACTACTGTACAATAAAACACAAGACTGAATATTGAAACTATTATATACATTACACAAATTGTAGCTAAATAAATACTATATTTCTTTTGAATTTACATAAACAAATGCCATTTAGTTATTCCCTTTATTTATCTTAACAACACTGATTTAACAACTGAAACCGATGAAAACATAGATTAGAATTAGATCGTGTGAATAATGAAGAGTTTTTGTCGTGGTGTAGAAGTTTGAAGAGGAAAATATCATCAGATATAGACTAAGTTTTTAAAAGGAAAATAAAGATTTACATTGCTAACATAATTTATATCACTATAGGGTGACATTTACATAACTCCTACAAATTAATTTCAAAATTATATTCATCTACGTCACAATGCTTATGACTGTCAGAGTTGTAGACATTGTGAGTAATTTGGAGCATTATGACATCATAAGCATTATGACATTCTGAGTCAAAAGAAAAAAGAGAATCAGTTAGGATTAATTAGGAACTTAAATGTTAATTTTGCTTGAATGAAGGTCACTATAGAAATTCTTGAAGGATTACTGGACTTGAAGTTTCTTTCCATGGTCAAATGAGGATGACGCATAATTGTTTGTAAGAGATTACCCTTTCTCTCTAGATGTGTGGGAGGAAGAGAAGGAATACCAGACATATTTAATATCAACTTATTTATTAATCACCCAAATTATCAACACTGATTCACTAAATTTCAGGAAGAGAATGTCTCAGTATGAACAATACGAGTGGAACAATAACAAGATGCACGAATTATACGAAAACTATGAATATCGACCACTTTAATTTAGAATCAATTCAATTATCCGAATTAACCCACCGTTATTTTAAGTTTAGTGACCAATCGTCACTTTAAATCTTCGTCTATTTAATGTTTAAAAATTCAATAATTTGTAGTGATACCTGATCAGTAGCAATCTCACCTGACTCCTGGATTTCTTTCTCTCCTTCGTGCTAGCTAGGAAACTCTGACTATACATAGTAGATTTAATTTGAACATCACGGTTTCTTCTTCAGAAGGGTTGGTTGTGAATAAACGCAAATGATAGCCCAAAGATTTCCCAAGAGGATTAGTGGAAGGTAAGCAAATAGATCCGTCATAAGTTACTGCCATATCAGTTTTCTGATTTTTACTCTCAACCATGAAAGAAATTCGATTTAAAGCAGTGTTTCTCAAACTGTGGGGCGCGTTCCCCTTGGAGGTCGTAATAATCCTACGTAGGGGGAGTGAGCATGTAGAAAAGCCGAAAATAAAACATTATTTAAAAAAATAATAATTTACTGAAAGGAAGCAAAACAAAATACATTCTAAATTATGAAAAATAACATAAATTGCTAAAAAGTGTAACACAATACTTATCATATTACTAAAATAGCTTAAAATATTTATTACTTAAATGTAAGATATACAAAATTTATATATATATATAGTATTTTCCGTTTGAATTGTTTTGTAAAAGGTTGAGTCAACATATCCTTTTCAGAGGACTATTAATGTCAATTTTGTTTATTACCGCATTCCGAAGCAGCGCCGTCTGGTGAGCTTTCGGAGCGCCGGCTTGAATGATTTTTCGGCTGAGGCCTACTAACCATCCGCCTGTTCAACACGTCACGTTTTTTTTGCGCATTTCGCGCCCAGCGCGGTTTCAGTCCAAGCATGAGAAGTGGTGTAATTAATTTCCCCGTCTTCTAAAGGTATAACTCAACTTTCAATTAATCTAACTTCTGCATGTCTCTTTCCTTTGTAAATATTCCCCTTGTAAACTTTCCCCTTTAACTTGAAAAAAATTCTTTTTTACTTAAATGAAGTATCTGCGTTTAAATGACTTTGATTCCATTAATTCATCACTAACCCTTCAATACTTACCCCTAGACAACCACCTCTCCAATTTAAAATCCCGACTTCTGAAGAGTCTGATTTTTATTCGAAGATTTTAGTCGGAATCCCATATATATATATATATATATATATATATATATATATATATATATATATATATATATATATATATATATATATATATATAATGCTTATATTGATAAATTTTATGGTTTCTAAATCAGGTCGTATTGTAGCTTTAGCGTAAAGGTACATTATTATTGCATTCTATACATTGTCATTGTATAAGGGGGAAGGGTCGATAGAAATTTTGATTGAAACCTGAGTTGCCAATATTGAAAGTTTTAAAAGCACTGAATTAAAGAGAAGCGTTACCAATATTCGAATCAGAAATAGACATAATACATAGGTTACTCCGTGCCGGCAATGAAATTTTGACAGTTAAAACTCCGAATGAAAACAAGTATGGCACAAAAGGTTTATTAAAGTTTTAAAAATAGGAGGAGGCAGGAGTTATTATATTTCCTATGGGTTAAAAAAATCCGCATTAGCTTTAATCCCGAGAATACGTTACGCACATTTTTTTATTTTCCTTTCCATCATTCCGACTTCGACAGCTGCCAAAGGAAGCTTTTGATAGATTCTATGAGTTTCCAACTCTTTTCCTTCCCTACCCCTCTTTCATCCATTTCGTCGGCAGAAAAGGCCGCGAGGAAAATTCCCTCTGGCTCCAACGCCTCAGGATGTAATTTAATAAATAAATTATTAAAAAATATGAATTTTTCCGCCGTCCCCTTTTTTTACCCAGAAAAAAAAAGGAAGCCAGGAAGGAGGAGAAAAAAAATCTTTCTTTACATTTTCCCCATCCCGCAAGCTGCAAAAGACGGCCCGGTTTTATGATACCGTGAAATATGAACGATATATATATACATCCACACACACATGCATTTTAAACTTTCCTTTTTCGCATTGGGTCAGGGTATGGTTCGTGCTGGTGAAAAGGTAAATCCGATAAAAAAATTTCTAAGGAAACGGGCAAATCTGCATTTCCCTTTTCAGCTTGCCACTGAAATAAGATATATAATACTTGGAGGCAATGGATAATGTTAGGAATTACGGTGAGCGAAATATTTATCGGTTGTGGTGCGTACGATAAGTATCGGAAAAGAATTCTAAACGTTATTTATTGGAATGTTTTATGTTAGATGATTTCTGACCACTTTCGTTTTGGCCATATTTTCAGAAGATAACAAAATCTTTGACTCTATAGGAAACATTATTTATTCTGTTTATGGTATTATATCGGTTCTGAGTTGGATTTAAGCCACGTGGAAAATTCAATTTTAATAAATAAAAGCGTTTCTGGCAACGGAGAATGTTCATGGCGCATAACCTTTTTACATCCTGACAAAACTATTTTATTTTTGATATTTTTATTTCTTCAGCTCTTATTTTTTTATAAGGAATAAGAGTTTTCAAAATCGAAAATATACTTAAATTTTTGTGGCAGGTATATATGTAGCAAATTTTAGTTTTTGATTAACTACTAATTTCTGTTTTGTATATGATACTTCTTAGAATATTTGGAGTTTAGCACTTACTAAATGGTGTTTCGATAGAATAAGTCTGAAAAGAAAATATAGATCATACAGGGGCTCATTTTTTAATCAAACCTCTTTACATTTTCCTTAGCAAAATAAATAAAAATAATAAACTTCGCTGTGATGTTATAAAAGGAACAGAGTAAATTTGTTTTTTACCAATTTGTCATCATTTAACAATAGAAACACATATTATACAGACAATGTTCTTTTATAACAATTAAAATATTTAATTAAAATAAAATTATTTAATTTAATCGATTGTTTTAAGTACCAAAAAAGATGGGAAAGATGAAACATAAACAGAAAGCATGTTCTGAAATTTTAAAAAGGAAAAAATTACTTTAATATATAGGTAAAGACATGGAAAATATTAAAAAGAATAATATATTAAAACATACCACGGAATGGAATTACATTAAGGCGTGTTGAAAAGCTAAAATCTTATTTTTTTGCAATTTGAGATTTTTACATTTTTAAATTGTACAGAGAGATTTTACCTTTCTAAAAATACCTTACTTTAACCTCTAGAGTAATTAGAAGCTCTAAAAACCTATTTTTAAATAATTGTTGAAACTGGGTTGAATGGCGAAAAATGTAAGTAAAGTACTTCGTTTTTGCTTAAAAGTTGAACGTCTGATATAAACCAAAACATGCATCTTTTATTGTAAATTGAACCTTCTATTTTTTTATTTCCCAGCCGATTCGAAGTCTCACTGTATACATTAATATAAATTTATTTCAAAATGTAAATTTTGATGTGCGATGTATCTTTTCTGAGAAACTACTGTTCACAGGTATTTAAGCATTATTTTATGATATATTTATAATGCTGTGTAATATATACTGAAATGAGCTTTTTGTAAAAAAACTGAAACAATTACTTTTTACAAATTTCTTAGGTGAAAAATGGGTCTAATTTCGCAATGTTTGATAAAATATTTCATTAATTATTGAAAAAAAATTCAAAATTACTAAAAGCTCATTTCAGAATAATGAGAAAGGGGTACTTTAACCGTAAGAAAAATTTCAAGTATGTACATAAAACAGATTTTGAGAAAAGGTACATCGAAAACAGCTAATTTAACATTGTCAGTATATATACTGAGACAGGTTTCCAACTCCTCTTAAAAGGAAATAAGAGGAAGAAATAGGGCTGAAATAAGTGACCTCTTGCAGTTGTTTTAAGCAATTTAATTCTATTTTTAGTCATTATTAAGTTGCATATAAATCAAGGCGATGGATCAGTTCATTAGTAAGGAAGTATTTAATTTAGGAATTCACGTTATTTTCCAACAAGAGTCTCGATTAATACAGTATATTGTTGAGAAAAATTCATTGCTGGTAAAAAAGGTTGGGAATATGACATAAAAACATATCTTTTGATTTAGTTTCATAAAGTTGTCTGTTATACTAGGCATGTCCAGAAACTAATACTGTTTCGTTCTACTGCAATCGCAGCTGTAGTTTCGCAGTTCAACCCTTGCGCACGCGTGATTCTGGTTGATTGTCAGTCCAGTGACACCATTACAAGCAACAAGATTGTGTTGTTTTTATTCTTGTTAGTGAGCGTTTAAAGTATTTAAGACGATTGCCGATCCCACGAGACTGTGAAATGCATTCTGTGTAATCCACTTTTTAAATGTAAGAAATGTTAAGCCAGTTTGAAATTCATCGTTACCTGTAAAGATTTATGGTGAAAATGAAATGAGTGATGACAAAGTGAAAAAGTGAGTGTGACATTTCAAATTTTATTTTCTAAATGAAATACCGAATAAAAAAGTGTTCTTTCAAAAATTCATTATTTGTCTTTTTACATGGTTTGTGTTCTGTTTTGACTAGGTTATAAGCAATAATATTTTAATTCAAACTAGGTTTATTTTATTTGCTTTAGATAAATTTTTAAAAATTTTAGCTGATTTAATTACTAATGAAGTTTGTTTTTCATTTGAATACGTATATTTTTTATGTCAGTAGTTCATGAAATACTTTTTGATTCCTAAGATAATTTTTGGGTAATCTCTTTCAAGTTATTTGCCCTAGAGTCAGCAGTACTGAAAGTTAATGCTGCCATTATTATTTGTTTGTTATAACAAACATATTAACTTTCATTCTTTCATTTCTGTTTATTTTTTAACTTTCAGTTTCAAATTCAAATATATATATCTATTAAGTTATGTTTTTTTATTTTTCAGATCAAATTGCAGTTCATTGAAAATTTTTTAAGTGTTGGAAGCTCTCAAATGAAAAATTAATTTGGATGCATTGTATTCCAGCGCGCTTAGCCCTCTTTAAACAATGTTATGTTTGCTAACTGAACTTTATTTTTTAAAAATTTAACTAGTGCAAAGAGAGAGCGCTCCAGCAGTTTAATGTATAGGCCCCTTAAAATAAGTAATTAATGCAATTAATTAATATTTAATACAGTAAACCTCGAGTTTCGATTGGAAGCTTTGACCTTGCAGATTTTCTGAACTATTGCAGGTAGACTGTATTTTTTTCTATTTAAGGACTTAATGATATAAAGAATTCAAATATGTAAATATTTAGATGTATTACATCACCCCCCTCACTTATAATTACTTAATCGTAGATTTTACGATAGAAAGACTTTTCCAAATTTTCTTGTTGGTAGAATTAAAAAAGACTATTAAAATCTTTTGAATGAAAAAGGCTTTGTAAAATTTTGTGTAGAACTTTTCGGTCGGAGGGATCCTATTTTATAGCCTATCTTCGTTTATCGCTAAATTGGTGAATTATAGTGCTCATATTGGAAATATAATGCAGAAAACGAATTGTTGGCACATTCTGGCACCCTTTTTTCTTTAGTCGTCAAATGATTTTATTAAGATTTTTGTCGAAGTTTCCGTACTTCATTTTGAGTTATTAAAATGATGTCAAGTTTGTTTAGATGTAAAGAAAATTATGGACGTTATTTAAGGTGTCCCATATGTTTTTGTTGTACGTCGCTGGTAATACACTGACTTGAGCAATTGCAGTTAAAACAAAATTTTCGTTATTAACGTAAACTTCTATTCTTTTTCATTAATTCAGATTTATTGAAAATTACAGTGGATAAACGATTTACTGAAAAAAATGTAAGCAAATTACATCGATCATCGTATAAAAATAATTAATCAAATCGAAAAGAATATTCAGATTAATTAAAATGAGATCAAGAAATAAACACCTTAACTAGATATCATATGTGAATCGAATTATTTGTTCTAGAATATTTTTCTGAGCACTGACTCGAGCCTTAATCTGTAGCGAAGCCATAACCTAATGATTTGATTCCTTCTTAAAAGTGCGGGGGTGCCGAGGACGATGAAAAAGAAGAGAAAGGGGAGAGGGAATCCGCAAAAAGAAGGTTAGCTCATTATCAGGGGATCTTGCGGTCGAGGAAGAGTGATGAGGCGAATCGTAATTGCTTCGAATATTGGGCTGCTGGCTCATTATGATCAAGGGTCGGCCATTCAGAACAGGGTCTCGTGGTGTAACGTCTGCGCCACAGATTTGGGTTAGCCGCCGCGCCCGAGAAAAAAAGAACTTTCGAAAGCACCCTTTCCCTTTTCTTTTTTTTTAACTTCCCGAATTTGTAATAAAGCGACAGAAAAAAAATGGCGAGAAAAGATTTTAATCTTAATGTTCTTGAGCGGGAAAATTATTTAGAATCTGCTTAAAGCGCTTCTGTTCAGACAGATCGCATATGAGAATTTTTTTATCTCTGTGATTGATTATGGCGAATTTCTGTTCGAATTGAAATCTTATTGAAATTATGATTTTTTTTTGTCATGGATTACCATTAGTATTAAGTATGATTTTCTTGCTGAGAAAATTGTTTGGTCTTCTTTTCAGACTAGTGGTTTAAAATAATCTGTTCGTTTATTACTAATTATTATTACTTCTTTTTATGCAAACATTTGCCGTTATTGAGATTAATGTAATGAAAACTTCAAGTTTCAATTTGTTTTCGTAGAAAAAAAAGACTCGTGCATAAATGTTAATTTACTATTAATTGCATAAATACAGGGTGATTCATAAAGATGTATACACTTTACAGATGCTATAGAACAGTAATAACCAAAGACAAGTACCACCTCGGTGAACCATAAGGTAGATGTACTTTTAAAGTTTGAGTCTAGCCTCTGACAGAAGTGACGTATGCAATAGTCGACGTGTCACATGACTTATCAGACTCTGTCTACAATGGCAGGGTCTTTTTGTGTTCCTGAATTTAGAAAAATAGAATCTATAGCTGCTGTGCGTTAGTGTTTCCGGTCACGATTTGGGAAAAAGCCACTAATTAGAAAATCTATTTAACAATGATATTATAGTAATAGGTGTTGATGGTTGAAGGAAGGTCGTTGAGCTTGGGTAAGTTATTCCTCTTCCAACGAAAATTTCACTGGGAATAGTATATCTAGATCTATTTGTCACATAATAATTTATATGTTTGCTTTTAAGCTCCGATTAGTAGCCTTTTATCTTGTTGCATCTGGCAATGAAAGAATCAGATGATGGATTTATTGAGTTGCCTCAGAACTGTAAAACCAGCTAGGGAAGATAGAATTATACTAACGGAGTAAGCGGAATAAAGATGTTTAGTATTTTTACCTTCTGAAAAATGGATGCAATTTTATTTTATTTATAATATTTTAATCATTGAGCAATAATTAAGTAGAAAACATTTAAGACTACGGGGGCTGTTTGGGCAAAAAGTAAGTCTTGGGAGAAGCTGAAACAGTGTATCACACACACTATCGATGGATACCTTAACACACGTTTGGGAGGAAAATGGATTACCGGATCGATGTGTGTTATGTGACTAAGAGTTTACACGTAGAATATCTGTTACTCTCTCTAACAAAGAGCTTAAAATAGTCCCATACAATTATGTTACAGGTGACATTCAATATCTGATATAGTTCTTGATTTATAGTGCATCGAAGCTGTACACTTATTTATATCGATTATATTATATTTCGGGTATTTTTTGGCAAGCCGGATGAAAATCCTGACAAGAAGCCTCTTCTGGCGTTGGCATATAAAATATGAAAAAATGAAGGTCAATTATTGTTAGTTATTTATTAGTTTTACCAAATCGTATTTTCAACGCAGCCATTGCAGAGAAGTGGTCATCATGGTAGCGCTTTCTTTGTTATCGAATCGTGGTTCGAGTCCTGTATCCTGAAGTACACATTGTATTCTGAAAATCAGAGAAGAACAGTCGTAAGACGCTGACACAACACACACACGCAGTAAGAGCTTATATATAATTTATTGACAACACGGAGAACTTATTTACAAATCATACAGCTGTTACAATGCGTTTCACTTTCAAATTTTTACTCCATCAGCATAGTCACGGAAATAACAAAATCGTTTGATTTCAATTAAAATTAAAAGCCAATATAGTCGTCAAGTGATGTGCCGGCTCAAGACCAGAGTGGTTTGTGATTGACCACCTGAAAGGGATAGGTTTATACCTAAAGATAGGGAAAGTACGAGACACAATTAAATTTTACGAACACATTGTTTAGCGGAAATGTTACACCTTAAACCATTCGCAAAAAATGTCTACCTGTAAGGACCCTATCACGCGATTCAACGTGCCTTATACAACAGAAATAGATGATGTTCGGGAGCTAGCTTTAAAGAGAAAGATCCTGCCTCTGTGCTTTGCCACTTCCTCAATCACTAAAAAACATCGCATTTTCCTACACATTAATTGACTCAACTAAAAGGATTCTGCTGAAGCTACAATCTTCACATGTGTCTACTTATGTATTAAAAATGAAGAAAGCTTTATATTTTGCTTGTAAGGTCTCAATCATTGTGTACCCATGAGTTTCACACTCTTTTTCTCTGCCTGCGGTATTCCCTTTTCAGTCAATGTGTCCGTATATGCTAGGGGTGGCCAACCCGCGGCACATGTGCAACATGGTGGCACGATGGAGTTGTAGAAGTGGCATGCGGGGACTTACATAAAAATTAAAAAAAAAAACTAAAAGACAATAAATAAAAATTTCTTACAATTTTACTGAATTGCGATTTTGTCTCAGACAAAATCCCTCTAAATTTGGATCAAAATATGTTTGTGTGTGTGTGTGAATTTATGTTTTCTGCTATGAACATAATAAAATAAATATCACTCACAGCTAGCAAATGTGTACCTATAATAAACTAATTTGGTTAGCATCTGTAAGAGCTAATCTTAATATATGGATGACTTGGTAAGAAAAGTAGTAACTGAACTTAAATAGATAACGAGAGTTTAATAATTCTTTTGAATTTTCAAGTTATTCATATTTATTTTATATCTAACCTAATTGTTTGAACTTGTGTGTGTGTGTGTAAAAAATTAACTAACAATAAAACATAAGTTTTTACACACTTTCGTCTTATTTATTATATTATTTTTAAATTTCGACTGCATAGACTCGCATTAAAAAGGTGCTTTTTGTGTAAAAACTCCATAATAAATTTATTTGTAACATTTTTTCCCTTTTCCATGTTTATTTGTTAGAAAAGTTGAAGTGTGGCACGCATAATAATTTTTTTATCAAGCAGGGTCTTTCTTCTGAAAAAGGTTGACCACCCCTGGTATATGCGAAAAGAATTCTCTTCTCTCTCCACACTATAGGTGGCCGCGGTAGCCGAGTGGTATAAGTATCGGATCATGGCTTGCCTTGTCACGAGTTCGAGCCCAGTACCACTAAAGACCCGCCGTGTAGGGCAGCGATGCACGTTAAATCTGTCGAGAGCTGAAACGTCCTCCCGTTGGTGTGGTTTGGTAGTTAGGAGAGGAGGGTGCCAGCTCAGGTGTCGTCCACGTCACTTTACCATGATTCAAAATTACGTGGTCCGTCGCCAAAAGCCCTCGTGCAGCTGAACAGTGCGACATTAATTTTCAGTTAATCAATCCACACTAGAGGAGTGGTGATAGAAAATGAGTTACGAGTACAAAGTTGCCTTTTGTGAAACCGGTATAAGCGTGGTGTGGAAAGTCGGAGAGTGTGGTGTCAGCTTAATTGTCGTCCTCGTTACTTGGCCGTAGTTCTAAATGATAAAGTCAATTACTTATAAGCTTTATTTTGCTTCTAAGCACTATGTTAAGAAATAATCAGTTAACTTGTAAAACCGTGCGAAAAGGTTTCAGTTGGCGATTTTTTGTATGTGGCTGATAGAAAATTTTGGCATTTCTCCATCATTTGCCAGCTGGGTGGAGAGTGTCATTATCAATTCTTTTTGAAATTGGAATCAAATTCTAGAATCACAATATTTTTTAAATCTAGAACAGGGATACTTCGAAATTGATGTTGTGTTGTTCTAGAATATAATGTAATTACCGGATTAATACTTTAGCCATTGAATGGGGACAACGTAGGTGCTAATATTACCTAAAATGTTATCAGAATATTGGGGCTAGAATAGTAACAACTTGACGTTAGTTACTTACGCATGAGAGACCTTTCACCTTCCAGCTAGTCCCAAACCGTATCTTCCACGCATTTGAACATGATGATTATTGTATCTTGACGGGTATCTAACCAGCCTTTCCTGTTCGAAATACCTTTTGCTTGTCTCAGAATTAATTACTATTTGTGTTTCTCCTTGTTATCTCCAATGAAATAAGATTGATTTGAAAAACGTCCAATTTTTTCTACAAGAGCAGCACAAAGCAGTCCTACATTTCCTATCTTACGTATATCGACAAGGAGCACAGAACATGTTTATTTTCCTGTCGAACTCTCCAGAGCAGCAGTTGAAAATACCTAACCATCTTATTTGCTTGAGTTTAGAATAACTGTTATTGAATATAGCATTTCTGTGTGCATTGGAATGAACATTTTAGACGTCACAGCTAGAAGAGTTGATTTGGAGCTTATTTTTATATCCAATTCCATCTAGTAAATGATTCCCATTACTGGATTTGAATTAAGTTACATGTATATAAAGATGTGAAATTATTTAATTTGGTTTCCTAATATAACAGATTTATCGATAATACTTTCGAAACTATTTTCTGAAAAGTATCTTCATACATAATAATAATTGAACAATGGATCTTAATCGAAGAATTTTTTTCCAAACTATATTGGAGCAAGAAGCATATTTGGGTGCAGCTATAAGTGCTCGCTTCATTCAAAATTAATAATTCTAACAAAGCTCTAGCTTATTGCAAATGAGGTATGTTGACATTAGAAGTATGTTAACTACCATTTGCGGGTGGAACACTTTTAATGAAACTTATCCACTCAACTCCTGACTTAGTATGAATGTTCAGAGAATTAAATTTCATTTTTATATGTTAGCATTATTATGTTCCCGCTACGCTATTGCCTTTTTAAGAAGCATGTCTATTCATTTGTGTATTGTATGTTTTGAATATTTATTTCTGTCATCTTTTAAAGAACCAATCAACACAGTCAATACACATTTTAATTTTGAGTTGAGATAATCTGCTAGTAAATTTTCTATATCCACACCACACCAGAGGGAATATATAGAGGCAAAATATGTGCTCCTACCTTGGTTTATTTTTGTTTGGAATCACGTAGCTTGTTTTTTTCCAATGTTTACGAATTCAATATATACTAGAATATTCAAACTACAGCGATCCCGTAGGTATTTGAATGGGATTCAAAATATCAAATTTCGTGGTTAAACTATTACATAAGTAGTAAACTTGGAGAGAAAATTGTAAATTTTTAATGAATGCATACCGCACTGAGCTATTTGCAACTTATATTGTACTCGGTCAAGTAACATGATGAAAAAAGGGCCGTTTTTAACCTGGCGCCCTAGGCACTTCAAATTGTTATGCTCCCCCCACACTATTTCCAGAGCATCCCCCTCCTTCAGTTCTTACCTTGCCAGTTTCGGTTCGAGATGGATTTTCCCATAAAATTTTTTTACTCTTTCCCCTTTCTTTGTTTTTGTTTATCGGAAAGTCTTTTCATTATCCACCACCTATGAGCCGCGGCCGACTCCTAGACTGACAATGTGGAATGGTTGCACCGCTCTTGTTCATCAAGAATCACCCACCCGCCTTTTTGTAAATTAGTGCTGTAACTTAATGAAATTGTTTGCAATTACAGTATCACACATTATTGTATGAACTGCTTTCAAATTGTTAATTATTATAGATAATTATTTCCATTTTTAAACTATCAGATTTATAGTCTTGTAACTTGGTAAGCGGATTCCTTTCATAGAGAGATCCATTACAAAATGGGTTTTGCGAAAATTGACCCCAAGTGGCTTTGCGGGGATTAAGAGGTATTATAAATATTTATTTCAATTTTTAAATAAGTAGGTTGACAGTCTTGCAATTTGACAGACACATTTTTATGAAGTTAAGATCCACTACAAAAGGGTTTGCAAAGATAATCCTTAAGGGAGAGGGGGTCGAGGGGTTAAGGGACGTTGTAGAAAAATATATCACCATTTTTGAAGACCTACTGACATGAAATTTGGCTAGAATGTGTTCCTTTCATGGAATAGAGATTTGCTGTCAAAAGGGTTTTGTTAAAATCGATCCTCAAGGGGGGTGCTAGGGATGAGAGGCATGATAGATAAATATTTCTGGTTTTGAACTACGTGAATTAAATACTTGAAATTTGTCGGACAGGCTCTTTTCAAGAAGTAAAGGTGGCCGCGGTAGCCGAGTGGTATAGATATCGAATCATGGCTTGCCTTGTCACAAGTTTGAGCCCAGTACCATTAAAGACCCGCCGTGTAGGGCAGCGATGCACGTTAAATCTGTCGAGAGCTGAAACGTCCTCCCGTTGATGTGGTGTGGTAGTTAGGAGAGGGCGTGCCAGCTCAGGTGTCGTCCACGTGACTTGACCATGATTCAAAATTACGTGGTCCGTTGCGAAAAGCCTCTGTGTAGCTGAACAGTGCGACGCTAATATTCAATCAATCAATCAAGAAGTAAAGATCCACTACACAAAGAGTTTTGTGAAAATTGAACCATAAGGGAGGGGGTATGAGGGGTTAAGAGGCGTTGGAGATAAATATATATCCGCTTTTGAATTAGTAGACCTATGGACTGGAAATTTTTTAGTCATTCTTCCTTCACGGACTAGAGTACCTCTAAGAATGGGTTTTGCGAAAATCTTTTCCTTTAAGGAGGGAGAGGAGTTGAGAGAGGATAAGAGCCATTGCAGATAAAAATTCGTGCTTTTTAACTGCTTGACGCGCATACTTTAAATTTGTTAAGCGTGTTTCTTTTGCTGCATACAGATCCGCTAAGAATGATTTTACAAAAATCGACTGCTATGGGGAGCGGGAATTTACTGGGGCATATTGATGAAAAAATATTACTGTTTTTGAGCTACTAAACCTGCAGTTACGAAATTTGGTATGCATGTCTCGTTTTTGAATTAAAATCTGTTACACAAATGGGTGTTCCGGAAATCAATCATCAAGGGGGGTTACGGGGCATATTCATAAAAAATATTTCTTCTTTGACCTTTTAGATTTAGTCTTTAAATTCGGCAAGCATGTTAGTTTTGTTGAGTACAGATCCTATAAAAATGAGTTTTGCAAAATTTCAACTTTGGGGGAAGGGGTTACTGGGGCGTAAAAGATAAATCTCCTTTATCAGGAGGTGAGAGTTATAATAATATGTTTTAATGCAATCAAACAGTTAATGCTGAGACTTATATCAATGATATATATATATATATATATATAATAAAATAAAAGTGAAGAAGTACTAGAACCTACAGTGCTAAAGAAGGAAGACATTGGAATTCACCAGACACAACAAATGTAGATGCTAAAAAGTCTTTGGACTAAACTGGAGACCTATTATGATTTCTAAAGCTGTCGCGGAATTAGGCCAGGGATTTAGGGTTAGCAATACTTTATGGATCCAACCTTCCCCGTACAGCAGAAATTTTTGACATAATAGGGTTAAGAATATATATGTGTATGTATATGTATATGATTATATATTGAAAAATTCTTTTAGATTGGATTATATATATATATATATATATATATATATATATATATATATGTAGGAAAGTTGTATTCTTTACGATTTCGAATAATTAGAATATTTTTAATTTCTAGTGTACTTCGAGAGAGAGATATGTAGGAAATGGTGGCCTCAAACGAACTGAATTGAATTTAGAGGCCAATCGAGGAACTCGGAGCGTTTGACGTCAAACGCATGAGGCATCTCAATGCCCAATCAGGGATTCGAGCGATGACGTCGAGCGCTTATAATCCCTAAGCGCGGGATCGTTTTTTTGCTTGCTTACCTTCACTCGCACACCGGACACGACGGAGTGAGCTCGATGCCTCTTGGCCTTCAGAAACGGCATTTCTTTAAACCTGGAAATGTTTGACGCCCCCATCTCTACAGGTGAATCCTGTTCTCTTTCCGAATTAACTTTTTATCTATTTTCTTGTAAGCAATTTAAATCTATAAATATAATCTGTTTTCTTACTTTAATAAATTGATTTGTTCCTTAAATTTGGTTCATGCTTTCTTTCGTTAAGAATTTTATCATTGCCCCTAGACACCCGTCCCACAAATTGGGAGCTCGAACGCGATGTTAAACTCGTGTCTTCGTATTAGGCATTTGCCTAAATATATATAGCAATAGCCTTATTCATTATTTTTTCCTCGTGCTCACCTTTCAGCGACTTTCCTTTTTTTTTCAAAACGTCGAGACCTCACCCGTCCGTCGGTGTCAATTTCAACTTCCTTTCTAATGTATTTTTTTAAAGTTTGCTTTGGAAAGAGTTCGCCAGCGATCCTGAGTGCGTCGTCAACAATTCCAGTGAAATTCAATTTGCATCGTTCAGGAATTTCGTCGTGATACATTCTATTTTTCCGGGCGTCGTCGCCGAGATTCAGCGAATCGCCAGTTTATTTTAAAGAAAGGCCTGCCAGCGATCCTAAGTGCGTCGTCATCCATTCCAGTGAGGATCAGTTTGCATCGTTCAAGATTTTCGTCGTGATCCATTTTGTCTTTTCGAGCTTCGTCATCGAGGGTCAGCGAATCGCCAGTTAATTTCCGCCAATGATCCTAAGTGCGTCGTCATCCATTACAGTGAAGATCAACTTGCATCGTTCAAGAATTTCGTCGTGATCCATTCTGTCTTTTCGGGCGTCATCACCGAAAATCAACGAATCGCCAGGTCAGTGTGGTACTTTCTTATCAAATAACGATTGCAGACATTTACGAAACTATCGTCTGTTCATGTCATTTTAAAATTCTTTTTTCATGTGATTAATAACTAGGATTCGTGAATATTTTATTTTCTCCTCGCATAAATTCGTTTCGTAAAAGTGTTTTGTAATAAGAGTATGTTGTCTAATTAGCGGTAGTTGTGGCTAACTAAATGATTTGATTGCGAATAGGAATGATTTGTGAAAATTGTGCATTGTTTTAGATAATCTTTTTAGCAACTGGGAAATAGATATTTTGTCTATTTTTTTAAAATACTTTTTACGAATATTTTGTGGTTTACTTTTAATTTATGATATGTTATTATTAATTTTAAGGAATACTGCTTTGCTATAGATTCTTCCAGTGTGTTTTTATTGATTACATTCCGAGAAATTGAGATATTACTGTCATAATTTTTCGATTTCGTTGTATTAATATTTTTAGTGTCGATTTTAGAATTTTTAGTATTTATGAATTTTATTCATATACCTGTTATAATTGTATTTTATCTGCGTTTTGTCTCTCCTCTTGGTTGAGTAAGGGAGCTTTTCCTGCGTTATTGTATAAACGTTTCGCATCCGGATTAAGTATTTAGGGGAAAATTGGGCTTGGTTTAAAATTTTAAATTTGTTCTCTGAGCCGTCACTCTTGATCTTTGGTTGCAAAAATGGCATTTCTTCTCTCAAAGAAAAAGGAGCATCTAATAGAACTCGCCGAAGAGTTAGGGTTGATCGTCGAAGCGAGCTTGACTAAACCCAAGCTAAAGGATCTCATCGTGAAAAGCCCAGATTACATCGAAGATGATGTCAAGGTAATGATCGATAGCATTGTGAAGGATCGCATACGTACAGAAGAAGAGAAATTGAGACGAGAACAGCGAGAATATGTAGAGAAATTGCGACGAGAACAGCGAGAATATGTAGAGAAATTGAGACGAGAACAGCGAGAATATGTAGAGAAATTGAGACGAGAACAGCGAGAATATGTAGAGAAATTGCGACGAGAACAGCGAGAATATGTAGAGAAATTGCGACGAGAACAGCGAGAATATGTAGAGAAATATATGTAGAGAAATTGCGACGAGAACAGCGAGAATATGTAGAGAAATTGCGACGAGAACAGCGAGAATATGAAGAGAAATTGCGACGAGAACAGCGAGAATATGAAGAGAAATTGCGACGAGAAGAGCGAGAATATGAATTAGAGAAGTTGCGAATACAGGCTGAAAAGAATGCTAATACTATGAATAACCCCGAAAATGTACAAGCACCGAAAGTGATCCACGAAACTTTTCATAAGTTTAATATGAAGGACGATATTAGCTTGAACCTGACATTATTTGAACGACATGCGGAGCTGACATTCTTGCCGAAGAAGGATTGGGTACAGAAGCTTATAGGACTGATTCCTATCGACATTGCTCATTTGATTGCCAGAGAGCCAGCGGATAAATGCAATGATTACAACCACGTTAAGGGCTTACTGTTAAAAGATTTAAGTTATCCCCGGAGAAACTTCGTCCAACTCTTTATTTCTCACCGAAAATCTAATGAACGACCTTGGCAAGATTTTTTCTACGAAATACAAACATACTTCGATGGATGGATTTCCGGTTCAAATGTAGAAACTTTCGACCAGCTGCGAGAACTAATTATAGCCGACCAAATAAAGAAGAGTGCACCGTACGAGCTTCGGGAGCACTTTTTAGATGAATGGTCTACTATTAACTCACCGGCCGAGATAGCAGAAAAATTTGAAGAGTATGAAAAAGTCCGAAGAACATTAAGACCGAAATTTAACAATTCATTTGCCAAGGGAAGATACGAAGCCAGTGGATCAAGCGATACTTACTTTCAAAGAACTGAATATCCCCAGGGTGGAAGTAATAGGTGTGAGAGAAAACATTTTCAATTGAACGGTACCTCCTACTCCGGGAAAAGTAAACGACTAACCTGTAGCTAATGTAAAGGACCAGGTCATTATGCCGTGGATTGTACGAAGCGCCCCAAATGTTCGAAAATTAATAACTCTACAGACTCCTCAATCCAAATCTGCTCACGAATCTCTCGAGAAAGAATTAAGACCAGAAAAATAACCATGGGGAACAAGATTATTGAAGCTCTCGTTGACAGCGGCAGTTCAGTTTCACTCATTCGAGAAGATGTAAGCAAAGGAATCATCGAACCTTCAAAACTCTCGAAAGACATTTCAGTATTGATCGGACTGGGGAAGTACGAAGTCAAAACAAAAGGGTCGTTCCAGAGAAAGATTGAACTAGATGGAGAAGAATATTCTCTGACGTGGCATGTCGTACCTACGCCGAGTTTGGAATTTCAAGAAGTAATAGGTTCAGATATACTGGAGCAAGCCTCTGTCTGCTTCTATAAAGAAAGTGTTCAGTTCCGAAAACATGAGGATAAAAATTGTTTCCTGCAAATGCAAGTTTACGAAGCAGAAGTGGAAGACGAAATTGTAGTTCAACATGTTACCAATCCACAAATACGAAGAGAACTGTTTGAATTAATCTCCAACTATGAGCCAAAGAAGACCGAAATGACAAATGTGTCCATGAGAATTATCCTGAAAGACGACTTACCGGTTTACCAACCTGCACGCCGCTTATCATTTTCTGAGAATCAGGATGTCAACAAGCAAATCGATGAATGGTTAGAACAAGGGATTGTAAGACCAAGCTCATCCGAATATGCGAGTCCAATTGTATTAGTTAAGAAGAAAGATGGTACCACCCGGTTGTGTGTAGATTACAGAAGACTGAACCGGGAATTAGTCAAGGATCGTTTTCCATTGCCGTTGATAGAGGATGTATTAGATAGACTACAAGGAGCCAAGGTGTACACAACGTTAGATTTAAAAAATGAATTTTTCCATGTTGACGTTAATGAAGATTGCAAGCACCTCACTTCCTTCGTTGTTCCAGACGGACAATTCGAATTTAATAAAGTACCTTTCGGTCTAAGCACCAGCCCCAGCGTATTTCAAAGATATGTGTATAGTATCTTCAGAGAGCTCATGCGGAAAGGCGTTGTAATAATTTACATGGATGATTTGATAATTCCTGCTAAAGATGAGAAAGAAGGTTTAGAAAAACTAAGGGAAGTATTAGAGGTTGCCTCGAAGTATGGCTTAGAAATGAAGTTTAAAAAATGTCAATTTCTAAGAAGAAAGTAGAATTTTTGGGCCACGTCGTCGAAAATGGGACAATACGTCCTTCAATTGCAAAAACAATAGCCGTCAAGAAGTTTCCGGTACCAACAACAGTCAAACAAGTGCAGAGCTTTTTAGGACTCACCGGTTACTTTCGCAAATTTATTCCAGCGTACTCTCAAATAGCGAAACCATTGAGTGACCTAACAAGGAAAGACAACCCATTTATGTTCTAGCAACCCCAAATGGAAGCATTCGAAAAGCTTAAGAAATTGTTGACTGAAAGTCCGGTATTAAGCATTTTTCAGCAAGGAAGAACTACCGAATTACATACCGATGCGAGTCAACAAGGATATGGCGCCATTTTACTCCAAGAAGCAGAAGACGGAAAATTACATCCTGTCCAATATATGTCACAGAAAACGACTCCAGCAGAAGAAAAATATAGTAGCTATGAACTGGAAGTTCTTGCTGTTGTCAACGCTTTAAAGAAATTTCGCACCTACCTTCTGGGAAATCATTTTAAAATCATAACGGACTGTTCAGCTTTTCAAAAGACTATGGACAAAAAAGATTTGGTTACTCGTGTAGCAAGATGGACATTACTGTTAGAAGAGTATGACTACGAGATTGTACATCGTTCCGGCCAGAGAATGCAACATGTAGACGCTCTGAGCAGGTACCCAGTCACCATAATTACAAGCGATACTCTCACCGCAAGACTACAAAGAGCCCAACAGGAAGACGAAAATATTCAAAATTTAAAGTCACTAATAGGAACAAATAATGCTACGGACTTTTTATTAAAAATGAAATATTATACAAATACGTAGATGGCCGCGAATTAATAGCTGCACCAAGGGATATGCAAACCGAGCTAATCAAGTTAGCTCATGAGAAAGGGCACTTCTCATCCGCTAAAACAGAAGAAATTGTAAAACGAGAATTTTTTATACCTAATTTAAGCAAACAAGTACAAAACGTGATCATTAACTGTGTATCTTGTATTCTAGCTAACAAAAAGTGTGGGAAAAAGGAGGGATTTCTAAATCCTATTCCAAAAGAGGACGTGCCATTAAGCACTTATGTAGATTTTATTGGACCTTTGCCGTCTACCAACAAAAGATATCAACATATCCTCACAATAAATGATGCCTTTTCTAAGTTTACCTGGCTTTATCCCGTAAAATCCACCACCCTAGAAGATGCACTAGATAAATTAAAGCTACAACAAAAGACTTTCGGCAATCCCAAAAGAATAATAACAGACAGGGGTTCTCCTTTTAACTCCAAAGGATTTGATGATTATTGTACCGAAGAGAAAATCCAAAATCTGCAGATCACCACCGGCGTACCCCGAGGGAACGGTCAAGTGGAGAGAATCCACCGAACTCTAATCCCCGTTTTGACCAAGTTGTCAATCGACGATCCTACAAAATGGTACAAATTCGTAGACCGACTTCAAAGAATTCTAAATAGCACCTCCAACCGAAGTACCAAATGGTCTCCATTTGAACTATTGACTGGCTTTACCATGAGAAATAAGGAAGACCTTTACCTGAGAAACCTATTAATGGAAGAGATAGAAGAATTGCAGGAACAGAGAAACCAACTACAAGATGCGAAAAGAAATATTCAGAAGATCCAGGCAGAAAATAAAAGAACCTACGATGGGAAACGCAAGAGGGCACCCAGGTATCAGAAGGGAGACTTAGTGGCCATCCAGAGAACGCAATTCGGATCAGGTTTAAAATTAAGGCCTAAATTTTTAGGACCATACAAAGTAATCGAAGTTAGACCTAGAGATAGGTATAATTTAGAAAGAGTAGGTAACCATGAAGGTTCTAAATTAACCTCTTCTTCCGCCGATTTAATGAAATTTTATTCACCGGGATGAGAGATTGAACGTTTTTTAATTCATTGTGTATACTGTGCTTCTCTTTTATTTTTATCTATTGTCATTGGTGTTTTTTGTTTGCGTGAGTTGTGTTGTATTTTCTTAGATTTTTAATGTTCTAGAGCAAATCATTCGACGTTATGTCAAATCACTGGGGTCAGTGATTCCAGGATGGCCGAACTTGTAGGAAAGTTGTATTCTTTACGATTTCGAATAATTAGAATATTTTTAATTTCCAGTGTACTTCGAGAGAGAGATATGTAGGAAATGGTGGCCTCAAACGAACTGAATTGAATTTAGAGGCCAATCGAGGAACTCGGAGCGTTTGACGTCAAACGCATGAGGCATCTCAATGCCCAATCAGGGATTCGAGCGATGACGTCGAGCGCTTATAATCCCTAAGCGCGGGATCGTTTTTTTTGCTTGCTTACCTTCACTCGCACACCGGACACGACGGAGTGAGCTCGATGCCTCTTGGCCTTCAGAAACGGCATTTCTTTAAACCTGGAAATGTTTGACGCCCCCATCTCTACAGGTGAATCCTGTTCTCTTTTTCCGAATTAACTTTTAATCTATTTTCTTGTAAGCAATTTAAATCTATAAATATAATCTGTTTTCTTACTTTAATAAATTGATTTGTTCTTTAAATTTGGTTCATGCTTTCTTTCGTTAAGAATTTTATCATTGCCCCTAGACACCCGTCCCACATATATATACTCATACAATTTAAGAAATACCCAGTAAAGTGGGTCGGCAACGGCTCCCTATACCAAGACTATACTTAGCAGACAAACATTTTGAGTATTGTAAATGGTTTTTTTTTTAAAAAAAATTAAAAATTTTCAAGAAGCTCTTAAAAATGATTAAAAAAATATTATTAAAAATTGTAATATCTCCAATGTTATACATCTACTGTTATTTTAAAAACTCTAATTTCAAATATCATAGAAGGTATCAAAATTAAATTCAAGATTTATATGAGAAATATATATATCCTTAAGACTCCAAAATATTATCAGGATCGATAATTTTTTTTAGTATTTTACACGTACATTTACATAATTCAGTTTTTATAAGTAGTTACCTATGTGGCCATGGTTAATTGTTCGTATCCAGAAGTGCTATAATTGATACACATGTTCATGTCCTGAAAACTCTAAAGAGTTGTCGTGTAATTAAAATATGGTTATAGTTCAGGTTTAGTTCCCGTCTCTCTTGAAACTCAAAATTATAAGAATTCAGTTACTAATAGCCCTGGAGTTATTTTTAATTGCGACGTTAATTAATAAATCAATTAGCCAAAATTGTGCATTAAATCAAAAATTAAATTTACATTACTTAGACGAATTGGGCTTTTAGAAGAATACAACCTTCTCTTTGTAGAAAGGTCACATTTAATTCACATTACTTCTTTTCCAGCCTACGTATTATGAAGAATTTTTCGAGTTATTCCATTCGAAAACTTCGATTTGAAAAAGAACCAACGCTCCCTTTTTCTTCGAGTAAGCGATTTCCATCTAAACAAATAGCAGCCATTCTCATCCCGGGATTTTCTTGGATTAGAGGGAAAAAGAAAGGTTTCATTAAATCTTCAGACGTCTTCATGTGTCCGGTGCCGGCGTCCGGTCAGTGGAGAGACTGAGCATTAGAGCCTCCAATTTGGAGAGAGAATGTCTTAATCCTCTTCCGCAGTTTGCAAAGTTAGAGCAAATCTCTGAGGAGGATGACTCTCCCAATTACCCGGGACGCCTCCTCGGAGATGAGCTCCTGCCTCAAGATGTGCAAAAGGGTCGATTCTTGAAGCACAAAAATGGCTACATCTTGACTTGGGTATTCAATTCCTACTATTAGCTCACACTATTCTCCCATTTATCTTCGTGGAATTTTCAATCGCCCAAAAAATATATTTTAAAGCGCTCAATTGAGCTGAAATTTTATATGCATGATTATTTTGGATATGGAAATACAGTAATATAATTATATAATTAATAAAAATTAATTCATTAAAACTCTAGATTTCTGTGGCGATTTGAACCACAGTAATCCCTAAAGGGATTCCCTTTGCGTGAACCATCCTTAACTGATGGGGAATTCAATCAATCTGTAAATAACTTTGGCCGATTGTGGAGCCCCGGTATCGGTGCCTACCCTCAAAATAGAAACGCTTTAACGAATAGTTAAATTTTTTTTGTGTTGTGTGTCGTAACGTCTCGGGATAATAAATATTTAAAAACTGAAAATATATATATAGGAAATCATATTTGAACACTGTGTAAATACGCAACCAATATGTGTATTCGGCCTCCCAAATTTGAACCTTAAGGGAATGTTAAAATCAAAAACTTAATTCATCCCCTGCCTCTTCGAACTTTAACACCACGCCAACGTAAGGACTGAGCCTTGATTGATTTACAGTAAATCAGGTTCTCGGCATGGCACCAAAAATGACGCCAATATCGATTTTGCAATTCTGCCCAATCGACTACCACAACTTTGGCATCAAAAACTGGTTTAAATGATTAATATTGATTTATATGAAGCACAAACACCCTGTAGGGGGCTAATGCATGTTGAACCTGTCAAGGCTCAATGTCCTCCCGTCGCGATGTGCAGAGGTGAAGGAGTGGGCTTCAAATTACGTCCGGTGTCGTCTTTATCATTTGAACGTGGTTCAGATTTACAAAATCCGTCGTCAATGTTCCTCGTATTGCTTACACATTAATAAACTCTCACTTTCTAAGTTTTCTTGCATTATCTTATTAGCAACTCCAGAACAGGTGACGAACCTAATATTTTTAAACCTTGGTTAAAAGTACGAGGTCGAGATGCACGAGGAAAATATTCTCATGGACAAAAAAATTAGTGCACCAAAAAATAATTGCGGGATCGTAGCGAAACTTGGCATGAAGGTACATGTCGAGAAGATATGCAAATGATTAGAAAGGCAGCGTGATCCAGCCAGTAGATCCGTTTAAAGTCATTCTCCGTGGAGTACAAAACAGGTAACTAAAGCTTGTTTAAATGTACTAAATCATTAACAAAGGATGTGCCGAGGTAGATATGCCATTACGCCGTTTTCGAAGACAATATGAGCAGCTGTCACAGTTTCAGAGGAGGAGAATCATCAGCCTGATGGAAGCTGGATGGTCAGCTGGGAGAGTATCTCGTCAATTAGCCGCTCTGATTGTGTTGCGAGGTGCTGGGACCAGTAGATTTGAGAGATGTCATTTGCACGAAGACCTGGCTCGGGACGCCCTCGACTGACCAGCCATAAAGAAGACCGCCACATCGTAAGAAATGTCCACGTAAAACCACCTGCTTCATAGGCCGCCATTTAGGCACAGGTAGCGCCTTCACTAGGGGCGCCTGTGTCTTCTCGAATCATACGAAGGTGCATGGCTGAAAGACATTTGGGATCGCGGCGCCCTTTACGTGTGCTGCCCTTGACGCCCACCCATCGACGCCTCTGTTTGGAGTGGTGCCTCGCACGAGGAAACTGGACCGCAGCGGAATGGAACCAGGTCGTCTTTAGCTACGAATCCAGATTCAATATCCGCAAAAATGACAATCGTGTTCGTGTGGGGAGATCCAGTGGCGAACGCCTCAATCCTGTCTGTGCTTTACAGCGACACACCGCTCCCACAGTTGGTGTGATGGTATGGGGTGTTATTGGTTACAGTACACGCGGCCACCTCTCGTATTGATCCATGGCACCATGACAGCCCAGTGGTATATGTCCATGACATCCTGCAACCACATGTGTTATCACTCATGCAACGGCTCCCAGGAGCAAATTTTTCAACAAGATAATATTCAGTCTCACACGACAAGGGTGTCACAAGACTATCTCTGCACTGTTACTACCCTTCCTTGGCTTGCCCGATTCCCAGTTTGCCCCCAATTGAGCATATCTGGGATCATTTGGGACGGCGAGTTGGGCATCCCACGAGTTTGAACGAACTAGAGGCAAGTTTATAACAAATATGGATCGAAAAATTTCAAGATATCATACAGAACTTGTATGCCGGAATGCCCGATCGTATCGCATCGTGCATTCGAGCTAGAGGGGGTTCCACTGGGTATTAAATCCTCCGTTTTTTTTGCCTTCTTTTCTGAAATAAATGATCCTTTTTCTTTGATTTTCTTATCATTTACTTATATCAAATCAGTCCTTACGTATGTAAAATTTTGATGACTCCTTCTTGGTGCGCTAATTTGTTTGTCCATGAGTGTACTAGAGCTTGCACACCCCTCCTAACTACCACACCACTCCCCACCAGCGGGGGACTTTGTGTCTGGTCAGATTTAAAGAGCATTGGCCCTCTTCACACTGCTGATCTATAGTGGCACCAGGACTTGAGTTCGAGATAGGTGTGGAAGTTCGATAAAGGGGTGGTAGCTCAGATGTCTTCCTTGTCAATCGACTAGGGTTGAAAATTACGTGGCCAGTATCTTGTATCCCTCACGTTGCTTTATTATACAAAGTAAATCATTTTAGCTCTGAATGTAATTTTAATAAATATTTTAAAATTTTAACACATAGAATATAATTTACATTTTGTCGAAAGTAGACAAATCAAACGCGCATTATAATTATTCTATAAACTTTCACAAATAATGACGATCAAATAAAATATGGTTACTCAGTAAACAGTTAGGTTTAAATTTTCCCCAATATTGCTTTCCCAACTATTTATTCTCCTGCATTCCTTTTACCTTTCAAGAGCTAATATCAGACACAATGAGTCCGTCCGTCCCTCAAGATCTTGTCGTGGGTGTTGGGACATAATTCACTTCGATGCCACCCCCTAGGGACGGTGGCAAGCCGTGTCGGATCCGAAAATATTGGCACATGAGGTGGGCTGTAATTCTCGCATTCCCTTCCTGAAGTCCTGTCTCCTGGGAGACGAAACCTGACATTCCGGATTGACCCTTCCAATTAGGGTAGTGATGCGAGGCGAAGTCCTTGGGGACAAACCCCTTCCTTGGGAAAATCAGGAATATTTTTATTGCATTTCCAGATACCATCTTGCTGGAGGTTGCATCATTGAGAGGGTTTATTTCAGAGAAGGAAGACGGCAGTTGTAATAAACATGGTTAAAAAAAACTTGGAGAAACAGATATTTTCTTCTGTGGTAATTAGTTACAGTCTTCAAAGGTGTGTCCATTTCATCCCTATGGTATTTTAAGTAATTTTATTTATTGTATGTATTTTTCGAGAAAGAGTTTTGACTAAAAATGACTAAAAACACACACACACAATTACTTTTAATTATTGTTAAGAAGAAACCTCTGAGCACATTGTGGCCGGTGGGAAGTTGGGATAAATTTTTAAGAGCCGCTGAGTCCAAATAATGATTTGTTGTGGTAAATATATATTAATATTCTATGGTGAAAAAAATATTTTGGAAGATATACAGGGTGATTCATAAACAAATATACACTTTACAGAGGCTGTAAAACTGTGGCGGTTAAGGACAGGCATCACCACTGCGAACCGTAAAGTAAATGTACTCTTAAAGTTTCTGTTTAGGCCTTGATGCTGTGTAGGAGAGCGATGCACGTTAAATCTATCTAAAGCTCAAACGTCATCCCGTTGGTGTGGTACTTAGGAGTGGGGGTGCCATCTCAGGTCACTTGATCATCGTCCAAAATTACGAGATTCGTCGCCAAAAGCCCTTGTGTATCTGATCAGTGCGACGTTAGTATTCACTCATTCACTCTCTCACTTAGGCCCTGATGAAAGTGACGAAAGCAATAGAAGGCGTGTCACGTGACTATTCAATTGATATGGTGGTGTCTGCAGTTGAAGGTTTTTTGCGTCATTGAATGGAATCCGCAACTACTGTGCAACAGCAATTTCAATTATAATTCGATAAAGAGTCTTCTACTATAAAATCTACCTAACAATGGTATGAAGAATTTAAAACTACATAATGCTTGTGCGATAGTGAAAGCTGAAACATCGCATCACAGTGTCTATCAATGGATTGGAATACCTTGACATGTGTTTGGGTGGAAATGGTGTAACGGCTCGATGTGTGTCATGTGACTAAGGGTTCACACATAGAACATCTGTGACTGTCTCTAACAAAACTAAAAAAAGTCCTTTAGAGTTCCATTACAGGTGTTTATATCTTATATTGTTTTTAATATATAAGGAATCGAAACTGTACACTTTAAGAATCATGTATATTCTCTTTAGCTTTACTGTTCTGCTCAGTTGAGTTGAAAGACCCTCAAATACAAGAATAAGAAGTTTAGTTTATTTTGCTGTTTTCACACAGAAAAATGCACCAAACAACTCTTTTCTCACCAAAACATATTCATTTTATTTTTGCAAAGGTTTTATAGAAATATTTTTTTTTTTACGAAAGCTTTGTAATTTGATTTAACTTATATGTTATAATGGTAAGGATAATCTTTTAAGATAGAAGTCTTAAACACATTTAAATTGCGAAATTATTATTAATGCTTGGGTTTTCTAAAGTTATAATTATTTTACATTCCCCACAATTATTCTACTCGTGTTTTTATATTATCTGCTTATTTTGTAGTAAAAAGCAAAGGAAACTATGTTTATATCTGCTTATTATTAAACATTCGTTTGCTTGATCAAGGATGCTCTATAGGATTTACAACATAAGCAATTATCCTATTATAGTGCATTGGTTTTAATCCACGCTGCTTGCAACCAATTTTTGCCTTTTCGGATGACGAGATCGACACCTGAGCTGACTCTCCAGAACCACATGACATCATGACTTCGGTAATCAAATGATCTCGCTCGTGCACTCGTGGCAGGTATTATTCTTATCGATTGGTGGGTTCAGTTCTTGACGTCACTAATGACTCGTCCTGTGGAGAGGGGGATGCATGTTAAATCTATCAAGGATCGAAGTTTTCCCATTGGTAAGATGCGGAAGTGTCAACTCGGTGTTTCGTTACTGAATAATGCTTATATAAATTGTGAGGCCCGTCACCAATAATCGTCTAGTGTTGTTGCTTCTAACTGATGTTAATTCTTTGAGGCAGGACAGTAAGAAAAGTACGCTCCTCTTGTGATGCTTAAATATGGATTATGGCAGCGTTTCTCAAACTGTGGGGCGCGCTCCCCTATGGGAACTCTACAAGGGGGCACGAGGATATTAAAAAGACAAAAATTATTTAAAAAAATTATTAATTTGCTGAACGTAAACAAACAAAATACATTCTGGCACAATAAAACATAAAAGAAACATTTATAATAATATAATACACTTGTATATGTATCAGTACTTCACAATGTATTTTATAAGTAATTGAACAATATTAAGTTAAGAGCAAGTTTAATAATTACCAGTGACTCCATGGGCTGGTCATACACACAATTATATACAAAAATTAACAGTTATCTTGATAATTTGTACGGTTTATAATGAATCCCTTAACTGCCGAGATTAAAAGTTATACGACCCACTCCCCAATGCCACTCTTTTTTCACATAGGCGCGCGTATGAGTTGTAATGGAGGAGGGGGGGGATAAAAGAGGAATAAAATCCTTCCGAGAGGAATACGTAAATTCTTCGGAAACACTGTCTAGTTAATTTTATTGCATTACAAAGCTTTCGGAATAATTCTATGGATAGAAGTTCCCAGAATAGATCGTATATAGGAAAGACGTATATATACGTCCGGACCAAATAACACATTGGCTGACCAAGATGCTTATATACGACGGCGGGACTTAAGAGCTTTAAGTCGTATTGTAGCTTTAGCATCAAATCATAGTATTACAAAATTCAATATATTGTTATTGTATGGAGAAAGGGGGCGCGATAGAAATTATTGCTGAAAATTGGGTCGCAAGAATCAAAATTTTGAGAAGCACAGGATTATGGGATACTTTTTGAATTACCTTGAAATATTGCACACAATGGCGACGTGCAGTATACATATGTATATATTTTTAGTTTTAAATACAAGATATATAGTTGGTAGGGCAATGAACAAAGATTATAAATGTGCTTGCTAGTGTTAGAAAGTTTCGACATGTCGGTACACGTTCGTCTAGTGCTAACTTAGTGCTATTGACAAATAAATGAAATTCTTTTTACTTTTTAAGATTCCGTGAGTTAAGGTAATAGATAGCGCTGTTTCAACAGCGGTGTTGTGTAATTGTATCTCCGATAGTGCAGGGGAGTTATGTGTGTGACATGAGTGAGAGAGGAGCGTTTTAGGTAGAGTCTGAGAGTAAAGTTTGTGAGGTTGTGAGAGGTGTGAGGTAGTTTAATAATTTAAAAGGTGTGAGTAGTTAGTCATTGTATATGAGGAGGAATTCCCAAAGGAACCGAGCTCACTCGAAAAGGGTTTAGAGCTACAAACCGATCCCTCGCAAAACAACCACTCCCACGTCCAGACTTTATTGAAAAAGAATCCACAGTTTACATTTTATAAACAATAGAAGACAGTAAATTGATAAATTACAAATTTAAAGGCAACTGCACTATATACATGTGCGTGAGCGTGCTACAAATATACAAAGATAATATAATAACAATAATAATAACATAAGAAGTATAAGAGATGGAAGAAAGAATATGCATATTCCAACTTTCTTACAAATTCAAAAAAAAAATAATAAAATTATCCAATACAGTTGATTATGGATAGATAGTAGCGTCATTCCATCGTATCTCAAAGGGTTAAACAGATAGCCCATCGATTTACAGCATGCCAAAGTGAAGATTTTAAACCATGACAAGTTTAACCCTCTTGCAGCGTAGTGCTATGTTACTACGAATACTTTGCCCATGGTAATCATGGGATGTGCAGCGAGAGGGTTAATCCGGATAATATCTTATAAAAGACATCATTCCGAATTAATGTCTGATTTTCAATAGAGAAACTATAATTGTTTTACACTAAAGAATCTCCACATCATAGTTTTTTTTTAAAAAAATATTCTAAGCTGCGATTATTTTGCTTTTAAACATGTTCCAAGTTCCCTACCTGTCAGTTTAAGCCAATTAGTCTTTGGTTTTATCTTCACAGATTTCTTTTACGGAGTCCAAAAGATGGCTTTGAAAGTGTTCTGCGAAGTCTTTGAGCAAAGTAAGTGTTCATAGTTTCATTTCAATTCATTCATAGACTAGAAATCAATTCAATTTAAGCAACCATTCAGGGAGGATTAGCCTAATCAAGTATGCAGATTCCGGTATTCGTTTTCTAAAGTGTAGCATGGTGTGTTCATCGAAGCGTATAAACACCCACCGGAAGAATCCAGTTTCTCTAATCGTTCACTGAGAGATAATTACATCGTTGTTCTTCGCCTGACACCCGAATAGATTTCCCGTTCGACCTCCCTTCGGACAGGAAGGTATTATCGATTCGAACGCATCGATTCAGGGGACATCCGATTTAATTGGACGCGTTTGACACATCCATTATGGGGGACGAAGAAATCTCGATGGAGTCTCGGACTGCGTATCGCTTTCCCATCATTCACCCATTCTGAAACTCACCTCTGGGGCATTCCCTTACATTTTACCTTCATTATTTGAGGCGGAATATTCATTAATCGGATTGAATCCTTATTCTTTAAAGTGAATTTGTGTCAACTTAATTAACGTCATCGCGTCCTTTGTCTAATCCGGAGTACTTAAAAATTATGCTCTCATTGGTCCGTGGAAATACTGTAAAGTACAATGTTTTTGAGTTTTGGTAAGATCTTAATTCGCACGTCATTTAGAGAATATTTTTAAAAATATTTTATCGATTCAATGTCGTTTAGCTACTCAACATTTATTTATACCGAGAAGAGGAGGGTATTACGGAATAGTTAGGAAATATGGAATATCGGAAATTTGGCACTTTTTTTGGCTGCTAATACGAGAAAAACCATGCACAACTAAAAACACCTCTTATATGATACATTGCATTGAGAGTTGACCGCTTCTACAGAACAAAGTGAATTTTGTGTTGCTGTTGCTAATGCCACCTGTCAGACGGTTCTAGATCGAGGCCCACGAAATTCGTCGCGACAAAGGGCTAGATGTACGCCTGTAGTTATCCGTAGCTTTGAGCACCATACAGATGAAAGTACGATTTAGCTCGATTCCACCTTAATTTTGAGGGAGAACACCCTGGAGGTGGTCAGGGGCCTCACATCAGACTCACGAGAAGACATGCCACTCGACGGTTATTTAGAGTACCCCTATACCGCAAAGACACCATGCATTTAAAAGCCTCCATGCCTTCAGCGGGATTCGAATCAATGCCCTGTTGTAGAACTGTCAGCGTCTCTAACCACTAAGCCGGATGGGTGGCAAATGTATTTTGTGATTTTCAGAAGTTTTGGCAGCTTTGTCTTCCAACATTTTAACTCGAATTTAACTTAAAAGAATTGTATTTTGTTGCAATGAAGGTGTTGTTAGCTGACAATGATTTGTCCTTCAGTCTAAAGTTTCATTTACGAAGATCGTGAGTCAGGTATTATAAAATACATAATTGTTTCAATATTTCATAATATAGAGAGATGGATCTCTTACAACATACTTCCCTTATAAATTAGCGTTAGAGGATAAATTGAAAGAGAAAGAACCGAGAGCTATAAAAAACAAAAGAAACTGAATATTGAAAGTCCCTCTTTAACGAAATTAAACAGACCGATATATATATATATATATATATATATATATATATATATATATATATATATATTCTAGATTTGACCCTATTAGAACCTATTATTCCGGTGTTAGCAGGTAGGAATCATTCCATTCTGAGGTATATGTAAAAGACTTCATGTCATCAAATCAAGAATCAGAAAACAAAGACGCTGAGTGTATTTTCCGAAATGGAAAATTCTCCGAAGATTAACGAGAAGAAATTTTGATTCACATTGCTTCAGCTGTTTTCTGTGGGTTCATCTTGATTGTACTGAAGCAGAAAGGAGGATTACAATTGAGATCTTCAAAAAGAAATGACTTGCTCGTAATCTTGAAAATATAATTCTTATAGTTAAAAACTAAGTATGTTTTAAGAAGTTTATAATTAGAGCTTTCCATTCGTTTAAACTACCTATTCCGGGGTGGTGAAACTATTACCATTACAAGTCACAGGAAAATTAAATAGTAATGAAGGAGACCGCATAGGTTATGTTTCTATATATATACACTGGTGTGCAAAAATTAAGGACGAGACGGTTTTTTCAATATAACTTTGTACAAAAGCTTTCCAAATCAACACATTTAATACCGTAAGATCCCCAATACGTAAGGACATGTGTAATGTAAGCAACAGAGAAACCAGAGGGATAAAAAGAAGCTTTATTGAAAAAGTAGCATGGAGCGCAATGCGACTGAAGGCCGAAACATACCTGTGATGAATGTCCAAAAAGAAACATCCGGTCTTTAGTAGGGGATATGATCTCCCCTGACTGCTAGGCAGGTTTCACAGCGTCTGCCCATGCTGAGAATGAGGGTGTCAATGTGTTGTTGAGGCATTGCTGCCCATTCGTCTTGCAGCGCCAATCGAAGCTCCCGAATCGTTACTGGTGGTAAGGTACGAGCTGCCAAGCGTCTGCCTAGAAAATCCCATACATGCTCGATGGGATTGAGATCCGGAGATCGTGCCGGCCAATCCATACGCTCAATATCCTCACTCTCTAAGAGCTGTTCGGCAGCTACTGTGCGATGACATGGTGCATTGTCGTCCATGAAAAGGAACTGCAGACCCATAGCGCCTCTAAAAAGACGCACATATGGAAGAAGAATCTCGTTACAATAACGGGTCCCGTTGACTGAACCTGCGTCGAAGATGTGAAGGTCTGTACGACTACCAAGCATGATGCCTTCCCAAACGAGAACACCGTGACCTCCATACCTGTCCCTTTCAATGATGTTCGAGGGATGATTGTGGCTTCCCCGCTTTCTCCAGATGAGTATGCGATGAGAATCGCTACTCAAACTGAATCTGCTCTCATCTGTAAAGAGTACTCGTCCCCATTCATTGTCTCTCCAATTCCGGTGTTCCCGGCACCACAGAGAACGCCTTCTCCGATGGGCAGGCGTTAAAGGTACACACCGTACAGGGCGTCGTGCAAACAGACCACCACCGTGCAGTCTTCTGGCCACGGTAAAACGCGATATCTGTCGTCCCTTCACCTGTGTCGTGTGTCTAGCGATTTCTCCCACTGTCTGCCGCCTGTTTCTTCTGGCTTGTAAGACAATTTACCGGTCATCTGTGGGTGTGGTTCCTCGTGGACGACCACTACTGAACTCCCGGATAGCTGTTCCTGTAGTTTGAAATTGTCTCCAAAGTCGTGAAACGATGCTGTGAGCAATTCCGAACTCTGCAGCCACACTTGTCACACTGCGGCCTTCTTCCAACTTCCCAATGATTCGACCTTGGGTAAAAGCATCCAGATGTCGTCTAACAGATTGATTATTCGCCATTTCTCGCTGAGGCAGCAACTCGGTGTGATTTTAACTGCTATACGGCGTGCAATCTCTTTGCCAGAAATACTGATCTTACACCGACAACATGCTTTATACTACTCAGACACTCCCCCATTACGTCTACCTGCATATCTGCGCATGTGCTACCGTACATCACCTTACTTAATCTCCTGATTGGTCTTTCTGTCCGCTCTGCCTCTTCGTTCAGCTGATATGCTAATTTTTCGACTTCGTCCTTAATTTTTGCACACCAGTGTATAAATGCGATTTTTTTGAATTTATTATTATTCTTGTAAAGGTTTAAAAATTTGGTGCATAAGATAGAAATATTACAAAAAAATTAAGTCTTTTATTTATTATGTGACATAAAAATTTACAATAAAAATATTTTTGTATTCACATAAAGGTAAATACCATGATATAAAATTAATCATTAATTATTATTTTCTTATAAAATAGTTACCACTGTAATTTTTTATATTTAGCTTTTGGAATTTTTTTTAATGTAAGCACACACATGTATACATATAAATATTTATCCCTATTTTTAAATTTTAAAATACTACTATATATCTAAAAATATGTCAAAGAAAAATATTATAAAATTGGTTAAAATATTAAATGGTAAATAACTCTGATACAACAACAATTCCTAAAATAATTTTAGAATCCTTTGGAACATTGGTGTTTAGTGAGATATTTGCATTTGTTTCGCGCTTAAAAGTTATTGAATACTTGAATCAAGCTTCGTAACGCAAAGACTTAATTGATCCTCTCACCTTTTAGTGGGCAGTGGCTAATAGCTAGCCGCATAATAAAATTTTTTCTCCAAGCGGATGGTGGATATTTGGTCTATCCACTTGCGTGAATTGAATCTAAAACGCATAAAATTCAATATAGATGACAGCACGATACCCGTTTTTGCATTTCATGTTCTCTGATGGGAATTTCGGAACAGGTTTTTTGCGGTATAAAATAAATCTACAAATTGTATTTTTATTACTATAAATAAAATTTATGACCAGTGAAAAAAATTCAAGAAGTCAAAAGTGTACTTCTCTCTCATCTGAATGAATTAAGCAAATTTGCGATTAAAAAAAGGTTTATTCAGGTTTTTGAAAAGCTTTTATATGTGGATAGAGGCTCTATCCACTGCCCACATAGAACAGAAAAATGACCTTCAAATTTTTGATCTTCCTTTTCTCGAGACAGAATACCTAGAATCACGTGAGAATGTTGGGGGTGAGAAATATTATCAAATTTTGTTTACAATATGTTGTACGAGATTCTTGGGTTCAAAAATCTTTCATTATAGCTTTTTTGTGCATACTACTGTGCCTTCAAGCAAATGGTTCTACTTGCTTTGAAAAATTTCATAGTAAATAGCTCAACAATTTGTGAAATAACTAACTTAAATCCTCAAAAATATTACTTTGTTTCTAAGATTACTCTCTTTTTAAATAAACGTTTTATTTGAAATCAGTCGCAGCGATATTTTGAACATTGCATTCACTTGTGTTAGATGAAAATTATACCAAACACCCCCCTTTCTTTTATTTTCAAATAATAAATACTAGAAAAACTGTAAACTAAACTCGAAACTTTTTGTGCGAATAGTATGGTTTAATAGCATATTTTGTTTTTGTGATAATGTTATTGTGTGTAATATTGAGCTTTTCGCACTTTCTTTTATGAGAAAGCTTGAAAAAGGTAGAGCACTTTTATACCATTTATTTCGTTTGCATAACAGGAGAGGTTCGTTACACTCTTCCCCTTTCATGTTTTTGGGCGTATGCGCAGCCCTTTATCAAAAGATCCCTATTCATCACCAAAGAGAACAACCAATGACAGGCTGCGAAATAATTCAGGACGTATCAGTAGAGAGTTCTATTTAACATGAATAATTCACAGCTCATCAAATGCCATTTACAATGCATCAGCAATAATCCTCAATTTCGCCTTCGGAGTTCATCATTCATAAGTAAGTAATTTCTGTTTCTATGTAACGGAGGGGTTTACTTGTAATTAGTTGTTTTTATCCTACTTGCAATTCCCTTTGACATGTTTTATGGATAGAGTGAATGCTTGGTTATTAAAGTATGGCTGGATATTTGTTTAGTTTGAGAAATGTTTTTGTGTTTTGGCTTAGATGTTTCTACACTCCCTCTAAAATGTAATTAGGCATAAGATACATTGTTTTAATTTGTTGTAAAATGAATGACTTACTATATTTCGTAATTGTAGTCCTTTTTATTATTATTTTATTATTTTTAGTTTGGAACTACTAAAAATGGAACACAAAGGAAAGACGAGAATAAGTTGGAACAGCATAGTTCTACCATACATTCATGAGTATATTATAAAGCAGGTTTTTCACAACAGGCCTGCTACTCTGCACACGATAAATACCAATTACTAAAGCTGTTTTTCATGAAAAAGGAAACGTTTAGTAACAGAAATGCTAAGTCTCCATCAAAACAAAACACTTCCACCTTTATCACTATTCATGGTGAACCTTCAACTTACTGCATTTACTGTTTATTAACATTACATTTCGAAGATACTCGAGGACTATTGTCAACAGGACTCATGCACCACTAGAAATAATTTGAGAGACATTAAATACAGAAATTAGGAACAGCATTTTGTACTTAAACGATGAAGAAAGCGCAAAAATGAATACAATGCATATAGTATGCAATTAAACAAAAAAGGCTCAATTGAACACATAGTATCTTTACATAGGATTATTTGTCCAAGAGGAAGAACAACAAGCAGAAGTTCCTTAGCAGGGGATATGCCCTTCCTTTACTGCAATGGTTGCTTCTCACCGTCTTTCCATACTCAGCACAAGATTGTTCAACAGTTCTTTAGGTAAAAGTACCCATTCCTCAATCAGCATCATTTTCAGTTGATGGGCGTTCCCCGGAGGACATAATCGTGCCACAAGGTGACTCCTCAAAGCATCCCACATATGTTATTTCGGATTGCAATCAAATAAGAACGTTGGCCAATACTTTCGTGACATATTTTCCCTTTCCAGTAGCTGATGAATATCAGAAGTCTGGCGTGGCTGTGCATTGTCATCCATAAAAATGAAGTCTGGTCCAATAGCACCTCGGAACACACGGACATGGGAAAGAACTTCCTCCTTGCCATACCGATTTCAGATTACCTGACGACAACTCAAGGACCACCAAAACGGTCCCACTCCGTGATGTGACTGGGATGAAACCATGTCCTGACTTCTCTCTCCAAATCAAATGACGTTGAGATTAACTTGTGGCAACCGTAAAGAGAACGTTACTCAATTGATGATATAAACTGTTTTTGTGCTCCTAACACATTGCTACCGATGATTCACTTTTAAAGGGATGTCGTGTTCAGGACGGTGGTTGAATAGGCGACCTTTGTGAAGTCGTCTGGTCATAGTAAACTGCAACACTTGTCACCCTGTTAGTGTACACATTTGTTGACTGATATTTTGCCGTTTTCGCTGACAGGATGATATATCGGTCTTGAACTGCAGTTGTTTTCTTATGGCGGCCACCAAAAAACTACACCCCTCCTCCAGCTTTCCACGTGGGAAGTCGTCCAAGTAATTTCTTCTAACCATATTTCACGAAGGAACTGCAGTGAATGCCTATAATTGGACCTTAGTTTTTCCAATTCCTACTATTAACTCCCTCTCTCTCCCTATATATTTATTTATTTATCTTAGTGGAGTTTTCAATCGCGTTAATAAAATAGATTTTAAAACGCTCAATTGAGCTGAAATTTTATATACATGATTATTTTAGATGACAATATGAGGTCAATATGAGGTCTATGTTTATGATTAGAAGTGATTAAGTTAAAGATAAAGGAAATTCCAATTTCAAGAATTGACCTACCTGTACCTGTGTATTCAAGTTAAAGTGGAAACCAATCCACAAGGAGTAAAGCCACGTCAGTTAGGACCAAGAGAATAGCTGTTACCTAGGATGTAGCGGTAAGCGTCTTAAATTAAGATATAAGGAAACTGCGTGTATTAATGGGATTAGAGGAAATCTGTAAAATTAGATATAGTGGGGTCAATTATATCAATTATATATATATACGCGATTATTTGGTAATACGAATTGTGTCTTACTCCAGATTTACTTAATAATTTGATTATTATTATTATTGTACGTAGTGCTTAAGTTAGGATCTTAATAAATATGACAAGAGATCTTAATAAGATGACAGGCTTGCGTGATTCTTCGTTCTTTCCGACAGATACAGGCCGTGTAGATAATGTAGAAATGAAGTACCCAAGGGTAGGTACCTCACAATACTATCAATGTTATTGACAACACATATCCTTTCATGCAGTTCTACTAAATCACACGGCAAATGGGTTACAAAAACTTGCACCCCCTTCGCAAAAGATCACGTTTTCGGACAACTCCGATAATAAGGAAAGGATAACGCGCTTGCTGTCAGTAACGTTGAATGTACCATTTTGAGTTGAATGGGTCAGGAAATAGACTATCGCATTGATGTATGGGGAGCAGTGGCCCACACAAGGAAAGAGGGGGGATCCCCGGGTCCGCAACCCTCCCCCTAAAGCCCTTGATTTTTTTCGATTAATTATAACCCTATGTATGTAGTACGTTAAATTTAATTAAGATGATAGAACACCTTTAAAACTCAATTTTTGGTTAAAATATCGATTTCTTGTTTTTGGTCATATATTAAAATTCAATCTTTTATCTTTATAAATCTGTTTAAATTTTGTTTCTATCTTAATTAGAAGCCGAGTTATAGCTTTATTAATATTACTTTATCATGAATTTCTCTGACAGAAAATGGTTTTCTGCTAACCGGAAGTGTCCCAAGTTGTTTGTTTCCGTTTCTCTTTCATGGTGTATGGCATAAAATATTATAATTAATATACAAATATTTAGTCAGAAATTAAAATAGAACACTTCAAAACAATACCCCTATATATAAACCTCCTATAAAATACCCCTTTGACAGTAAAACAGTACACTAATGAAACTTTTCTTGGGTGTTTTTCTATTTTTAGAGACCCATAAGGTCATAAATGTGTATTTACAGGCAAAATTCAGGTTAATTGAAAAAGTTTTCTTCAAAGGTCCTATAAACATTTAGATAAATGCAGAATCCGTGAATCGATTCGTAACGCAGACCCCAAAACAAAGAAACACAGAAAAATTTTAAGAGCACTTAATAAGAAAAAAAATAGTGTTTTAGAAGTTAAAGAGGAGAAAGAATTATAAATATGGGGTGCATTTTAATAAGAAAGTAAGTGTTTTTTCTGTAATCAGATTAGTTTAATATTATTTTTGTCGTTTTCTCAAAATGAGTTTTTTTTACATTTTTCCTTACCGCAAAATACAATATCTCAAAAAGTTATGCTTGAATGAAATAAAAATTTTATATGTATGTTTTTTAAATACTTATACTGGGAATAGACCATTCTTAAGATTTTATGTTGAGTATAAATTTTTGTATATAGCAATAAAGTGAAAATTACAATAGCTTTTAAAGAAAATTTTAACGTTCAGAAGCTCGAAACATAATAACTTTCCATGTAATGGTTATATTACCAAAATAAGAGTCTATTCCCTAGATAAGGTTGTATGCTATATTATTTAATTTACAAAATGTCAATATATTTGTTTTCTTTTCAGTTATTATGTTTTGCGTTAAGTCTTATTTTTGCTTATTTTTTATAAAATACCACTTTGACAGTAAAAATGTACACTAACTATAAACTTTTCTTGTGTGTTTTTCTAATTTTAGAGACCCATAAGATCATAAAATATGCATTTACAGGCAAAATTCAGTTTAATTCAAAAAAATTTTCTTCGAAGGTGTTCTGTTACCTTAAGTATTTGTAATTAGTAATTAATTTTATAAATTAATGCTAATTATTCATTCAATAATTAAATTTTTACTGTTTTTTGTTCCCGAAAATTGACAAAATCAAAAGAATATATTGGGTGCCGTATTGCAGCATGGTACGAGAATAATGGACGCCCAACCCTGAACCCCCCCTCCCCTCCTCTCTTGAAAATTTCCTGTGTGCGCCTCTGATGTCGTGTAACCATGGATTTACATATAGAACATATGTGAAGTATATAAATAAAACTAAAATTTTTTCTGTATGCTTTCTTGTATTCATCTGATCTTTATTACTATAGTGCTTCGAAATCTTGGAGAGAATTATGAAAAACCTCGTATATCAAAAGAGATCAAATATAATTACAGTATGAGATGATTCTCGTTTTTTTCTCAACTTTGATAATAGTATACTGCACATTTTCTTGCTTTAAGTTGCTCTGACTTTGATTCCAAACCCCTCGATCTTTGGACACTTTCCAGCTCTGAAAATGACGAATCTATCAATGGGGGAAAAGCGGAAGAAATTATCGATACCCATCTACAACAGATCGTTTACATTTACACCCGACATTTCATGCGAGCGCACGTGATACAAAGTATAGCGTCCCATTCCGAACACCCATCGCATCCCCAAGTAGGCAAACGATTCCTCGGCAGAACTAATCTAGAGTTCTCGAACTTCCTCCGCAGTGGTCGACACCTAATAGAACAATTGATTCTCGGCATGACGCCCACTGGCCATTTGCTTAAACTACATTTCGCGGACGATGTTGGTGGAGGGGGAGGTGCTGTGTATTGCTTCTCCCCGTTATCGATTAATCGATAGACGAAGGCTCGGAATCGTTAATCGACTCTCTCTCTCCCTTCTGTGGGTTATGCTTGGGAAGTTTCGGAAACTTCCCTCCCCGAAAAGGGGGTTCAATCGAACGCCATTTACCGCTTTTTAGAAAGTGTGCGAGGGCGTGGGATGGAAGGTTGATGGACAGGTCGATGGGGTGAAGGTTAGAAAGAGAGAGCTGGTGTAACAACGATATAATTTCCCTTGACTGGAACAGACGAGGATAGGGAGGATCCGTCCAGTTTAAAATAAGCGGGTTGAAAATGATTCGCCTGTATTAGGAATCTGCTAGGATATCGTTGCTTTAAATTTTTTTATAGCAGATTTGCGAAATACAAAAATAGAGTCAAGGTCGTATGATGAAACACCTATCGAGTATATATTTTATTGATTTTGAATTTAATTAATTAAATTCAGATTAATTAAATTTTTAATTTTGTTGTTGACATGTTTAACCCTTAAATGCATGTTGTTGCCTATTGCCTACATTGCAATTTCATTTCTTTTTTATTCAAGAATCTGAGTGTGTGCAATTCTGAATGCACGTTGAAAATCAGGGACAATAACTCATGTGAGAAAGAAAAGAACTTGATATTACATTTGGTGGGTATATATATATATATATATATATATATATATATATATATATATATATATATATATATATATATATATATATATATATATATATATATATATATATATATATATATATATATAATATATATATATATATATATATATATATAAAAAGAAATATGTAATATTTATCAAAAACAAGAAATAATAGATAAAGAACATAACAAGAAATTACGTAATAAAAATATGAAAGCTGAACATGAAGAACAAAATTATAGAGAAATAAAAGAAGTACAAAAAAGAACCTAGCGAGTCAGAAAGCAATTTCGGACTTAGGACCGAATAAGCCAAACTAGTTTGAAGGCGCCAACCTTCCCCACTTTGCAACTCGTAGGAAAACCAAATAAAATAAACAAAGCTTCAGAGAAAGTATAACTCAGAGAGCATGATAAAACCAATCACTACTATTATGTAACAAACTCTCCCAAACTCTTAATGCAGAAAATCACAAAATAATTATGTAAGAAAAGTAGAAAAATACTAGAACAATTACATAAGAAAAGTATCTTTCAAAAAATAATTTAACAAAATTTCTTTACTCACAAAGCTTTTACGAAGAGAAACAAGCATCTTGCCATTAATGAAAGTCAATTATTCACCAAGTTAAAAAATTCGAAAACATAAACACATATTTTGAGCTGACTTTAAAAACTAGCCAGCAAAGACAAGTATAGAATGACGACAATCAAATATGGTAAAATTTGAATTGGTTGCTTGTCAAAAATGTAAATTTGCTAGGCTCTAATTTGGTTGGTTGTCAAAAATGTGTAAGATGTTTAAGATGTGTGTGGAAAAAAAAAATGTAAACTGTGATATGAGTGTTATGATATAATCTTCACAGCAAGACCACTAACATGCTGACTTTGAAAACCTATTGTTGTGTGGTGGATTTGGAATTCGAATAGCAAGACGGTTAATGTATTTGTGATGAATATAAGATCTCAAGAAATTAAAAGGGTATTCATGATCCAAACAACATTGAAAAATTTTTTTATATTATTGTATTTATCTATTTTGTGGGTAGTTAAGTTATCATTTCTAAATAAAAAAATTCAAATGATATTTCTGTAAATTGATATATGAAAATTACTGTTCCATACAGGAATTTTAATTATATGGAACTTAAACGAATCTCTTTTGTCAAAAATGTTACTGACTACATTATTGTTAATAAGATGCAAAGTCTAAATCCAAGAATTCCACCCTATTAGAGTTGAAGTTAGTTTTAAGGAGCTTGAGATAATCAGGGTAGAATGTAATATTTGGTTTGTATTCACTATTTATTTTTTACCAAAAAATTATATCATCTATATAACGATAAATTAAGTAAGAATCATTTATAACATGATCTATTTCAAAAAATGTAAATATAGGTTCGCTAAACAATTACTAGCTGGACCACCCCTGAGGTAATCCTTTGATCTGTTTATAAAGATTATGATCAAATATAATGAAATTTTCTTTTAAAATGAGGTTAACAAGAATATCAAATTTTTCTTTTTTCATTGAAGTATATAATTCATATTTATCATAAATTAACGAAGAACCTTAATCATATCGTCAATATCTATAAATTAAAAAAGGTCCTCGAAATCAAAACCATGCATAGAAAAAATCAACATATCCTTAAGTAACTCTAGCAATCTCTAAGCTATTTTTAATAATTGCCGTGTTTGTAAATTATCAATTAGATTTTGAAGAAGAGATTGCAAGATCTTCCCAGACTTCGTGATATATGTATTGTATCCATTAGTGATACTACGGAATTTTATAGGGCTTTTTATGAAATATTGGTGTTAAAAAAATACTTGGATATTTAATATTATTTAGATGAATATTCAGTCTTTTGTTCAAAGCTAAAAGACGATTATCATCTTCTCTATTATTGTGAATTGATTTTTGAAATGAATTATTATTTAAAATGTGGTTACTTAATATTTTACTGTAAAAATATTTACAAATTATGGCATAATTAGCAGAGACTTTATCAACATATGTAATATATATACATATATATTACACTTGTTCAGTATATTATTTGTAGAGATATTTTCGAGTATCTTATAAAACAATTCTTCCCAGCCTTTTTATCCCTGCAAACTGGTCAACGTGTTATAATTTTACTGTGGCTCTCTGATGAGGGGGAGGGCGTTAATTGTTTAGATTATTTCAATTTGATACCTTTAATTCAATTGTATTTTAATATGTCTTCAGAATAAAATAGTTACACAAAAAACGTAGATTAAGTGATTTAGCATGGAATATGAAGTGAATTTCATAAAAAGCCGAACAAACCAGAGAGAAGTACTCCGCAGTAATAAAATAGAAAACGCTTAACGTTCCTTGAGTGGCACTATACCGGCTCGTGGCCCCAGGTTTAGGGACCAGTGCTATAAAGGACTGATTTATCTAATGGAAAAAAATAATCAACTACTATGGATACACTTTAATTTTAGAAAATAAATATTAATTAACATCGAATTTAGACGATATAATTCTCAATTAGTAAAACATTACATTCTAGTTAAGGTTAATTCTTTACTTTCAGAAATTCAACGTGGTATCAGAAGCTGAAATTATACTGATGGACTTAAATGGATGCCATTACATGATTTATACTTCAGCAGGGCGGTTCGTATTTTTTATCATAACCCCCATGAATTAAGTTCTGAGTATGAAAAGAAGTTAAATAGGTTAATGGGTCTACAGAAAATAATAAATATTGTCCGCATGAATTGGATGAGTCCATTATTACTTCCCTTTTTTTAAGGCTGTGAGGCCGCAATGAGACTTACTGGAAAAATACAGAGTTAATGTGTGTAAGCGTTTTTTACATAATGCATTTATTTTTTGCTTACCCCATAAAAATTTCATCTTAAGCAAGTTATTCTTTAAAATAGGGAAGATAACGTAACATTTGTTAAAAAAAAGATCTTTGAGTAAAGAAAAGAAAAATGCAGGTCCAAGTACAAAATTTTACTTCCGTAAATAATAGATGCAATTTACGTGAAGAAAAAAAATATAATTCGAAAGACAGACAAAAATGGAGGGAGAGAGAGTGACTGAAAGTGAGAAGAGAGAGAGGAATTGTGTGCATGTGAAAGTGCGAGATGGAGAAAATGTGTGCGAGTGTTGTTGTTGCTAATGTTACCTGTCTGACGGCGTCAGATCAAGGCCCACGAAATTTATCGTGGCAAAAAGCTAGATGTATGTCTGCCAGCTGTAGCTTTAAGTACTATGTAGGTGAGAGAACTTTTTAGCTCCATTGTACTCCCAACTTTGAAGGAGAACACCTTGGAGGGGGTCAGGGACCTCCCACCTCTCTACCCTTTCTTCCAACCTCCCGAGAGGACTTGCGGTTAGATAACTATTTAGAGTACTCCCATGCCATAAAAAGGCACTAAACATTTACAAAAATCCATACTATCTCCAGGATTTGAACTCAAGCCCAACGATCGGCACAGCAGTTAGTGTCCCTGACCGTCATACCGGATGGGTGAGAGAATGTGTGAGAAAAAGTGGGAATGAAAGAGAAAGAGAGCGCACTCGAGAGATTATATTTATGTGAGAGAGTGTGTATGTGAAGTAGGAAAAACTTGGACATTATTTAGGTTATTCAAGTTATGGTTTTGGAATCCTATCTAAGATCCGGTTTGGTCCCCAAACCTATTTTTGCTGGGGAGGGGGCATAATATTCTCCGTTACGCCACTGTTGTTCACAATGCATTTCGATATTTTGAGTCATAATAGAAAGCTGAAGTCGACACTATAACGACAATTACTATCCAATGCCACTCTACTTTACGTAAGGATTTTGTTGTAAATACATATTTAATACATATGAATTATATACTCATATGGCAATTAAATTTTAATGGTAAGAGTATTTTTCTTATAGTTTTTATAGAACTTCTATCCACATTATTTTCAGTAGAATTTCACTCAGTTATATAAAAAGAAAAGGTGTAGGTTGGTTAGGCGTAGAATTGGTTAAACTTTACATTTATATAAGTTGTCCTAAGTCAGCATTGTTTAGAATCCATATTTTTAAGTTTCCGATTTCTGTCCCTGGCTTTTTTATTTAGTGTTCAATCATTCAGTCTCCTCGTAGAAAGTATTAAAACTATATATACAGCATATGGACAGAAAGTTTGGTGAATAAGCCTGTAGAGGTCACTTCTATACTAGCAGAATATCAACGCGCCACGCGTGAGGAAGGTCAATATCTTTTTAAACTATGGTGACCAGTTTTTTACAATGAAAAGGAGGACGCTCGCATGCGAAAATTTTAAGAAAAAGTTACAACGTCAGCCTTTTATTAACTCAAACAAAATACGCTATTTACGCTTGCACTTCTTTTAATTATTTACTTAAAATAATATTTAACTATTGAATATTTTTTGTTGTCAAATATCATTTTCAATACATCAGAAATTTCGGAGCAAAAATTATCCGTCGTACTAAATTTTACGGTAAGTACTGCAGCTAAAATATCATCATTCAATCTTGATTTCTCTCTTGCTCCAATATCATTACCAACTGAAAAAACTATTTCAGCTGCTGCATTAGTTCAAGAACAACACAACGAAACCTCAACAAGGATAAATAAATTATAATATGGTAAGTGTTCATTTTTGAAATGGTTAAGTACACTTCCTTCCATCTTTTACCAATTCTAGCATGCTGTTTTTATATTGTTCCAATTTATTAGAATTTAATTACACATCCAGTCTTCTAATTTCTTCAAACAGACAATTGTCATCTATTTTAATATCAGGCATTTCTTTCGACTAAAACTCAACACAATTTTCCATATCTTCCCAATTTACTTGCGATGAAGTCAGAAAACACCACGGAAGACTGTTATTTCCTGTGATATTTGCTTCAGACCATTCTTCGAAATATTGGAAACATGTTTGGTTCATCTCTGAATAGATATTAACAGATCAGTTTTAAAATATTAAAAAGGAGGACAATTAGGAGGACGCTTTTCAAGGAAGGACAGAACCTATAAAAAGAGAACTGTCCTGCCTAAAAGAGGACGGTTGGTCACCTTATTTAAACATGTTTGTAATCGGCAAGGTTCCATGTGCGTTTATTCCGTGTTAGTTTAACTCCGAGCGCGAAAAGTGTATTGTAGATTGTCGCAGTGTACAAAATGGATCAGAGAATAAACACGTTGTTTTGTTTTAAACTTGGGAAATCGGCCAAAGGAAACTCACGAAATGCTCAAATAAAATTATAAAGATTAAGCCATCACATCAAAGAGTGTTTATGAGTGGTTTAAGCGTTGTTGGGAAGGGCGGACCACCGTGGAAGACGCCGCCAAAAGAAAGCAAGGTGCGTTCGGAAATATCACGCATAAAGGCAATGCTCATCGCATTCTTCGAGTCTAAGGTTCTCATTCACAAATAATTCCTCCCTGAGAGCACCACATTGAATGCTCTTGCCTACGCCGAAGTTCTGAACCGTTTACTACAACGGATTTGTCACGTTAACCCTGAGTACGCCAAACCGAGCTCCTGGACTCTTCTCCCTGATAATGCCCGACCACATACCGAATTGGTTGCACGGCAGTTCCTGGCCGCGAATGGAGTTATGACACTTGATCACCCCCAATTCAACTGATTTGGCACCTGCAGACTTCTTTCCAAAATTGAAGTCAGCCCTGATGGGAAAGAGATTTACGGGCATCACACACAGACATTCAAAGCAACGTGACGGCCGAGCTGAAAGCCATACCGAAAGAACTGTTTTACAGGAGTTTCCAGGACTTATATACTCGTTCCCAACAGTGCATTACCATCCATGATGATTATTTTGAAGGGCAGTTAATTGTATTTGATGCTGCACAATACTGTATTTGAAATAAAAATATATTCACCGATTTTTCTGGCCACAGGTTGTATATAAATATAAAAATAAATGAACACAATGCATGTTTTAATCTTTATTTTAAATAATTAAGCATCATTAAACTTCGAAAGTTCTTTTTTATACTTTTAAAGTCATCATTTCTTCAGAAAAAAATCTCACTTACTTCGAAATTCTTTTTTTACAAGGCAAATTTCTGGACAAAATATACTAAATTATTTTTTATCTTGTGGAGCAAAAAACTTTAAAGAACCACAGCATCAGTCACAATTTCGAAGTGAACGGTTACAATCGATTTCCCCTTTTCAATTCGAAATGCAACCATCGCTTCTAAATGACGAGTGCTATGCATAAAATTCTACTTGACTTTAAATATCATTCATGAATTCGAAATGAGTACAACAAGGCTCTAGACGTCTTTTTTACAATCACTTGGGCATTCGATATCTCATTTGAAATACAAATGTATCCACCTCCTCAAAGAGAAACTAAATGGAGACACAAAAGCCTTCCTCCGCCAAAGGAATCTCTTGCCAAACAAAGCACAAGAATTCAGTCGATATGAATTCAAATTTTTGAAAGAACATTCCCGATAAATAATTTTTATTTTAGTTAAAGAGAAATGAATTGTTCACACACATTTAGAATAAAAGTGCTGTTAACTGCTACCGAAGCCAAAATAATCGAAATGTTATAAAATTTTACTTTACTTTTTATTTGAGTTAGAAATTAGTTTTATTTTTATTATAATTACATTATTTTTCTTTGAAAAAACTCTGTTAAAAGTGTTACGCGATATCAGAGTAAGAACCATTTTACAAATAAATATTTGAAAAAAGAGGTATTTAAAATGAATGGAATAATTGACTGGCAATTGTAACGAAAAGCCTTCCATGCTCACTGCAGTGGGTCGATAAATGAGGACCAAGCTTGCTTGGGGACTTAAACACTGGGGATCTCGTTTCAGACTGACCACCTGGTCAGGGCATCTGCTCATGCACCACAGCGCCCAATGGTCACGTATAATGAGATGGGCACAGTAGGCCCTGGTCTCACGGGCTGTTGAGCCACTGAGTTTGAGTTTTAGTAATTGTAACGTAAATAGTTCTTCAGTAAACAAAATAGAAATATTTTTTTATAAGATTCATTTAAAGGACACAAAAATAAGCTTCAAAAATTTTAAAATCAGAATTTGTTTTTTAAAATAATTTAATTACTTTTTAACTGTATACATATGGTTTAATAGAGAAACCAAATCGAAAGTTTAGTTTGTAGTAGGCTTTTTGTATAAAAACTTGGAGCGGAGAAGTGACTCGGTGAATAACTTATTTTGATTATTAAAGAAAGTTGTTTCAAATAAAAATAATCATTTCTTTTTTAACCACTAAAGCTTCGAATTTGTGTCCATCCGCAAAGCAATATATTCTATAAATTGTTTTAACATGTTGCCACAATCTGAATGCACAATATCGTTGAAAAATGAATATCAGTATACATACGATTAGAAATGTTACAAGTAAAAGGTACATGCATATAACTAGCTGAAATAATAATATTAATATTATATAAATAATAATTATGGAAAACATATCGTGAAAACATTTATAATGTTAAATAGTCAAAAATATTTTAAAGTTGATTATTTTATTATCATACTACAATTGAACCACTACAGTTCTTTGTATTAAGCAATTTTTTTATGTCTTATGAATTTAATTGAATTATTTTATTCACAAGACATTATTTTTATTACTAGCAATTAAGAAATTTTTAGATTAGAAATATATTGATAACTTAACAATCTTACCAATTCATAGCTCGTAAAATAGGCTGCATTTGTTTTATTTTCTTTAAGTTTCAAGACTTATTTGGAGAAGAACACACAACAATCAGTTTAAAAATACTCCAAAGTTAGATAAAAAGTATAAAAATAAATATGTTCATAAAATTGAATTTATTAAAAATTTTTTTTGTGATTGCAAGAACTTTCTGAGACTCTACTTTGTAAAAATTAGATTGTGGAAAATGCATGGTTACGTAAAAAAGTGTAAAATCAGAAAAACAGCAACTTTTTTTTAAACAGGGATACAGTTTTTTATACAGTCCGATACTTTTAAAACATTTCCGTTTTCCTAATAAACTACTTGTGTAAACTATGATAGTTTGATTGCATAATTTCTAGTTGATTCCGAAACAGCAATAAAACTATAAATATTGTTATACAGTTTTCTGAAATAATTCTTTAGGTTGTCAGAAAATTATATAAAGAAAATATTTTACTCCTTTCTCTCAGTAAAATATTACTCCTAATAGTTTGAGAAAAATTCCCATTCCTATGCATATTTAGTTTTAAAAAGAGTTTAAACAAAATAAAATGTAAAAAATTAAATTTGAAAATCGTTTTACAAAAGTACTAAAAGCACTTTCAAGAAGCATTTCCTTGTGTCCTTTTTATTTCGTTTCCTAATATTTTATCGACTTTATTTGTTTAAATTTAGATTTTTTTTGTTTGTAATTATTCCTGCTTTCGGAATACAAGTCTTGCCTTACTCCTGCCTTAATATCAAAGTGCAGCTTTTTGATACTTAGTGTAAACAGAAAGGAAGTAAAGCGGTGCTTCTCAAAGTTTCAATATTTGCGACACAGTTTTCGGATAATTTTCATTGCTCTTCCTCCCCCTTCGCCACACAATAACAATGTATTGAATGCAATGATAACATACTTTGACTCTAAATATACAAAATGATCTTAATTATAAACAGTCAAAATTATCAGGAAAAAATATTAAATTTTGTATATGTTATTTTTAAGTAATAGAGATTTTAAGTAAGCTCTTTTTAAGTAACATAAGTATTACGTGTTACTTATGCTTTCTAATTTTGAAATTGGAATAGATTGCAAACTAATTTTTAATTCAAGAAGGTATCAAGGTTATATATATATACCAATGTACCCAGGTACTTTGATACAGAAAGGCTCTCAAATGCGGAAGAAGAAATCTTCATACATTTTACGTCAAGTGGTGAAATTAAAAGGCGATTTAATAATAAATGTCTCTTTGAATTTGGGGCAGGGGTGCATGAGGTACTTTCTGCACTTAAAAGAAAAATGTTTCGTATACTATTTATGTTTCTGACTCCAGTAATTCTGAGACTTTGTCTTAATGAAACTATTGATAAATTAATTATGAAATACATTGTGCGCAGTTCTGATACATTTAAAAATAAATTATATCAGTGTAAATGTGCATTTTATTTTTTATTATGTCAGAGTGTATTTATTTGATTCCTCTCAGTAAATATGTCATTTTTTAAATAACCTTTTATTTTAGACTTTGCGATATGCTCGGTCCCCTCACGTAGGATGGCCACGCTTTTCGAAGGGGTGCGCCCCACAGTTTAAGAACCGCTGAAATAAGATAAGAAGATATGGTATCAATGAAATTATAAAAAAAATTACATAAAACTTAAAACTTGTCACAATTTAATTCAGAAATGGAAAGTAGGTACCACAAACGAACTAAAAACAGTGAGATAACTGGATACACATTCTTCTATAATCACTTTACTTACTTTTTGAAGACAAAATATAATTTATTTTTTATTAAACATCAGAATTTTTTTAAAAAAAATGTAATACTTCATTCGTTTAAATCAATGATTCCCAAAGTGGTCCATATAGACCCCCAGGGGTCTATGACAACCTGCAAGGGGTCCACGGCAGTGAAAACATAATTTGGAGGTCCATGGGGTGCAAATAGGGCTTTATGATAGACTCATTAAATCCGATTGTGACTTTAATCTTTTAAAAAAATGTATTCTTGTGGAAAGAAGTGTTTACTAATTTAACTGATTTATTTACTAAACTTGGTGAGGTTAATTTGTGGCCCAGTTTTATAAATTGATGCTCAAATTGAATTTTCAATTTGTCTAATACCTTAAAGTTATAACACAAGATCTCCCATTTAAACAGGTGGCCGCGGTAACCGAGTGGTATAGGTATCGGACCGTGGCTTGCTTTGTCACGGGTTCAAGCCCAGTACCCCTAAAGACCCGCCGTGTAGGGCAGCGATGCACGTTAAATCTGTCGAGAGCTGAAACATCCTCCCGTTGGTGTGGTGTGGTAGTTAAGAGAGGGGGTGCCAGCTCAGGTGTCGTCCACGTCACTTGACCATGGTTCAAAATTACGTGGTCCGTCGCCAAAAGCCCTCGTGTAGCTGAACAGTGCGACGTTAATATTCAATCAATCAATCAACCCATTTAAACAGGCTTAATACCGCTTTGAAGATTATTCAGTTGTTCATTTGGGAATTTTTTTCACAAATGAAGTTGTTAGATTTTGAGATTTCATGTTTGTTAATGTTGCTCTCTAAAGTCACAGTTTTAAAACTGTGATCTCCAGAGACTTTCTTGGGGGTCCACGAATATCTCTCATTTGGTGTTAAGATTTCCCTTTCACACAATTCTGAAAGGCTTCGTGGAAAAATTGAAATATGGGTCATCATAGATTGGTCCTTAAAATTTCCTCAAGGTAACAACTAGTTGCTGTCTGAGTTATTCACGAAAACTCTGAAAGTACTGTGATGCCCACTGATGAAAAAGAAGATTTTCAGAACTCCTTTATCTAAAAAATAAGCACATAAACATTTTGGAAAGTGTAGAACCGGAATTGAGACTGCAGATTTCAAATATTACACACACACACACCTGACGTAACTTGTAAGAGAAATGCAGCGTTATCACTCTCAGTAAAAAAAAAAGTTCATACATTTAATTCAATTAGTCAATTCATACATTTAAGTACATTATTTATTTATTTGAAATTAGAATTAGTAATATTTTTATTTGATGTGTTTATACTGTTTTAAAGAAGAAAAAAGTGTTTAAGGAATCTGTATAAGTAGCAGAGGAGAGATTATTGAAGCAGAGCAGAGATTATTGAAGAATCTTTAAATCAATATGTCAGGTCTTGAAATCAGTGAGGGATACCAATAAGCTTAGAGAGAGAGGGGGGGTCTGCGATGTCAGGCGGATATATAAAGGAGAGCGACATCGACTGAAAGTTTAAGAAACGCTGCTCTAAGGCAATGTGGGAGCTAATGGCAACGAACCTCGTAATAATGAATCAAAAACAAGTGACGAGGTTGACACCAAGATGACACCTCACTTTTCAACACTACTCCATGGCAGATTTAATGAGTCTCATCCCCTCTACATGACGGGTCTTTACTCACAAGAAATGCTTAGAATTCTTGGACCGTAAACGTGGGTCATGAGTTCGCGACCATATTCTTCCAACTACAGAAGCAACCTTTTCAATTCCTACTATTAGGTCACTCTCTCCATATATTTAATTATCTTGGTGGAATTTTTAATTGTTAATAAAATACATTTTAAAGCGCTCAATTGAGCTGAAATTTTATATACATGATTAATTTGGATTATAATACAGTAATTTAATTATAAATAATAAAAATTAATTGATTAGAACTAATTATTCAAAGAATTCTCATTTTAGCTGAAATTTTCTGTACACTATTATATTGAGTAAAAATACGATAATTTATTTACAATTAATTAAAATTAATTGACTGAAACTAATTATTTAAAGAATTACTGAAACAGCCACGTTGGTTTCCTTTTCAGCGACTTGGGTCAAATCTTTAAAAGATTTTTTTTTCTCAAATTTAAAGCATTCAATTGAACTGAAATTTTATATACGATTCTTTTTATGTCAATACGATACTTTAATGTGTAACAAATGGTAATATTTATTATTTATTTATTGTAATGATTTAACCATTCATCCCAGCGTGTTAAAAATTGTAATTCTTTATTTCTCTCGTGCTTTTATTTTATTGCGTTTGTATTTATAAAAAAGTTAACTGTAATTATAATTATGGATCTTTCGATAGCAATATATAAGGAGAGAAAATATTCAGTTAGAAAAATAAAGTCTTGAGTTGTATGTGACAAGAGTTGCTGACATTTTTATTTTCGTGTTAAAATGATAATTAATACAAATTAATTACCTTTTTATGTTGTGAATCTGTCCTAAGTATTTATACATATTTATATTAATTGTAACTATTTAATAAAAAGAAGCTAAAATAAAATTTTTCTTTTTTGATCTAAGTAGGAATTGACTTAATTTTTTTTATATATTACTTGTGTGTGTGTGTGAGGATTAGATTATATACAAAATATTTGATACAATTAGGCTTTGTGTTGATATATTATGTATTCCTTGGTGTTTTGTTACAAGCCAATACGTAATTTTTTAAACATAATACAGAATGTTAGTCTCCATAAATTTTCGGAATAAATTAAATTTGCTATAATGTTAAAAGAACAGACATTTTTTTCGACAATCGAGACATTTCGTAGCAGTAAAATTCTAAAAAAGTAGTTTTAAACTTCATAATTTATTACAATGAACCCTAAAGCGTCAAGTGGAGTAAGGAACAAATAAGGAAACACGTTGAAAAGAATGAGAGAAGAAAAATAAAAGTTCTCGAAGAATGAATAAAAATTGAAAAATGTAGAATATATATAAAATGTTGTACGAGATAAAAAAGTAAACATGGAGATTTTAGTTAACCTAAAATTTATTAAGACCATCTTTCTTGTTAAATGCAAGCAATTATGTAAAAAGAAGTTTAAAGCGCTTTTAGGAAAATATGTACTGAGTTTAGCTTAGATGAATTTCATACAGATGCTACCGTTAAAACGTTTAATTCAGTCACTTCATAGAATATCTAGGCCATGGGTGACGAACATTTATGAATCAACGTGCCGTTTTTTCTAAAGAAGTGTTTAGTGAGGTATAAACGTGTCTTTAAATACTTCTGGGAAAATAATAAAACTGAATACTGTTAAAAAAAACCACAATAATCTATTTACTACGAAAATATACTTTTTGCAGTGTATAGTTATAAATGTTTTAGTTATACGTATAATTCGAATTAAAGTAACATTAGTGTGACTTTGTTGTGGCAGATTGAATGACTAATAACTAATATTACGATTGTAAGATGTTACTTTTTGCTGAATTTGAGTCATCTGCCAAATGATTTCTAAGCAATTAATTTATTTTGCTGTAGTCCACTCTTTTTGACAAGAAGGTTTGTGATTATTTTTCAAAATACCATTTTTGTAGAAGACGTTCTTCATACCACTATTCCAGAACATAAAACACACACTGCTTTGTCGTCTTTACTAATAATGCCATGTTTCTCGGTCCACCAAATTTGAAATTCTCTGTTACACTTACTATCTTACATTGTTTGTTCTTTTGCTGAACTAGCCATGTTAAATAACAATTAAAAATTATAAATATAACACAGATAAACTTTAAAGTACAGTTGTGTCAATGAAATTGACTATGCTATGCGTAGACAAACTTTACATCATAAGCAATAGTAGTCTACGACGAACTAAGGCAAGACAATAACAAACATGTGTGCTTCCGGCCGCCCCGCAACCGATCACTTGCCTTTGTTCGTAATACTACTTCATAAAAAACTTTGAAGTAAAATACAAAACAATTTGATCACCGGCGTGCCAAAAATATTGTGTCGTGTGCCATCAATGGCACGCATGCCACTGGTTCGCCATCCCTGATCTAGGCATTTTACGAAATAATTGACTTAATCAATTATTTCAGGTTGCCTTATTTTATTAAATATTATACAAAAACAAAAACAAAAACGAGCATTGACCAAGTCAGTTAAAGTGATCAGTATATATAGATTAATAATTTTCACTCATCACCTGGTTTATGTTGGGCATAACTAGGAATTCTGTAATTTATCTAGATATTGTATTGTTTGATAAATTAGCTTATGATAAAAAATGAAAGTCTGCCGAAAATCCCGTTTTATATAACGGAGTGACTGATAAATAATAAGTAACATCAGAGTATATGTATAATGTAAGTTTTTTGCCAGATTGATCAATTAATAATAAAAGAAAGTAAAGAAAGAAAAACAAAAATAAAGAAAAAGAAAATAAAGAAAACTAACTGAATTAATAAACTAAAATACAGAAAAATCAAAATTTATAGTGCAGCAACAAATTACGCATTTAGAAATTGAAAAGAGATCTATAATAAAGTTGCCTCCAACTTTTTCATTATTTATATGAAATAAACTCTTGCATTTTTGCAGAGCATTTGACAATTACATCAAATATATATATACGAATACCATAATATTTAACGAGCTGGGATCGAAACTGTTACGTTTAGAATATTTTTTCTGAGAAATAAAAAGGTTTTTAATATAAGATTCGAATATGTTATGGAAAATAAAAGATAAATGGTAAATAGGAGATTTTCTGTTTTAGATATAACTTAATTATATTATACATGACTGGAAAATACAATAAACATCATAAAACAGGTTAAAATAAATAATAAAAGTGTAATATAATAATCACTAAACAGCATAATGAATATATAAGAGGAAGAAAAGTAAAACAATCAATTCAACAAAAATTGAAAAAGAAACCCAGTGAATCAAAAGGCAATATGGAACTCAGGACTAAATAAGTAGGGTTTAACTAGTTTGATGGCATATCTATATGACTTTATTTAAGTATCTGAAATCTTAATAATCTGGAACAATTTTTTATAATTGCAGAATTAATTAAATTTGTATTACATGCTTTTTTTAACCCTATCAATTAACAAAGAAAAATTTGCTGACAATAAATGTTTACTCTTCGAAAAGTACAATTTAAAAATGTCTTGAGAATATTAATACAACAAATTTTGGAGAAGCTTAACCAAAGTTACAATGATAGTTAGATTAAAAAAAAATTTTCCATTTCCTCTAACAAGTTTCTTTTAAAATTTTTAAAAGTTTATAGCACCGTGGTAGTAAAACGGTTGCGAACTTATAGCCCCATCATTGTTTTTCTCCTGTCGTAGATATGAATTCTATGCTACTAAAGATCGGTCGTGAAGAGAGGATGATGAATATTAAGCCAATTGTGAGTGAATGAGTGAATATTAACGTCGCATTGCTCAGCTACATGATGGCTTTTGGCGTCGAACCTTGTAATTTTTAACCAGGGTCAAGTGACGAGGATGACATCTGAACTTGCACACTTCTCTCTCCTAACTATCACACTAAACCAACGGAGGACGTTTGAGTGCTCGACAAATTTAACATGCATCGCCCCGCTACACGGCGGATCTTCAGTGGTACTGGGTTCGAACTCATGACATGCCAGCCACGAGTTCGCTACCTTGACCACTAGGTTACCACGGCCGTAAGCCAACTGTGACTCAAATTCCTCACATTGGCATAGTGTGGAAATTTGAAAAGATGGGTGCCAGCTCAGGTGCCATCCTAGTCACTGACACCGTTGAGATCAATCGTCAATAGCCCACACGAAGCTTCAATGTGTGCTGTTAACAAAAAATCAAATGAAATTCAAACATGCTGGAGAAACACTCGTACTGTTTAAAAACATTATCAAGGCCAGCCGTCTTTAATATTTTTATGACTAAGCTATTATCGTTTTATTAACTAATTAAAACAAAGAATCCAATAAATTTATATACTCTAACTGATATATTGAGTTATATCAAGGACCTAGTAACTCTAATAATCATTTTAACAGTAACATATGCATAGAACACACCGTCTAGCATTCGATAAATGATTTTAAAAATTGTATCCAGAAAGTTTTTTAAATGCAAGTAATTACTCAATTATTTAATGAAATATGTGTAAGGTGGTTTTTCTAAATAGCTTTAAATTAATTTTGAATCGCAATAATTAATTTATAAGTTATGAATTCTTAGTGAAAAATATTAAATTACAGTTTTTTCTAAAAAGTATTTTTTAAGTCTTTATCCTTTAAGTCTTGGTGTTCCATAACATATTGTAGACGAATTTTTAATTAATTTCCGTATTTATTAATACGACTTAATGAAGTAGGTAAGAATAAAGATGAAAAAATGCGAAATTTGTGTAAATATGTGAACTTGATATTTTAATCACGAAACGAGACAGTTAAAAAAATTTGTTGAATTCTATCCCAATATATTTACCTCTTAATGATCTTCAAAAATAAAATTCTCAAAGTCTATCGAAGCGCAACAGTTCTTTCAGAACTCCAAGAAAGAGCACTTTTATTTCTAATTCGAACGCGATTTTTAAAATTATAAGGATCAAATTTTCTCAAATAAAAGGCAATTAGCCAAAAATTCTTTCGAATTATTTCTTGTTTATGAGCAAACCGAGCGAGTTAATTAACTCAGTGAAGATTTCAACATCGATAAAAATTTGTTAGGTAAAAAAAAGACTGTAAATGAATCCTGTAAAGAATAATTTTGATTAATAAAGTGAGCCCCCTCCTCTTTCCCTTACCAATTAATTAATTATGAAACGAGCGCCAAAGTTTGACGATGATCTGCTCGAGGTTTAGCGCTAAGCCAAGAATAGATGTTTACGTTCTTTATATAGAAATAAAAAAAAAACTTTAATTATTAGCCGTGCGATGGCATCATGGTAATTGCTGCAAACTTTTTTCCCCTGTCTCTCGTTTTGTGAATTAAAAAAGGTTAGCAAATTTATTTGGAAATAATAGTCATCGGTTCACCATAATTAATTATGATCAATAAGAAAAAGTAAAACACGTAGTTGAGAGCAGGGGACTTTTTCACAGTTTTTCATGCAATCGCTGCAATGCATCGCTGTGATAATGCACTAATTAAGCATATTTAACTGTAATGTTTATCTCAAACAGAGTGATGAAGATTTTGGGTAATGATGCTGCTATCAGGATAATCGTTAAAAGCTGGTTGGGTTTATCTGGTTTTATCATAAAGAGAGATAATGAAAAAAAATATCATTTGCTTCTAAAAGAAACGAAATTAATTCGTTTAATGTATAAATAATAATGACTACATGGGAGTCAACATGCTATTTATGAAAGGAATAGGAAAAAAATGAGATAAAGAGATATAAGTAAAATTTTATTGCTTCGCAGTATTTTTTTATTCTTTGGGATGTTTATTGAAGCTCCGTAAACTACGAACAAATTGATACTTCATTATTAATTAGAGAGAAATACAAAGGAAAGAAAGAGTGGAAATTATTCAGAGTGAGATGATTGGAAATTATATTAGACAGAAGTGCCTTTTTATTGCGTAAAAAATATTGTTGTTAATGGATGTAAAATACTCGAATAATCCGTTATAAATTATGTACTTAATCCAAACTAAAATTCATTTTTAATAGAACCAAAGAAAAAGCGTAACAGAAACTTCTCTTGATTAGAAATGTTTTAGTTATTAATACACGCACAATTCTACAAAATATTTCTGAATATCTTATGAAAATTTTAGTTCAGATTTTTAAGGCTATAAAATATAAAACTTTATAATGATTTGCAATTATTCTGTAATATTAATAAATTTACCAGTCGAATCTATATTCTCTTTAAGACTACATTTTCACACACACAAGCACATTTTTATTTTAATACTATTCCTTTTGGGACTACAGCAGTAATTTATATATAAGAATTTTTTTCGCCTGTTTTCATAAAAGCCGTAACGATGGAAAAATTAATATATTTGCTAGATGAATTTATAGATTAATTCATGACAATGAGAGTGTATTATGTTTTGCTGTATTTTAATGTCAATGTTGACAAAAAATGCAATTCAAAACCTGTTTTACATGTTACCCATTAAAAAATATAATGAACAAAAAGCTTAGTGTTCTTAGACCTAGAAAGACAGAAAGTGTTGATAAATGTTTTTATGCAAATTATAAACTAGGATAAAAACTTAAATGTGTATATGTATGTTGTCGCAATAGACTAATAGTCATACTTACAACTCGTCGCTGGCATTACCGAGTCACAATTTTGAGTCCTGATGCCACTAAAGACATGCCCTGTAGAAAAGCTGTTGCATGATAAATATGTCGATATTCAAAGTCTTCGTGTTAGCGTAGTGTGGAAATTTGGAAAGTGGGGCGACAGCTTGATGTCATCTTCATCACTTGAACAGTGTTCTAAACTAACACAAGACATACATTCTTCGCAATATTCTTCGCATTTTAGATTGCGACGTTAATAAACACTCCCTCACTTCTGTATGTGTATGAATCCTGTTACATCCCTAACTTCCATTACAATGAACTGAAAATATTTACAAAAAGAAATGTTACATAACACGAAATGAAAATATTTTGGTAATAGTTATTTATTAGTAAGTTTATTTCAATTATTTCCCAACTTCAATTTAAAATAGTAGACTTCTATTGTGTGATTGTTTATACATTAAACTACTCAAGAGATATAAGTGAAAGAAAAATTTAAATCCCGGTCAAGTGACGTGGATGACAACTGAGCTGCTATCCCACAACACAAACAACAACGCCGTGCTTTGAGGAATTTAAGCCAGCGTTTCTTAAACGCATCCCCCTGGGGGGACGTTGTTACTTCACGAGGAGGGCGCGGGCATATTAAAAAGTCGAAAACAAAAGATTATTTTTAAAAAAAATTTAATTACTAAAAGTAAATAAACAAAATCATTCTGAGATGATAAAAAATAAAATACACATTTACACGGATATAATATTATAAATGTATCAGTAATGCACAATGTGTATTTTATAATTAACTTAACAGTGCTAACTTTTAAAAACAAGTTCAATAATTACCAGTGACCCCATGGGCTTGTCATATATAAAGTTATATACAAAAATTAACACTCATCTTGATAATTTGCACGGTTTATAATTAAAACCTTAACTCCCCCGCGGCGATAAAAAGTTATGCAATTCACTCCCCAATGCCATCGTTTTCTACGTAGGTGCGCATGCGTGATGTTTGGGGGGAGAGGAAGAAAAGGAATATAAATAAGCAAATCCTCTGAAATAAGTAAATCCTTCAAAAACACTGTCAAGGTCTTTTTATTGCATTCCAAAGCCTTCGGAATAATTTTATTAATAGCAATGCACAAAAAAGATCGTACCTTGGAAAGCCATATACATACGCCCGGTTCATTAAAGCTTTGTCTGGGCGGGATGTTTACATACGCCGGTGGCACTTAAGAGGTTAGAGTCGTATTATAGCTTTAGCGTCAAAGTATAGTCTTCTTGAATTCAATACATTGTTATTGCAGGGGAGGGCGATGAAAATTATGATTGAATATTGGGTCGCAAATATTGAAAGTTCGAAAAGCACTACTTTAAGCCTTGATAAATTTAACGTGCATCATACATACCCTCTATATAAACCGTAGTTTTACTGGCACCAGAATTTGAATCCTTTACACGACAGAGACAATGCTATTAAAAAGTTTACGACCATAAATCTTTGACTGCAATGACCTAAATAAATTATAGCTAATCTTAGTAAGAAAATTTCATGATAAAAGAAAAAAAAATAACATATAGTTACTTTTCTTATAAAATATCACATATTACTCTTGGGTCTTTTTTTAAGAGAAGGTTTGAAATATATCTCAGATAGGTAATATTTAATTAGAACGTATACTAAAAGGCCTGTCTCTTAATTTTAATTAGTTATAAAACAAAAATAAAATATTCTAAGAATGCTAAGTTTTCCCATACTGTATATAAAATATATATCAATGTAACTGTCATTTGTTGTGTTTCTATGCAATTAGACAGTGTAAGACAAATTGACATTTATTTTCAAGCAATTTAAAGAAGATTTCTATATAAAGTGATTGGAATGGCAATCAAACAATCAATTCTTAATTTCTTAACTTCCTGTAACTAATGAAAACGATAGTGGCAATTGTAATAAATCTCTTCTCAGTTTTTAAATGCCGAATTTCAAACTACAAACTCATGGAGTCTGAATTGAAATTTGTGAATTGTTTATATTTTCAAACAATGTATAGTCGTTACGACAACAGCTGTCTATTAGTTCTTTAAAAAAATCAAAGATCTAGTACATTCCCTACTATTCGATACTAAAAAACTAAATCCCTTTTTGAGAGAAATTGGTTATACTCTTTTTATAAGAGAGGCTTGAGCTTTTCAGCCTCAGTTTTTTTCTCGTGTAAACAAATAAACAGCAGGAAAAGAATGACATCTGTGAAATTTTATTTAAATTGAAAAAACATAGCTGGGAACAGCAGATACTTTTGCACATGCGGAAAAAAACAACATTATGCAGTAGAATAGTTTTCAGAAAATAAAAATGACGCATTCAATTCGCGCTCTTAGTTTATTTTGCTGCCTATCCTTTCCTACTAAAGAAATATTGTGTTTGTTTTGTTTCCACGTCGTCTGGGATCTCCTTCTATGACTTGATAATATTAAAGTTGGCGCATGCTCTGTAAGTTGATAAGAATAATTTAGTAAGAAAAGAATAATTTATTATTATTTTTTAGAATAAAAGACATTTTCACTTTATGAAATTCAATATTGAATTAGTATTGTAATGGAGCTTAAAGGAGTTTTTTCTACTAATCCTCTTGGGGAATTTTCGGGGCCATCAATTGAGTTATTTCACAGCCAACCCTCTCAAAAAGAAACCTTGCTATGCATATTAGTTAGTAGATATATAGGGGAGGTTTAGTTATCCAAAGGAAGAAGGAGGAAAAGAAGCTGGGTTGCTGAACGGTTATGTTAAGGATCTGAACTTAGACGCGTAAATATAGATCGGGCTTTAGCCATTCAAATAAATTAAGGGAGTTAGGATTCATTGTATAACTTTACTTAAAGGTAGGCGGTTAGGATTTGAGGCGCTTATTCACATAAGATTTAGAGCTGCGATATGTCACTCTTGATTTATCCCTTAGAGTAAGATTGCCTTTTATTATTATATTTGATAATAATAAATTGGTTTTATTATGGTTAGCCTGGGTCATCAATCCTTACCTCCTTCAAATCTAGGTCGAGTAGATGAAGAGAGGGCTTCCCCGAAAGGGGGGAGGGGCTCTTACAGTATTTTTATTGAGAATTTGAAAGTTGAAGGGAGAGAGTAAAATATTGTACTCATTAACAAAACATTACAAAGAATGACAAAGGGCTTCATCAAATGACGAAGACAACACATCAGCTGTCAATCCCCTCTCCAAACTACCACACCACGTCAGTGGGACGAGATAGCCACGAGGTCTCCCTTACTCCGTCGTTGCCTAGTGAGGAATAAACCCCTGTAAATACAAAAATAGTTTAATGCTCCTTTTGTTTCAATGACCAGTACCAGTCCACGGCTCGGGAGTTGGATACCACTGATCTAGATTATTCTGCATTTACCTGGTAAGCATTTATTTTTTTAAGTCAAGTCTAATCGCCAAAATATCGCCTATATTGCTAGTTAGTATTATTGGAAAGTATTTCTTGTCTTCTTACAAACGATCTTTCCGGCCATAGTATCCCTTCCGTAGAGAAGCAAACCTTCAGTGAGTGAGTGAGAGACTACATTAACGTCACCCTATTAAGCTACACAAGATCTTTCGTCGTTGGACCTCGTCATTTTGAACCATGGTCAAGTAACGAGGACGACACCTGATCTGGCACCCCCTCTCCTATCTACCACACCACACCAAGGGGAGGATTTTGAGCGCCCGACAGATTTAATCTGCATAGGTTACGATGAAAACGCAAATTAAAGAGAAGTAGAAAACTTAATGTACACTGATTACCATAAATTAAAGAAAAATTCCAGAGGTGACAATAACTTAAAAGTTATGCGTAGAATATTTAATGAGCATTGTGCAACACATAAGAAGGTATTAAATAACATAAGAAGAAATTCCCAGATAATTTTATGGTTGTATAGAAATTACCATAAGTATACAATGAACAGATCGGATGTGTCAGATTTGTATAGGAAAAGTATATTTAATGTGGGGTAGGATGCTGTGACGTAGTTGCGAACTTCCCGCCACACAACAGTGAATCGGTTTCATTGAGGGTATCGTCATCACACGTGCAAAGACACGTGCACCCTTAAAAATTTTGCGCTGTCTTGCCTTAAACATCACCCCGGCAACATTTGACACTACGAGGGATCCCCCTCCGCACACGACCGGATGTAACTCGAAACTAAAGACGCCGACATCTGGCATCCCCTAGACCCTAGCGAGGGCAGAGAGAGAACGGTATATGGTCTAAAAACTTCGCTGAGAGCGAGCGAAATTTCCTCCCTTACAAATCACATCTTTTGAACTCTAATAATCTCTTTAATAAGATTAATAACTTCAATGTATAATCTGGAAATAATAGCTGGGGTGTGAATAAAATAAATATTTAAATTAATCAATATCATGCTACCTTTATTTATTTCAGACGTCCCAGATCCCTAAAAAAAGCAATATAGCACATGAAGCGATGTGTGATGCTCTCAATTAGACGGTCTACTATTTCTCTAATAAGTGCTGCTCATCCAAAGCAGTTGAAAAGGATCCTAGGGCAAGGATACAAGGAGGAGGAGGATTGACAGAAGCTACACGTCATTTTTTCTCTATAGCGTCCCAAACATGCTCCGCAGTGTAAACGTCCAGTGATAGAGCTGAACAATTCATGTGCTGAATTGTTTCCTGCTCAAGTTCAGAATCTACGATGCGAGCATTATGTAGTCTTGCATTATCCTCCTTTAGTACAGAAGCATCGTCCGTAGTCCCGGCATAGAGGCGCACACAAGTGTCCAAGTTGTCTTCTCTATAGATGTGAGCAACATTTTCACGAGAAAAGATATGGAGGTCTGTGATGTACCTGCCTTTGGAAGTACATCTCTCGAAGTATCAGCGTGAGCTAGAGGTGTAGGATTAGCGAAAGAACTAGGATCAAACCTTATCTTAATATGACTTTATTAAGATATTTAACTTAAACCTTTAACAAATTCAATTATAATAATTAATATGAGAGAATCTACGACGACGCAATATGCAACACACAATATATATATTTATAATAAGATCTAATCCAATCCAGACCAATCTCAATTAGCGAACCGCCTAATCCTCGATTCTAATATTAAGTAATCAATCCTCCACAACGCTCATCAATTGTCTAACTTTCCTTTACATTGCCATCCCGCTTACTCTAAGATCCGATATTTAAAGTCCGTTTATTTGCAACTCTCATTCACATCTCATTTCTTGGATTTGGTTGGAACAGAGTTGCCATTAATTCTGGCACAAAGAACCCAAAGGACTTGTTAAAGAAAAGACGCGTAAGACGTCACAGGTCTGTGCAGCCAAAGAGATATCACCCGGAACAAAGACACTGCCTGACCCGTATGCATCTCTTTCACGGATGTCATGAATGCAAACGATTTCCAGGCTCTCTCCTAATAAAAATACGCTTACTATCACTTTCGAGGCTAAACTTGGACATTAAAAAAAAGGAAACATCTTTCCACTGATCAATGCCCAATGGACATGTTGCACACTGAGAACGTTCCCACCTATAGCGTGACGTAGCGTTTCTCAAACTGTGGGGCGCGGCCCTTAAGGAGGCATGATAACTCTACGAAGGGGCAGCAAGCATATTAAAAAGTTGAAAACAAAAGATTATTTAAGAAAATTATTAATTCATGAAAAGTAAACAAACAAAATACATTCTGACGTAATAAAAAATAAAATTCACGTTTACACTGATATAATACACTTATAAATATATCAGTATTGCACGATGTATTTCATTATTAATTTAACAATACTAAGCTAGCAACAAGTTTAAAAATTACCAGTGACCCCCATAGACTTTTCATATGAAAATGATATCCAAAAATTAACACTTATCTTGATAATTTGTGTGGTTTATTATTAATCCCTTAACTGTCAACTAAAAGTTACGTTTTCTGCTTCTCAATGCCATCGTTTTCTACGTAGGCACGCGTATGTGATGTATGGGGGGAGAGAAAAGGAATAAATAAGCAAATGCTATGAAATAAGTAAATCCTTCACAAACACTGTCAAGATCTTTTTACTGCTTTTGAAAGCCTTTCGGAATCATTTTATGGATAGCAGTGCACAAAAAAATTAGTACTTCGGAAAGACGTAATAATTCGTCCGGGGCAAGTATCGTTTTCGTTAGCGAGACGGTTATATATTTCGGTGGTACGTAAGAGACAGAAGTCGTGTTATAGCTTTAGCGTCAAAGTATAGTTTTATTGAATTCAATACATTGTTATTGTATGGAAGGGGGACGCGATGTAAATTAGGACTGAATATTGGGTCGCTATTATTCAGAGTTTGAGAAGCACTGGCGTGATGGGAAAGGGACGCAAATGGTTATTCGCCTTGCATAAAGACCACGTTCATCAGGCCTTCAACGCACGGTTAACTTTGATACCAACCTTTCGGAGCTTGCAGAGTGGTAGGACCTGAGTTCAGCCAAAGTTGCGGCTCTATTTCTTCGTGCGTATAATGGCAATTATCTGTCATTGGCCCTTGAAGTCGCTCGTGGCCGCCCCTGGCAGAAACTCCTAGGTGCTGAATCTGGATAGAAATTGTTGTTTAAGTCTGTGAATCACAGACGGACTCACATCCTAAGTCTGTTTCTGCTAATTAAACAGACTTTTTTTAACAGTTATTTTTTCCTTAAGAATGCATTAAAAATCTAATTAAAATATTACGTTGTAGTAATGGCTATGTATCTGCAAATAAAAAAAAACTTACTTATTATTCTGAACCGAAATACAAATTCTAGTACAGTTTTTCCATTGGGTGGCAACTTAGGGATCTAGTCCCGTACGGCACAACTTTTAATTTTTCCACGAGGCCTTTCAGAGTTTGTAAAAGAGGGAAATCTTATCATCAAAAAGGGCACCCTTTCTCGGAACCCATTTTAAGGCATTGGGGATACCCGGAAATCCGCGGACTACAATTTAAGAACCGCTGATGTAAAGTGCTGTTCTCAGCAATCTCTCTCTACTACAGGAATTTTTAAAGAATGACGGCCAACAAAGAACATCATTTATTGCTACAAAACAATTGTTATGCTAGTCATTGCTTTTAATATAAAAAGCACCGTCTGATGACCATTTTTTAGCTTCAATAAAACCTCATGTCATTTCAATCTTGTGGGCCAATTTTTACCTCTATACGTACATTATTCCAGTAATATTGAGTTTTTAAATGTTAACGAAATTTTGGGTCACCGGGAATATTCATTTCAAATTTGAAATTCTTCTGATTAGTGGTTCTTTTTTTGCAGCATTTTGAAGGTGGAACTTTAATTTAGGGTATGCACACAGCCCCGGAATCCTGTGGATCCGAAATCCCGGGATTTATGTTTTGACTGTATTATATTTTAAAAATTTTTCTCATGAAAATGTCCTAGGAATTTAACTCTTAGAAAATTTATATATTTTTATTATGAAATATGTAAGTATAAATTTGTATACAAAAATTATTAACTGTAGCAGAAGAACTAGATAAAGTTATCAAAGATGGAAATGCATCAAAATGCAGCCCATTAGATTTCAGATGCTGTCTTTAAAAGTTCAAAAAGAAATGTCTCTTTTTGAAAATGGAGGAAGACATGGTGACTACCTGGAAAGAACCTACTCGTATTTAATGACGATAAGGCTACCGGTGTAGAATCTGAACGAGCATTTTCTACAGCCGGACAATTTGTAACAAAAATAAGAAGCCGTTTAAATGATGAAACGCTGGACGAGCTGTGTGTTTTAAAAGCTTATTTACAAAAGACCAAGAAATGAAGAAATGTTTTTTTTTTAAATTTCATTATATACTGTTTTTTATTTGTTTTTTATTATGATGATTTAAGTTTTGTTTTGATTTGTTTCAATAAATAATAATATTAAACCATATTTTTGGCTATATTTTCAGGTTTATTATGTACTTTAAATTACGCTAATATATGTAAGTATTTTTCATAAAGAGTCCAATCTAATCCTGGGGCCAATACAGGGATTACAGGATTTCGGAAATGTAATTCCAACATCACGGCATTGAAAATATAACACGGGATTACACAAACCCTACTTTAATTTTAATCACACACCTTGTATATCTTTTACTATATATTTATTAGGTTTCATGAAGAATATTTCATAAGAAAATGCTTCGAAGTATAAATATTTATTTTTTCCACACCTTCTCATAAAAGTGTACAAGAAAAAAATAGTCGAATGCAAGAAGTATGTGAAAGTATTGAAACGCTGAGAATATGTTTTCTGATTTAATGGATTATCCTACGACTATATAATTTTAAAGATGAAGTTTAAATAAAATGCGAGACCGTTTCAAATATGTTTATAGACACGCACATTGAAATAACATCATGAAATTGAATTTTCAACATACATCCCAGTGCTTACTGCTGCAACCATTTATAAGTAAAATGGATGTGACTCAATATTTAAATTCTTGTCAAAATTTAAGGCATGGAGCAGACGTTTGAAAACTTTTTTATTCAATAAAGAATGGAACACAAAAGGAAAGGAGAACCGAAAGAAAAAAGGAAAAAAAACTGTTCTTTTTTAAAAATGTAAATGCAATTTATACGGAATTTCTACTGTGGAGCGTCACTAGTTTTATCAGAGAAACTGAAAAGTAAGATATGAGATTAAGTTTTGTAGAAAATAAGATATAAATGCTGAGAAAATGCGATATTTTTTCCCCTTCAGAAACAGAGAGATGTTTTTTTTACGTCTAGAGTTCGAATTTACAAGATGTATTTTTGAGTTTATTATTTCTGTAGCTGTAATATTTTAAAGAGTTTCCAAGATTAAGCAAGAGTATAAAAAATTTAAATGGAGTAATTTTTAAGATATATATATATAAGGTTTATACAGAAATGCCTGGAAGGGATTATTTTGGAAATAAGATAAAGAAAAAGGGGAGAAGGGCTGCGCTTTTTTTACTAGACAAAATAAATTTGTATTACACATTGAATTAAAAATTTGAATTAAAGTTCAAGGCCTTAATATTTAAATATTGAGAAAGGTTTTACTTTTTGAATATTGATGGACACTTTAGAGTGTTTTCTGACATTTAATTGAAATACAATATAAAAAAAATGAAGAGAAAAAAAAGGCAACATCAAATGTAATCAATTAATAAGGTCTGAACAAAAATCTTTTATTTAATAGTTTACACAAATTATTAAAATGCAAGTTATGTATATTTAATATATAAAGCAGAATGGGTGTTTACTCAAAATTGCACAAAATAGTAAACCATTTAGTTTTTAAAATATTAAAAATTCTTAAAGTGATTTTAAAATATTACTTTTTCCACAAGAATTGACATATACATATAAAATTTGATTTAAAAATTTTTCACGCAACATACAACAAAAGTTAGTATGGGTTTTGGGATAATATGTGTGTGTCTCATATTCAGATTTGTAAATTTTTTTTTATGAATCCTTGCTAAAAATTCATCTAAAAATATTTAGACATTTCAAAGTTATCTATTTTCTTAAAATAATTTTTAGGATCTCATTTAAAGAGAGAGAGAGAGAGAGGAATGTAAAGTGTAACATATGAATCTAGTTTACACATTTCCTTTTATATTCTTGCTCAAAAATTTGACTACATGTATAATCGTTTCTTTTTCATTGAATATTTTTTTTAGCAAAGTGGCAAGTTTACTACACTTGAATATACTTTATATGATTGAAATAGTTTCGTGTGACCGCAATTTTCCTTGCTTCTGCAATAAAGCTTAAAATAGACACTGTTTGTATTTGTCGGTGCCTCAAAAGTATTAAAATTATACTCTAATATTGCTTCACTAACAACAATGTTTTCACTTTGAGATTTCGCAAATATCTCTTTGAAGCACTTACTTCAAATCATGCTATGCTTTTTTTTTCCTATTCGAGAAACATCTTGCGCACCATTCTTAAAGGCTCTATGAAGTTAATCATTGATATATGGGTTAAATCTTTATTAAATTACTTTTAAACTTGTTAGTAATTAGTTCATGCGGTACATTGTCCCTTTTGTTTTGGTTCTTCTATAGAAACTCTATGAGTTTTTGTCACAGAGACATTTTTTTATGAATTTTTATCATGAAGGACAGCGCTTCTCAAACTTTCAACATTTGCCCCCCTCCCCCAATTTTCGGTGATAATTTTCATAGCGCCCTCCCCGCCCATACAATAACAATGCAATAAAAATATACTTAAACGCAAGGCTACAATATGCTTTTATTTATAAAAAATTCAAATTATCAAGATATGTACTATGTTTTGTATATGACAAGCCCATGTGAGAAACTAGTAATTATTAAATTTGCTTTTAATTTAGTATTGAAAAATTAACTATCAAAAATATTGAGCAATACAAACACATTTATAAATATATTATATCAATATAAATGTGTGTTTAATTTTTGTGTTAAAATGTATTTTGTTTTGCTTCTTTTCAGTAAATTAACACTTATTTTAAATCTTTCATTTTCCACTTTTCACTATGATCATACCCTCCTCCTCGGGATAACTGGCCCCCTTAAGGGGGCACTCCCCACAGTTTGAGAAACGCTGCTATAGGAATACTTTGATAATGGGAGGCTTGTATTAATTTTTTTCATACCTTAAACGCTTCATATGCTTTCGAAAACAGCTTTTTGATGGCATAGTGGAAGTTTTTTCATGGACAGGATTTACCTCCTAAAAGTGACAGTTTTTTCTCGCCATTCTTTCTCAAGATTACATAAACCAGTACCTAATGTGTGTGTGTGATTTTGCTCTAACTTGGTTAAGTCATTCTTCTTTTAAGATTTCAATGTCTGATCCATATATTTTAAAAATGCGAAATTTAGCTCACCTTTATATAATATTGTTCTAATCCAAAGATCATGGATTCGAATCCCACTTGAGATGGCATAATTTCTGAGAATATGATTTATCTTTTTAATGCTATTTTATTAGAATAATTTAATTTAATTAATTAGTAAATGGTAACAAACAAAAAAAATAGTCCAACACCCTATATAGAAAGGGAAATGGAAAATTGGAAGGACAATTTCTTTCTATTTTATCACTTTGTAACTGCCTCCCGCCTGGGGAAGCCATCTCTTCATCTACTCGACCTAAATCTGTAAGATGTATAGATTGATAACCCAAGCTAACCATGAGTAATCCAATTTATTATTACCAAATATAATAACCAAAGACAATTCAACTGAAGAGGGAAAATCTAGAGTGATATAACGTAGATCAAAATCTTATGTGAATAAGAGCATGAAATCCTAGTCGCTTAACATAACCAAAGTTATCCTAAGAATCCTACATTCCTTAACTTATTTTAATAACTTAAGCCCGTCCTATAATCACGCATGTAAATTCCGATCCTTACCGTTACAATACTGCGTTCAGCAACTCAGCTTCCTTTCCTCCTTCTCTTTTCGATTACTAAACATTCAATATATATATATATATATATATATATATATATATATATATATATATATATATATATATGATGGTTAATCTGCACACCAAGTTTCTTCTTGAGAGGGATAGCTGTGAAATAACTCGATTGATCGCCCCAGGAGGATTAATAGAAAATTCCGTAAATCCCCATCACACCTTAATATTGTGATTCTGCCATATGTATATATATGTTTATATTACTTGTAACTATTTAGTAAAAAGTAATTAAAATAAAACTTTTCTTTATTGACTTTAGTAGGAAATATTTTTTAATTTTACTTGTTAAAAGAGAAGTTTTGCAAAAGATTTGGATTTTATAAATGTGACAGAGTATGAATATACACGAGGTCTATTAGTGACCGACAGCGCAATGGGCTCAATTCATGAAGTCACATGATAAAAACAAACACGTGTTCTCCATTGATTTCAAAACAAACATTAAACTAATTGTACTCGTTGTTCTATTTTTTTGTAAAACTCGGATAAAATTTCAAATTTTATATTTGGGTAAAGATGGTTAAGTGCTAGGAAAAAAATTCTTCAGAAAGATTTCTTTAAATAAAAAAAATCATATTTTATGTTTATACTTTTAAATAAAATGCATTTTGTATACACATGTATTTTTTAAGAGAAAGTTTCTGCAAAGAGCAAAACTTGGCAACACCGGAGTGCGTGAACTGATGAGCTGGAAACACTAAATAGTTTTTATCGTGTGACTATGACGTGAAATGAATTTTTGAATTGATTGCCTAGAATCCCGTGGCTTTTTCACTATCATGTGACTATGACGTCACATGAATTGATCCCATTATGATCCTCGGTAAAGTGATGAGGATGGCAACATAGCTAGCCACTCACTGTCCAAACATCCACGTCAAGCTAAAAAGCGAGGAGCCTCAAACCGTCAATACGGTTGGTCCTCGTTAATATCTGGACTCTAAAACACGACTTAACGACGCCGGCCTTGAGTCTGCGATCACGACTTATCAGTTATCACAGACATTACTTTATAAGTTAGCAGGTATTTAATTATTAATTTGTTACATGTTAATTATTAGCAAAAAGTACATTGATGGAAAAATTATATAATTTTTGGAGTATGTTAATTTTAAGGTATCCGACTACGTTCGCGGAAACGTGATTTTGCAAAGCATATAATTGGATAATGTTTATGATATTTAGTGTTAATTGGATTAGAAAAGGTATAAAATTGTTTTAAGAATAGTATTACAATGAAAAAATATTTAAGTACAATATTTTGACAAAAAATAAACATAGAATGACTATTTTTCAAAATATTCTCCTTTTGTGAAAAATGCTTCTATTGTAACAATATTTTGCATGTATATATCTCAGACCTCTGTACAGAGAGGCTCAACTAGAATTTGTGAAATATATAACTTAGAAGTGGATTTATCCATGTTTTACTACTACAGGGGGAGGAATGTTAAAGAAAAAACACCGATAATATTATTTCACTTTAACTCTGAAAATAATATGAATTTTTCAAAAATCCCAGTTCAGACTCTCTGGAGATGTCTTTACTTTATATAAGAAAAATATTGTTATTATATAGAAGTAGTTTTTATAACAGGAGAACATTTTGAAAAAGGATTATTCTAAGTTAATTTTTTGCCAGAATATTGTATTTAAATAATTTTTTTTCATCGTAATGTCCTTAAAACAATTTTATACATGTGTTCTAATCTAAGTGACGCTAAATATCATGAGAATTATCCATTTATGCGCTTTTTCAAAATAACGGTTCCGAACGCGTGTAACCAGATACTTTAATTAATTCAGAAATGTTTTCCAGTTTATATACAAATCCTTTTTAAAGTCGCCATCCCAAATTCATAGATTTTTGAACTGGACATCGATAGTAGAGAAATCGATAGCTGTATGTAAGTGAAAAACTATCCTCTCTAAATATTCCATTGATCGGTACAGTGCATGAAAAATCCAGCAACATTCCTCCGTTAACTGTAACCGAATAATCGTTAGAATAATAGACGCGAGACAGCTTCTTCCGACGCAAAAATAACATTTTTAATAAATCATCACACTTAATCGATGACGAATCGATGAAGAATCTTTTTTTTCCGAGTCTGCCGGGCGATGATTATGGATTGGAGGCGCATCGAAATTCCGAACATTAACGAGCGACGATCGAAGACGAGAGCGAAAATTGAAAAACATCCTAGAACATATCCGATATCGAGGATGTGTGTCGACCTCCCCTTCGCCCTCCGTGAAAAAATGCACCGATGCATCAGAAGCCCCTTGCTGCCAGTTTTCGTTTTGCTCGATCGCGCTTTTTTTAATCTCCATCGTTCACTGGATTCATTTATGACGAGGTAATTGCGATAGTCACGTGATTTATTTTGCATCCTTCGAACGTCATTCGAACCCCCCCCTCTCGCCTCACCACCCTTCCGAAAGACGGGGTGGGTTGGGTTCCCCATTTGTTTGATGGACTTTGCTTCCCTTAAAATTGATTGCATTACAGAGTGCTTTAAGGAAGAAAAAATAATAATTTTGAAATCTTGATTGAGTTCCATCTCTTTTTGAGTTACGATGCCCTTGCCCAAATGCCCTGAAGGTCATCAGCAAGGGACGATTCTGCTACTTCATCGATATTTTTGATAAGTTACTAAATCCGTGTTACGAATGAAGATAAAGATGAGGATGAAAAGTCATTTGTATAACATTCTGAAGATTATAATTACTACTACTTTTTCATTTATCATTTCCTTATCTTAGTGAGAGAAAATGAAAAAAAAATCTCTGTAAGACCATCAAATATTTTTCTATAGGCAATGCTATACATACTTAAGTTAATTTTGTTACGTTAACTAAACATATAATCAAACGTTAACTACGTTAGATATAAACATATAATCTCTCTCTCTCTCTCAAAATTAGAGCCCATTTTAGGAAAAATTAGGAATCTTTGGCAGATTATGGAGGATGAGGTCATCAAGAGGCAGCAAACATTTGAGATTACCATTGGGATATTGATAGTATTCTAGATTTTTCATGACGACGCATCTAGAAAATTTGAAAATATTTTAGAAAAATTAATTACTTGTCATACTTGATTTGATTGGCTGTTGAAGTGTGGCATTGTTAAAGCTCAATACAATAAACTCGGAAAGTTGTTAATTAAAATAATAAGGGGAGAACTAGGACCCCCCCACATAAAGTTGTTTTTGTAGGTGTTGCTAATGCCACCTGTCTAACGTAGTCAGATTGAGGCCCAAGAAATTCATCACAGTAAGTGGCTAGATGTACGCCTGTTGTTGGCCGTAGCCTTGAGCACAATACAGGTGACAGTGCGATTTAGCTCGGTTCTACCCCAATTTTCAGCCAGAGCACCCTGGGGGAGGGTCAGGGATCTCCCTCCTCTCATCCCCGCAACCAACCTCATGAGAGGATTTGCAGCTCGAAGGCTGTTTAGAGTCCCCCCATGCTGTGTTATTCTTTCGTGCGATTATGCTACATCATGCAGCATAAGAAGCATGAATACTAGAACATAAGATTAAGTGTTCAGATAATGTGGAAAGGATAACACACACACACACACACACATATTCTGTCAATAACGTTAATAGTACCATATTGAGGAAAGTGTGTCAAGAACTGGACCATGGTATTGATATATGTCGTGTGGCCAAGGTTTCACACAGAAACACTTGTAAAAAAACCCTTGAATTGTTTCTGTGTTTTTTCAAATGTTCTTATTTTGGCTGCACTCATCTTAGTTTTTTTTTACTGAAGAGATTCAAAATATCAAAGAGAATTATGAATAACCCTATATATTTGGGATTTTAAGATAACTGCTAACTTTAAAATTTTAAGACAACGTCACTCTATAGCTAAAGATATTTGCTACAAATGTGGTTGTTTTAAGCTATTGTCGAATGACGAGAAGAAATGCTTACTTTTTTCTCTGAACTATTGCATATCTATCAATTCTATCCTCCAGATCTATCAGATCCTATCAATGCCCTTTCAAACTGACGTAGTGTGGAAGTTTAAATAGTAAGGTGCGAACTCAGGTGTCATCCTCATCTTTTAACCGAGATACAAAATTATGCAATCCGCCATCATAAGTCCTCGTTTAGCTTCAAAGCCCCACATTAATAAACAACGAATTCAATTTCTGAATTCCACATGACACAACGTTTGGGTTGTGAAACTCTCTTTTATTTGGTGCCCAGTGCTCTTTAATATCCATAGCGTTCGTTAGGGGAACCAAGGATCGAAACTATACTTTGGCTCAAATGTGAATTCTTAAGGTATCCGACTACGTTCGGAACCGTGATTTTAAAAAAGCGTATAAATGAATAATTTTCATAATATTTAGTGTCACTCTGATTAGAATACATGCATAAAATTGTTTTAAGGACATTTTGACAAAAAGAAATGATTTAAATACAACATTTGGGCAAAAAATTAACTTAAAGTAATCTTTTTTTCCAAATGTTCTCCTTTTGTGAAAAATGGTTCTATTATAATAATATTTTGCCTGTGTATAGCTCAGAACTCTCTACAGAGGCTCAACTAAAATTTTTGAAAAATTCACATTATTTCTGAGTTAGCACCAATTGAAATAATTATTCGCGTTTTTTTCTTAAAATTGCTCCCCTCTGTTGTCGTAAAATATGAATAAACCCACTTCTAAGTTATGAATTTCAAAAATTCTAGTTGAGCCTCTGAACAGAGGTCTGAGCTATATACAGGCAAAATATTATTCTAATCGAAGTATTTTTCACAAAAGGAGAACATTTGGAAAAAAGATTATTCTAAGTTAATTTTTTGCCAAAATATTGTATTTAAATAAATTTTTTTCGTCAAAATCTCCTTAAAATAATTTTATGCATATATTCTAATCTAAGTGACACTAAATATCATGAAAATTATCCATTTATGCGGTTTTGAAAATCACTGTTCCGAACGTAGTCGGATACCTTAAGTTGGACTTCGTGTTTTGTTAAGGATTGGGAACCAGACCCAAAAGCTGTTTCCGTCAGAAAGCGATATTAACATTGATCGAATACTATAACTTTTCTAAGTATTTTTTAATTCTCAATCGAGTTCAAACAGCGAGAACGATACCCGATGTTGCCTCCATTCACACCACGGTCACGTGAGCAATTTGAGTTTTGATAGCTTTAACTAGCAACAGCTCACCTTAACGACCAGACTTTTTTAATCTCCAGCCTGTTTAATCTTACTAGGGGAAGGCACGATAAGGGAAATTCATTTGGGGTCGAGACTTGGTGAAATAGTAGTTCTCCTTTACGATGTTCAACCCTCAATGTAATTCCACCGAATGACCAGTCAGTTCAGATAAAATAGCCTTCGAAATTCATGCTTAGCTTTTACACAATTTTCAATTTCCTCCAACGATTCCGTAGTTTGATTGGTATATCGTCTGCATACTATGCGCGAGGTTAGGTTTCGATTCATCGATCAAATTTTTCTTGATTTTTGTGAATTTAATCATTCTATGTGTGTGTGTGTTGCCTTCTTAACTCCACTGCAGACAGAATGGTATAATCATTAATGGAGCAAAATGAATTAATTTGTAATGTTCATGGGATAATTTATCACCAAATACCACTAACATCATTAACTAATTTTAAAAAGGAATTTTTATCGCAACATAATTTATTTTGTTGTAGAATTTAACAATAGACGGTCTAAATAATCTGTAGCTCAAATTTTACGCGAATGGGAACTATTAGTTCGAAAGGGTTTTGAAGATGGCTGTGTTTAGAGACTGTACAACTAGATTAATTCGTGAAACGATTCTAATTTTCTTTAGTTTCTAACATCATGTAATAAAAATAAATTTCTAGAAATATAGAACTTAAGAATTTAGTTATTCCGGGTATTTGAGTACACATTCAAATATCAATTATAAATGATCAAATACAGATACCCAATTACGGTTTTTCTTCTTCCATAAGAAAATGTTAAAGTTTTTTACAATGTTTCATGATTTCAATGTGCACACCACTAGTCCTGGGAACCATATCGAGTCCATACGATATTTCTAGCCACTTTCTATGAAGCATTGTAGGACCAACAATCTGTAATTATATCTCACCAGTGCCACTAATTGAACATTGGAAAATAATATTTTTTATATATTCCCCCAAGAAAAAAATCCAAGAATGTTATGTTTAGAGATCTAGATGGTCATGACATTAGACTTCTTTTTTCCACTAAAAAAGGCTTGGAAAATCAGGCAGACTTATATACTCGTATTTTGTTACAAAAAGCACAATTAAAATTTATTTAGAAACAATCTTTTACAGCATTAATATTTTAACACTCTTTTATTAGCTCCCCCTGTATGTAACGGAATCTTTGAACTCTATTTTTGCCCACTTGTAAAAGGTCAGATTAAATCGAAATTCTGCACACTTGTCAAGGATCGATGACAATATAATAGTTTTGTTCCATTGTCCTGATCAAGATTAATGATTTCCCAACTAAAATATTAAGTTACAACCCAAAAGCGAAAACGTTCTTGGTAAATAAATACAAGTACAACTAACAAGAAAGATTAATTCCTCAATGAATAAATGATAGTTTAAAAAACTATAAAAAACACGCTTTTATTGTAGATCGAACCAAAAAATTAAAATTAATTTATAGTTTAAAAAAAACTAAAAAACACGCTTTTATGTTTAATCGAACTAAAAAGTTAAAAATAATTCTTAATACAAGAATAAAATGATTAACGAGAAAATTAAAGTTATTGTGCTAAAAGCTTCGAGTGCTCGATATTAATTGTTATAATTTCTTATTAGTTCTATTCTAAAATGCAGGGTCATAGTGTAAAATTGTATTACAAAGTTCTTCACACGCTTTTACAACAACGACATTATATATAATATTTTCTCGTTAATCCTTTTATTCTTATATCAAGAACTATTTTTAACTTTTTTACTCGATGAACTATAAAAGCGTGTTTTCTAGATTTTTAAACTATAACTTATTTTTTGCAGTTAAAAAAGTACCGTGGGCCTGAAAAGTATGGGTACACTTTCAAATATTAATTAAAAATAAACAAGCAAAAATATTCACTTACCATTTTTTTATGTTCCACGAAGGGAATACCTGTTTTTTTAACAATGTTTTACAGTACGATTTCAAGAGGCTTACTAGTAGTTCTTTAAAAAACATCGAGTATGCATAAGATTTCTGGTCACGTTCCATGAAGCCTTACAGAATCAACATTCTGAAGGATCGCTGTGATTTGACTTTTCAGTTCATCAGTGTTATGAATTAGAGGTAGATAAACATTGTTTTTCACTTATATCTACAAGAAGTTTAGAGATGTTATGTTTTGAGGTCTAGGAGGCCACGGTATTGGATTTCCTCTTTCCATCCATCTCCTTGGGAATTTTTCTCAGTTCAGTACGTGGTGCCCCATTTACGCTGTACAGGTGTTGCAGAATTAAATTTGATAAACCATGCTACAATTTGTGTTCCTCCTTGTGGTAAAGCCATTTTAAAACGAGAATGTTGTATAACGGGGACATTGTGCTATCTTGTGTTTTGGTTTAATTAAACAAAAACTTTAATCTTTTCCTTATGGAACATAAAAAACCGTAAGTGAAAATATATTTGTTTGTTTAGTTTTAATTAATCTTTGAAAGGGTAATCACATATTTTTCGAAAACCTGTGTTAGGAATAAAAATAATGAAAAAGCATTCCGAATAACTGACTTTTTCCTGGGCTTAATAAGTCTTATTATTTTTTAAAAAATAATCCTTACTTTTTCTCACTTTAAGGTATCGGACTATGTTTGGAAGCGTGATTTTACAAAAGCGTATAAATGGATAATATTTATGATAGTTAGTGTCACTTATATTAGAAAATGTATATAAAATTGTTTTAAGAATAATATTAATATAAAAAATTATTTAAGTACAATATTTTGACAAAAATGAATATAGAATGACCCATTTTCAAAATATTCTCCTTTTGTGAAAAATACTTCTATTATAATAATATTTTGCCTGTATATAGCTCAGTCCTCTGCACAGAGGCTCAACTAGAATTTTTGGAATATATAACTTAGAAGTTGGTTTATCCATGTGTGTGTGTTTTACAACAGAGGGAAGAAATTTTAAGAAAAAAACGCTGATAATAATTTCAAATGGTTCTAACTCTGAAAATAATGTTAATTTTTCAAAACTCATTGTTGAGCCTCTGTAGAGAGGTCTGAGATATATACAGGTAAAAATATTATTATAATAGAAGCATTTTTCACAAAAGGAGAACCTTTTGAAAAAAGGTTATTCTAAGTTAATTTTTTGCCAAAATATTGCATTTAAATAAATTTTTTTTGTCAAAATGTCCTTAAAACAATTTTTTACATGTATTCTAATCCAAGTGACACTCAATATCATGTAATTTATCTATTTATGCGCCTTTTTAAAATCACGTTTCCGAATGTTTTCGCGGATACCTTATCTAAAAAAAATTTGTTCAAATCTTTAAAATTGTGGAATATAAAATTCTACATCATCAAATGTCTGAGGCCTTCATTTAGCATTTTTTGAAAAGTTTCGTATTTTAATAGTACTTAAATATAAAGCCTAAAACCTTATATTATACTTTGAAGAATTTTTATTGTTTAATAGAAATCAATTACCCTTCCTTTTCTCTTTCTCAATTATTAATTAAGGTACTGAACGCACAAATTAATAATAAATTTTACCATCAGTACTTCATTTTACATCAATTCTGATAATCTTATTGAATGTAAGATTATTTTAATCGATGACTGATCCTCTTTCAGAGAAATTCTAAAAGTAACTTATATAAAAGTTCACATGCGACAAACTCTTTGAATCACTTCCAAAATAAACTTCGATTTCCACCGATTGTTTCGAAATACTTCATTGGAAACGAATACAGAACCGTCCTCCGTTGCCAGATCTCGTGTTCCCAGGTAGGGTAAGAACGATTTTCTGTTTGGAGTGATCCCAAAGCGACTTCTCTCCCAAAGCCCATTTAGGTGGCCCCATGCATAGAATATCAATACATTATTACGCGTAATTGAACAATCAATGCCGGGATGAGCCTTCGACCAATCAATTAAATCGTTGTGGGGTAGAGGTTGGGGTGTCTCCTAAAAATAAAATTTCAATTCTCGTAAGGGAATTATTATTCGAAGAGCACAGGGGAGTCGATGGGGGTTAATTTAGGGGCACTAGGACCCCTTCTCTCTTTCCTCCCTCCCCCCGCTTTGAAGTCCTCCTATGAATACAAAATCGGTTCAGGAGATGTCTCTCTCGGGAGTCAGTCCCTACGTGGAATGTTCCACGAAAAAAAAGAATACACAGAATAGAACATCGTTTTTTATCGAGAAGTATCCATCGAGATATTCTGTGAAATGGTAGAGAGATTATCTACATGGAATGACATGGAATCGAAAAAAGAGTAGAAATGTAGAAACACGTTTCGAAAACTACCATCAGGAAGAAACAAAATAGACCTTAATGATGATGGCAGTAAAATAGAATGTGTGACGGAAAACAAATGGCTGCGATGGTTCGGAATTTTGAATTCTTCGAATTGATATACAAGAGGGGTTCTATAGTTTTGACATAAAGTTAAATCAAAAGGTAATATGAGAGACTTTTAAAACGTGACTTTTCTGATATGTCTGAATTTTCTATACGTATTTTTGAGAAACGAATAAATCATAGTGATACTGTACTTCTGGAATATAAATATTGAATATATTTTGGCATTCTCTTAGGAGGGTTTATAAAGCATAAATATCAAACCAAGTAATTTTAAGGAATATTGAAAGATTGAATTTTTATATTAGAGTCGCATTTTGAAGTAGCAGGAGAGCTGCTGGCAACATATCCCTAAGTTTGAGCCATGGCAATTTGACGGTAAAGAATTAAGAGATGATCCACCACTCTCTAAACGTCCACATCACACTAATGTGAAGACTTTGAACATATTTCACACACAGAAAGTCCTTCTACATGACAGACTTTTAGAGGAACTGGGACTCGAATCCGCAGCTCGTCAGAAACAAAGTTGCTCACAAATACGAGTTCAAAAATTTAAATATTATAAGTAAAGGAGGTGGGTAAAAATCGGCTTTTTTTCGTCCATCATAGCCATGAAATTTGAAAGTATTTAATGGAGCTATATTATTATATTTATGTGAACTTTAGGTATTGATCTTTACTTTCATTCTAAAATAATAAGGAAAAAACATAGCAAGTCACGTAAAAAAAATTCATCTCTCAACTTTGGCAAATTCTTTGAGTTTTGTCATTTTAAGTGCTTTTTCTAACTTCCATATAAAAAAAAATTAAGCGCTTTAAGCACTACTAAATTTTCTGGTCTCTCAAACACTACAATAATAAAGCTTTTAAACTAACATTCACACACATTTGTTTTGGTGCATCGAGTGCGTTGATGTGATACGAAACAAAATAGCTTGTCTGCGAATCGGTCAGACTCAAACGACACGTGCGTGTTCAAACGTGTCTTCACTTCTTACTGTAATAGAACTATTTCTTTTGCATTGAGACCATTATTTTACGTAGTATTTTATGCGTTTTGTGTATTTTATTAAAAATAATGCCTTCACGAACACTTTAATCAATAGGAGCTGTACTCCCTTTACTTAAATCGAGAAGATTCTTCAGTTGCTTGATTCCAGTTGAGATCACGGCACACAAGTTCAAAAATATATAACATGTGGATAAGAACAAGTATAGGTCATAGTCCAAACATTGAATGGTATTGTAAGAGCAAAGTTGGTGCTTGACTTGTTGGCTGTTGTGCACATGTTGCATCTGTACTTTGGTACTTGGGATACAGGTGCCCTAACCACACACAGACAAAAACACCAAGTCTTGGATATTCTGATACACTTCAAAACGCTGCTACTGGATGGTCCAGCGACGATTCAGCCAGTGAAAGCGAGAACGAAATATAATCGAAAACATTTGTTATACACAAATAGTTTTACATTGCTATTTTTTTCTTGTTTTTTCTCATTAATAAAAGATTTTTTTTTGAAAAAAACCTTACATTTTTTCATTTTGACTGAGTATTAGGGTTAAAAAAACATATAATATGAATTTGCCAATGAGAAAAAAAGACCAATCTTTACCCACCTTCTTTTACATATCTCTTTATTTATTGATTGATTGTTGTTTAACGTTGCACTTTGAAGCTAAACGAGGAATATCAGCTATAAGTCTCGTAATTTTGAGTCTGCCTCAAGTGACGTACTCGTCACTTGACGTGACTTCCCTTTATCCATACTCTTACACCACGTCAACTTCAAGACTTTGAGACTTTAACGGGCACCTACTTCCTTATGCGAAAGTATTTTTAATGAAAAAAGTTCCAGAAAGATACTATTTTTAAAATAAATACAGCTGAAATGATTGTGAAAGTTGTGTGAATACATTACAACAATAGAGAAATTCGAGAAAAAAAATTATAACAATTTGTAAAGACTTTGTACAGCTAAACTGAGGAATATTTATTTAATTGTAAAAGCTCTTGAAATATTTACCAGTACAATATCAGTGTCCACAGTTTATTAGTCTGTTTTCGTTTTCAGAAAACGTCGTCACTGGTAATTCCACGCCAACCTTCGTTTGTCGCTTGCTCTATCTCCGGCTTCTTGTCGCTTAGAGGCCTTCTCGTTTCTCTCCCACGAGTCCTCTTGCTCTCATTTTTAACTCCCAGGTCTCTCACTGTCTCTATCTCAACGCTCTCTTTCATCTGTTGTCTCCCGGCCCCTCAGAGAGTGAGACCTTTTACATCTCACACAATGGAGCTATCCTCTCCAAACTCACTGTCATAATGAATGCGTGGGAAATAAAAGGCCAAAGACCAAAGGTCATTCCAGCCCAGGGCACCAAAGGGGAGGCGGTAGGAAAGGGGTCATAATTTTTGACCACCCATTTAAGCATATTTTCCCCAGAAATTACGGAAATGGTGCGGGCCTCTCACCGTTTGTCGGTGTACTTTCTTAGCAATTAGAGAAAAGAGAAATGGTACGTCAGAAATTGCTGTCTCCCTTGAAATTATTAAATAATACAGTAGTTCCTTTCTAAGAAAATGAACAGTTGAAATGTTGTACATGTAGCAGTATTACAATTTTGGTACTGATCTGTCTAATTGAATAAAAATTGTTTTTGATTACAGTATACGAGTATGATAACAAAGAATTCCGAAGTCAGGTAAAATTGTATTTTAATATGTAGGATAAGTATTTTAAAAAACAATGTCAAACGTCTTTTGACTGAATTGGGTTTATATAAATGCAGATAAGCATTGTGTTCTTTACTACCCATATAATAATTAAAAAAAATTTTTTCCAAAGAAAAGACCATGAAACACACATTGTTAGTTTCTTTACACTTCATATATTTTCATTGACTCTTATTACGAAAGTATTTTGTGTATTTCAGATTGCCTTTGTCTTATTTCAAAGAGCTGGAATCAAAATTAGAATGCATTTTCCGACAGAAAAATGTTTTGTTTTTCGTAAAACTTCCTGACGTCCAAATACATATATGTACTTATAAAGTTCTATAATCAAGCTTTATCTGTAAAATTTAAGACCTATTTAGCATTATAGAATAATTGTCTATAAGCAAAGCACATTTCATTAAAAAAAAGTGACTATAGTACCTGAGTGCTTATGGTTTTTAGCTCATGGTCGGCATTGCCGATTCGCGAGATCGTGTCCTGGTACTACTAGGGCTGATGAACTTTAAATTTTTGGAGGCTGAAATTTCTCAAGTCGATGTGCTGCGAGAATGTATACCAGCTGAGGTGTCTCTTTGTTACTTGACTAAGGTTAAAAATTACGCGGTTCGTCACCAATTGTCTACACCAGTGCTTCTCATAGTTTCAATATTCGCGATCCAATATTTAATCATAATTTTCATCGCGCCTTCTCAAACAATAAAAATGTATTGAATTCAATAATATTATACTTTGATGCTAAAACTACGGCACGATTTTAACCTCTTAAGTGCCACCAGCGTATGTAAACGTTTTGCTCAGCCAAAGCATTATTTTCCCCGGACGTATATATACGTCTTTCCAAAGCATGACCTTTTCTGTGCACTGCTATCTATAAAATCATTTCAAAGGCTTTGGAATGCAAGGGCTTTGACAATGTTTGCGAATGATTTACTTTTCTTAGATTATTTTTGCTTCTTTATTTCTCCCCCCTCAATACTCACATACGCACGTCTATGTGGAAAACGGTTGGCTTTGGGAAGCGAATCGCGTAACTTTTAATTGACAGTTAAAGAATTTATTATAAACCGTACAAATGATCAAGATAAGTGTTAATTTTTGTATGTAATTTTATGTATGACAATCCCATGGGGTCACTGTTAAATATTAAACTTGTTCTTAACATAGTGTTGTTAAATCAATTATAAAATACATTGTGAAGCAATGATACATTTATAAGTGTAATATATCAGTGTAAATGTGTATTTAATTTTTTTTATTATGTCAGAATGTATATTATTTACTTTCATTAAACTAATAATTTTTTCAAAAGTATTCTTTTGTTTTTCGACTTTTCAATAGGCTCGTGCCCTCCTCGTAGAGTTTTCATGCCCCTTGAGGGGGGCGTGCCCCACAGTTTGAGAAACGCTGGTCTATGCTCAGCTTTAAATAGCGACTTTAATAACAAATAGAAACCAAAACAATAAATAAAACAAATTTAAGTACTTAAACAATATATTTTGTTTCTTCTAAGTTAGTGAAGACAAAACGTAGTGTAAATATGTGAATACTTTTTATTTAAATTTTGGTCCTATTTTTTTATCACAATATGAAGACAACTTTAAATCATGATGCCACTCCGTAATTATTAAAAAAAGGCAATAAAAACAAGAAGACAAAGAGAGAGCTCTTTAGAATTTAAATCATCGTGTGGTTCTCGAACAAAGCCCCTGTCTCGTCTGGCATGCTTATCAGATGTGTCAATTCAAAAGATCCGGGAGCCAAAGGAAAGTCGTTAGAAGAGGGTTTGCCCTCGTCTGTTTAAGTATTCAACCGCACTTAATGATATTGAGGGGTTCCTCTTCCAGATTCTCTCTGTATGCAAATTCCGTGCGGGGCGTCCAGACCAATGAGAGGAAGGAATTAAGCCCCTTTCTCACGTGACAGAGGTTGGTTTCTGTAGTGTAGGTGAGATAACACAGAAAGACAAATGGCAAATAACACTCGCCTTTGGATAGGCTGAATGGAAAGCATTCCAGGCACTGCTTCAATTGGATTCTTATCGATCCATCCAATCAGGGGTCGGTCTGTGGGACGTCCAATTCTAATTGGATGAGCACAAGGTTGTGAAGTTTATTTAAGTCCTGATTAGAAGCTTATGGGTATTTTATGCAATATATATTGTTTAATTTGAAATGAACGAATTAAAATACTGATGAGTTTCAATACACACATCTCACAATTGCTTACTTTTATAACACACACACGCCATTTATAAATTACATCGATTTTCCACCAACGTGGTGTCATCCTTGTAGGAATTAAATGAAATGAAATGCATCCAATAGATTATTTTTAGATAAGTAGATGAATTAGAATTTTTAGACGCTATTTTTACGATGATTTACAAGTATCTTAAGAAGTAAGGTATCTAACTACCCTAAAATCATAAATTTTCTCAAATTGTTTAATGATTTTATTTCATAGGCCATTTTATTAGCTTCATAAAAATATCAAGTGCATTACTTTCCTTTCACTAGAACAAAAACTACAAGTATTTTAGTAAAAGCATATGCCATTACTTTAAGCAAGATGTCATGCTTTAAAACGCGTTTTACTCGAAATGTGTTTCTTTGAACATGTTCAAACGGGGACAGCGATTACTCAATTATCATCTTCGTCCCTCGACCGAGTTTTGAAATTACAAGATCCATCATCAGTAGCTCTCATGTTGTTATACAGTGCGATGTTTTTATAACTCTCACTCACTCGCATATTGCATTAGATATTTTCTGCGAAACTAATGACTGAAGGATAAATGTTATTATTTTTATGGCTTAATTTAGGTTGATATATATATATATATAGAGAGAGAGAGAGACATGTCAACCCTCAAGAATTCTATGTTAGAATTAGCTGCTAAATTTGATGATAACTACAACACAGGCTTAATTAAATCGTTTATGTTTGGCTTGAATAAAACTGAAATTAAAACTATGACAGATATTTTAAGCAGATATAAATTTCGAGATTCTCATGGTATGCATATGATTCGAGACCTTAATAACTATTTAGTACAAAAAATGAATATTAAATTAGATGCAGGTGAAAATTACTCTACAGAATATTATACATTATTATTTATGAATAAATCCTTTAACAAAATTAATTTTTCAAGTATATTTCAAAAATATCAATCCTTTTTTTCCTATTAAAAATATTATTATTAAAAAGGCTTTCAAATACAACAAGAAATTTGGTAGATTTATATTTAATTATAATCAAATCTCGGAGCTCCTAAGTTCTGAATCATGTAGATGCAATCTATATCGAGACTATATTGATGATTATCATCAGCACGTTGTCACAGGAGACCTTAGCATCGTGAAAGATGATTTGTTAAGAAATTTTATGGAAAAAGGTACCGGTTTTAGACTTATGATCACAAAAAATAAATCTAATGTTATGAAACAAATCATAAACGATTTAGATAAATTCTACCTTAAAATGGCAATTAAATACGGAATGCCGATTGAAGCATTCAATCAATTTAGATCTTATGTAGCAACTGAAATTCGGGAATTAGATTTTACTGTTGAAAATGAAATTATGTATAAAGATCTTAAATCATCAATAGTAAATATCCAAAATGACTTCGTTATTACATATGTTGATAAGGTCTCTGCTAATTATGCCATAATTTGTAAATATTTTTACAGTAAAATATTAAGTAACCACATTTTAAATAATAATTCATTTCAAAAATCAATTCACAATAATAGAGAAGATGATAATCGTCTTTTTAGCTTTGAACAAAAGACTGAATATTCATCTAAATAATATTAAATATCCAAGTATTTTTTTAACACCAAAATTTCATAAAAGCCCTATAAAATTCCGTAGTATTACTAATGGATACAATACATATATCACGAAGTCTGGGAAGATCTTGCAATCTCTTCTTCAAAATCTAATTGATAATTTACAAAACACGGCAATTATTAAAAATAGCTTAGAGATTGCTGGAGTTACTAAGGATATGTTGATTTTTTCTATGCATGGTTTAAATTTCGAGGACCTTTTTAATTCTATAGATATTGACGATATGATTAAGGTTCTTCAGTTAATTTATGATAAATATGAATTATATACTTCAATGAAAAAAGAAAATTTTGATATTCTTGTTAACCTCATTTTAAAAGAAAATTTCATTATATTTGATCATAATCTTTATAAACAGATCAAAGGATTACCTCAGAGTGGTCCAGCTAGTAATTGTTTAGCGAACCTATATTTACATTTTTTTTGAAATAGATCATGTTATAAATGATTCTTACTTAATTTATCGTTATATAGATGATATAATAATTTTTGGTAAAAATAGTGAATACAAACCAAATATTACATTGTACCCTGATTATCTCAAGCTCCTTAAAACTAACTTCAACTCTAATAGGGTGGAATTCTTGGATTTAGACTTGCATCTTATTAACAATAATGTAATCAGTAACATTTTTGACAAAAGAGATTCGTTTAAGTTCCATATAATTAAAATTCCTTTATGGAACAGTAATTTGCATATATCAATTTACAGAAATATCATTTTGAATTTTTTTATTTAGAAATGATAACTTAACTACCCACAAAATAGATAAATACAATAATATAAAAATTTTTTTTCAATGTTGTTTAGATCATGAATACCCTTTTAATTTCTTGAGATCTTATATTCATCACAAATACATTAACCGTCTTGCTACTTCGAATTCCAAATCCACCACACATCAATAGGTTTTCAAAGTCAGCATGTTAGTGGTCTTGCTGTGAAGATTATATCATAACACTCATATCACAGTTTACATTTTTTCCACACACATCTTAAACATGTTACACATTTTTGACAACCAACCAAATTAGAGCCTAGCAAATTTACATTTTTTAAAATCAACCAATTCAAATTTTACCATATTTGATTGTCGTCATTCTATACTTGTCTTTGCTGGCTGGTTTAAAAGTCAGCTCAAAAGATGTATTTATGTTTCTTGGAATTTTTTAACTTGGTGAATAATTGACTTTCATTAATGGCAAGATGCTTGTTTCTCTTCGTAAAAGCTTTGTGAGTAAAGAAATTTTGTTAAATTATATTTTGAAAGATACTTTTCTTATGTAATTGTTCTAGTATTTTTCTACTTTTCTTACATAATTATTTTGTTATTTTCCTGCATTAAGAGTTTGAGAGAGTTTGTTACATAATAGTAGTGATTGGTTTTATCATGCTCTCTGAGTTATACTTTCTCTGAAGTTTTGTTTATTTTATTTGGTTTTCCTACCGAGTTGCAAAGGGGGAAGGTTGGCGCCTTCAAACTAGTTTAACCCCATTTATTCGGTCCTAAGTCCGAAATTGCTTTCTGACTCGCTAGGTTCTTCTTTTTTGTAGTTCTTTTATTTCTCTATAATTTTGTTCTTCATGTTCAGCTTTCATATTTTTATTACGTAATTTCTTGTTATGTTCTTTATCTATTATTTCTTGTTTTTGATAAATAATACATATTTTATATATATATATATATATATATATATATATATATATATATATATATATATATATATATATATATATATATATATATATATATATATATATATATATATATATTGCCACACGCATAATTTGCTACAAGTCCCGATAGCCGAGTTGGCAGAGCGTTGGACTGAACTTCCTCAGGTCTCGGGTTCGAATCCCGGCCCCGGCAGATTTATCCAAAGACTGGAATTTTGTTTCCGTTTTTAATGTATTGTTTCTCTAGGTTCTAGATGAATCCAGATCATTCTTTAGAGTGCATACTGGTTATTTCTCGAATATTCCGAAGTGTATAAAAGCAGAGTTCATCGCCAGTTGGGGATGTTCTCAGTCCAGTGTTGTATCGAGCTCCAAGCGTTAGAATAAATCTAATTGTTTGTTTAATTGAACTGTGTACTTCTTTCGAACTCCGTGACAAGTTTGGTGGAGGCGCGGGGTACAATTACATCAAACGTGGATAATAGTGACAACCTTCGCAGGAGCCTCCGGTTAAGAGGATTATCCCCGAATTCGGACTGTTAAAAAATAGTAGGAAGAGGACAAAAATGCCGACCGAGCAAGAAGCCAAGCCCGCTGTAGTAACACCTTCGTTACAGCAATGGAGGAGCCCATCGACCTTCCGAGGAGCGCCTGGGGAAGACCCTCTCAAATGGCTTAAAGAGTACGATCGAGTAGCCAACTTTAACAAGTGGGATGACATGATGTGCCTGGCTAACGTTTATTTCTTTCTTGACGGAACTGCGAGACAGTGGTATGTCAACAACGAAGACGCCTTAGATTCCTGGGAAGCGTTTAAAAATGGACTAAGTGGACTTTTCGGTGACCGTCAAAAATATACCAGAAGGGCAGAAGAACAACTAAAATGCCGAGCCCAGCGTTCAGGCGAGAGTACACAGTCCTACATACAAAGTGTATTAGGACTTTGCCAAGAGGTAAATCCTCTGATGAAAGAAGACGAAAAAGTGTCACACCTAATGAAAGGTGTTGCTGAGGATATTTATCAGGCCCTGTTGACGAGAGAAATCAACGACACAGCAAGTTTTATCAAATGGTGCAACTATATCGAAGATATGAAGCAGAAGAGAGTTGGTCGACCGAGATTTGAAAGGCTTCCAAACGTCGTACCGGTTGCATCCCTGACGGATGAGACTGATTTGGTCTCTCTTATTCGCACAATCGTACGAGAAGAAGTCCATCGACTAGTTAACCAGACGCAAGAATCTTTGGACTCCGATCCCCAATCCTTAGAAGAGATCGTTCAAGACGAAGTTGAAAGGGTTTTGGCCCCAGTGTCAACAAAACCTACAGAAACTAGACCACGACCAACATACGCCGCTGTAACCAGGAAATACAGAGCTCCTGTTCAGAAATTCCCACCTGAACCAAGAAAAACAGATGTGTGGAGAACGGCTGACAACAGACCTGTTTGTTTCCACTGCGGACGTCCTGGGCATGTAATGCGCTACTGCCGAGAGAGAAAGGCTGTCTTTGACAACTCTCGAAACCGCCGACGGAACTTCGACGACGTTGGCACTGAAGAAGAAATACGCCGACCAAACTCTTCTCGCCGTTTTACGCCAAGTCCCACGAGAGGCCGATCCCCAATACGTCGTTACAGATCCCCGTCGCCATATCGCCGATCCAGTCAGTCGCCAGGCCGTAGGAGCGAGGAAAACTAAGGAGAGCGACCTTCCAAGGAGGTGAGGCCGCGTGTACTGGAAATCCTCCGTCGACCGCCAAGATGACTGGTAACCAACTAGACGTAATAATAGATAAGAAGCCGATACGCGCTCTAGTAGATTCTGGGGCATCGTTTTCTGTCATATCCGATAAGTATCGCCGATTTTTAAAGAAAGTTCTGTTTGCTGATGCCAAGAGCGTTATGCTGAAAGTTGCGGATGGAAATTTTGTTCGGCCGATAGGGAAATGTGTTTTACGTGTCCGTATAAACAATCGAGAACTGCCTTTTGAATTTATTGTTTTATCACATTGTAGCCATGACGTCATCCTAGGATGGGACTTTTTAGAGGCGTCTCAAGCCGTTATAGACTGTGGACAAAATGAACTTGTTCTAGAAGACATCTGTCGAGACTCCACAGCGCCTGACGCCTGCCACCAGGGACTATACACTTAAGCCGCATTCTTTAACTAGAATAACAGTATCAGGATATCAAACCCGAGGAGACATAAATGTAGTTCTAGACGGCAGCAAACATTTGCTCTTCGAGAAAAATATTGCTACACCGTCCATGGTATCCACATATCGTAACGGAAAAGTGATGTCTGGGTTACCAACCTGCAGTTCCGAAACCAAATCATCCCTAGAGGAATGTGCATAGGCCAAGCTGAACCACTAAATGAAGGGCATCTATGTGTTATTTCCGACACATCGGGTTGCTTGGATGACCAGCAAGAAACTTCGGAGTCACAGATGAATTGTTCGTTAATGATGTCACCCGAGTTAAGTGACGAACAGAGAAACAAGCTATCCGAACTACTCCGGAAATTTTCTGGGCTTTTCACGAAGACCGACAAGTCGACAGCCGCGAAGACGAATGTGAAACACAGGATTTTTACTGGTGATCATGCTCCAATCAACCAACGAGCCTACAGAGTCTCGCCGACTGAAAGACGCATCATTCATGAAGAGGTTCAGAAAATGCTTGATGAAGGTATCGTCCAACCCTCTGAAAGTCCTTGGTCATCACCCATTGTGCTCGTAAGAAAAAAAGACGGTAGTTGGCGTTTTTGCGTCGATTATCGCAAGCTGAATAGCGTCACGAAAAACGACGTTTATCCTCTGCCTCGTATTGACGATACGCTCGACTGTCTGAAAGGTGCCATGTTCTTTTCTTCCATGGATCTCCGATCTGGTTATTGGCAAATAGAAATAGACGAAGCGGATCGTGAAAAGACGGCATTTATTACCCCGAAGGCTTATACGAGTTTAAAGTCATGCCGTTTGGTCTCTGTAATGCACCTGCGACCTTCGAGAGAATGATGGACAATTTGCTACGCCATTTTAAATGGACTATGTGTCTTTGTTACCTAGATGACATAATAGTGTTCTCAGAAACTTTTGAAGACCATCTTATACGATTAAGACTTGTTCTAAAATGTCTTCAGGAAGCTGGTCTTAAATTAAATTCAAAGAAGTGTCTTTTTGCTGCCCAAGAAGTAAAGATTCTGGGCCATCTTGTATCTAGTAATGGCGTTCGTCCCGATCCCGACAAAATAAAAGCCGTAAGAAATTTTCCCACTCCAAAGAATATACATGACATACGAAGTTTTCTTGGCCTTTGTTCATACTTTAGAAGATTTATTAAAGGTTTCTGTTATCTCGCCGAACCTTTGCAGTCGTTGCTGAAAAGTGGCGTGGAGTTTCATTGGGGTCCTGAAGAGGTGGAAGCATTTAACAGTCTTAAGAAAGCACTTACTTCGGATCCAGTATTGGGGATGTACGACGAAAGAGCTTCTACAGAAATCCATACTGATGCAAGCGGGTACGGTATCGGAGCTGTCCTAGTACAAATTCAGAATAATGTCGAGAAAGTTATAGCATACGCTTCTAGAACTCTGACAAAAGCCGAAAAGAATTATTCCACCACAGAAAGGGAATGTCTTGCCATCGTATGGGCTACCAACAAATTTCGGCCGTATATATTCGGAAAACACTTTACTGTTGTAACTGACCATCATTCCTTGTGCTGGCTCATGAATTTAAAGGATCCTTCAGGAAGGCTTGCCAGATGGGCCCTCCGACTTCAAGAGCATGATTTTGACGTAAAATATAAAACCGGTAAGAAGCATAGTGACGCCGACGCTCTTTCGAGAAATCCAGTGGAAGAGGAAACGGAAACATCAGACAAATTTTTAGCAGTCACGACGAGTATGAACCTTGCGATGGAACAGAAAAAGGATCAAGACCTTGCGAAATTAAAACTTTTGAGCAACTCATCCAAAAACGAAGAATTCAGATTTATCGACGGTATCCTTTGCAGGAAGAATTTTGATCCAGATGGAAAGTTGTGGTTGCCAGTCATTCCTAAACATCTACGAGCAGACATACTAAGGCACTTTCATGACGCCCCCACCGCAGGACACCTTGGTTTCGCGAAAACTTATGACAGGATACGCAAGAGATTTTACTGGCCGGGAATGTACCGAAATGTCGTTCGGTATGTCATGCATTGTCGGGAGTGCCAAAGGAGAAAGTCCGTTCCTCAACGACCACCTGGACGTTTAGTTCCCATCCCTCCAGCTATAGCTCCTTTCCATCGCATTGGAATTGATCTCCTTGGGAGATTTCCAAAGTCTGCTCATGGAAACAAATGGATAATAGTCTGCACGGATTACTCAACACGATATGCAATAACAAAAGCCTTGCCGACAGCCGAAGTCGACGAAATAGCGAAGTTCTTACTTGAAGAAATTGTCCTCAGGCATGGAGCTCCTCGAGTAATTATCACAGATCGTGGAGCCGTCTTTCGATCCAGACTTGTTTCCTCTCTCGTCGACTTGTGTAACATTGATCATCGTTTCACAACGGCGTATCATCCCCAAACAAATGGACTGACGGAGCGCTTCAATAAGACCTTGGCCGACATGTTGTCAATGTATGTGGATGTAGAGCAGAAAAATTGGGATGAAATTCTACCATTTGTAACCTTCGCTTATAATACCGCTAAACAAGAGACCACAGGTTTTACGCCGTTCTATTTACTTCATGGTCGTGAAGCGGAAACGACACTAGATACAATGCTACCATTCTGTCCTAACGATTTTGATGACAATAACATCACCAAGACAGCAGCCAGAGCCGAAGAATCACGACAGCTAGCCCGAGTGCACACTCTGAGAGCTCAAGACAAAGATCGTCGACGTTACGATTCCAAACACCAAATGGTATCCTACGCTCCCGGAGATCTCGTATGGGTTTATACTCCAGTGAGAAAAGTCGGTCTCTCCGAAAAACTCTTAAGAAGGTATTTCGACCGTATCAGGTGCTACGCCGTTTATCAGCCGTGACTTACGAAGTACAAGATTTTGATCCTGCTTCACGAAAAAGAAAACTAAGAGAAGTTGTCCATGTACTGCGTATGAAACCGTACCATGATCCCGCCGAGCAAATCGAAACCGAGGATATTCCTCCCAAAGAATCATACAAAGGACCCATCACTCGTTCCAGAATAAAGACCCTTGAACAAAATGACAGCGGGGCGCTGTCTTCTTTTTCGAGGGGAGCAATGCCACACGCATAATTTGCTACAAGTCCCGATAGCCGAGTTGGCAGAGCGTTGGACTGAACTTCCTCAGGTCTCGGGTTCGAATCCCGGCCCCGGCAGATTTATCCAAAGACTGGAATTTTGTTTCCGTTTTTAATGTATTGTTTCTCTAGGTTCTAGATGAATCCAGATCATTCTTTAGAGTGCATACTGGTTATTTCTCGAATATTCCGAAGTGTATAAAAGCAGAGTTCATCGCCAGTTGGGGATGTTCTCAGTCCAGTGTTGTATCGAGCTCCAAGCGTTAGAATAAATCTAATTGTTTGTTTAATTGAACTGTGTACTTCTTTCGAACTCCGTGACAATATATATATGCCAATTTTTATCATTTGTGAATTGCTCGAAATTGCGAAGCTCATGGCTAATAGCCTTAATGTAGTTTCAATGTGTAACGTTAATAAACATTCATTCTCTCTTTTCTTCCAATTATTTTGATTCTATTTCTTCTAGCGAACTCCTAATCATATCTAGAAGTTTGCTTATGTAAACTGGGTATAAAATTAAATGAATTACATTTCATGTATACATACCGAGTGTTTCAAAATTTTCGCACATCCACATGGTAATCGTTGTTGCTTAAAATCCAAAAGGGCTGGTTTAAATTTCTGTCACTAGATAGTAGCGGGGAAAAGTAGCACCATAAGAAATTTTGAACGTATCAAGCATCAGTTTCAAAATACTTGTCAGTTGTAGACAGTTGAGCATAAGGGGAGTTGTATGGTGTTTCCCAAGAGCAAAAAATAGCCATCGTGGAATTTTATTTCGCCATGAAGTCTCATTGCGCGATTGATAAATGCATTTCAGAAAAAAATATCCAGGTAAAACAACACCAAATGCCTCAACGATAACACTTTTAGTTCAATGGTTCCTTGACACAAGATAGGTTGCAGACAGGAAGCGATCGGGTAGAAAGTCCATAGTGAAAATGAAAGTGGCTGATGTGGGGACCGCTTCACAAAGAAGTCCATTGAAAACATCCATCCACATAAACATTATTACGGAATTTGTATCCTTGATGAAAGTGATCAAGGGTATGCTTGGTTGCAGCAAGACGGCGCAACGTGTCACATATCACGGCACTGTATGAATGTTTTAACTGAATTTTTTGATGACCGTGTCATTTCCATAGGACTTTGACCATCATTATCCCAGGACTTGTCAATTCTGGATTTCTTCCTCTGGGGATATCTGAAAATTGCCACCTTCAGGAATAATCCCCATACGCTTGATGAACTTAAGAGTAACATACTTCATGCAATATCGGGCATTAAATCTCACACTTTTCGTAAAGTGTCAATTAATCTGGTAAAAAGAGTTCGACTGCGTGTCCAGAAAAAATATACATCATTTTGAACATTTTTTGTGCTTTTACCATGTCTGACACCTGACAATAAGGATAACTTTTCAGCTTTTGTTTATCCTTTATTATGTTTTTTAACATAATTCATCTGTATTTAAAACTCAACCAGAAAAATTGATGTGCGTGACTTTTGAAATACCCGGTATATATTCAAGGTAACAATCGAATAGAACGATTAAAGAAAGTGTGACCGAAGTTTATTTTTTATTGTGAATGCCATGTATAATTGCACTTCATTTATATATAGTAAAGCTGAATTTCTTCAGAATGTCAAAAAATCACAATTTGCTTGGCAAACAATAATGGCGATACAATAGAAACTTGGTGAAATGTTGGTGATAGAGCCAAAAGTTAGCTTTTCTGGGGACCGTATGGGGAAATTATTGGAAAAATCTTATTATATGACGACATATGACGTTAGTGGATCTTTTCTCGGAAGATCCGCGTGGTCTATAAATGGGAAGTAGCTCGCCGAAACTGAGTTAGTATAGTCTTGAGCCTTTGAGGAGTTGCTTCGATCGTACGATTGCTTGCGAAACATTACGTTTTTGTATTTTAGACACAGATAATTCTGCCTAAGTGCTGTAGAAGGCGCGAAGTCCTTCAAGGATTTATTTTGCGAATTTCACTGTTGTATCCAGAAATTCTAAGGATTGTTTTTCTACTATAAATTCCCATCGCTCCTGAATAATTATCTTGCTTTTTGAGACTGAAAGCATAAAATGCATGTGACCCGATCTACGTAACGCTATACACATCTCCTAAACAAGTAATATAAAAAAATATATTTTTAAGTCAATTCCTACTTTGATCAACAAAGAAAATTTTTATTTTAGCTACTTCTTATTAAATAGTTACAATTAATATAAATATGTATATACGTATGACAAAATCATAACATTAAGTGATAATTAATGTTTTATTAACTATCATTAAAGTATCGCATTCTCATCCAAAACTATCATGTATTTAAAATTTCAGTTCAACTGAATGCTTTAAAACGTGAGAAAAAAATCTTTTCAAGTTTTGACACAAGTCGCCAAAAGGGTCGTTAAGTTGCCAAAAAGGATGCCAACGGAGCTGTATTTGTAATTCTTTCAATAATTAGTTTTAATAAATAATTTTATTAATTATAATTAAATTATTGTATTGTCATCCAAAATAATCTTGTATATAAAATTTCAGCTCAATGGAAAGCTTTAAAATATACTTTATTAACGATTTAAAATTCCACCAAGATAAATAAATAAATACATAGAGAGTGTGTGCTAATAGTAGGAATTGAGAAACATGAATCATAAAAGTACTTTTTCTCTTCAAATACGATGCATTGTTTATGAAAAAGGTCATGACTCCAGAGAAAAAGTTTTATACAATCATTAGCAATCAGTTATTGCTTAATTGTTATTAGTTCTAAGATGGTAATTTGCGATAGTACGTAAATGATAACAATTTATTGCTCTTAGTTGGTGTATAATCGTATGTAAATATGGTTAAAAGAAAGTGTCATGTTAGGCAATATCTTTTTAACCCTTATTTATGGTTATTTTTTTACTCTTTTGTAAAGGTTTGTAACGTCCACAAGGACGTTAGTGTTTGGGGGTGGGGGGTTGAGAAAAAATCAGCCACACCACTTTAAACACAATTTTATTACTATCTTCACTTAATCACAATACACAATTAAACGGAGGGAATGCACTAAGCATTAAATTGGGAAGAGCAGTCACATAGGATTAATTCAACTAACATATAAATAAAAACACTTATCATATACTGGAGTGCTGTTGACTCCTATGTTTGAGTTCTCTTTAGATAACTTGCTTAACTATGCGACCTACGGTCGTAATCCTATTCACATTCAATCTCAGTCTTCATCCATCAACCATCACCGTCTATTCCAGGGGTCAGCAACCTGCGGCTCTTCGCATGTGAAGCTGTGGCTCTTTATTCAATATGCAGATATTATTTATCTACGCTATTAAAATTCTTAGGTAAGCAAACCTATCTATGCGAGTGACTTTGCGACTAGGTTTATTTTCTCACGAACCGCACAACGCAGAAACTCGCCAAAGGTACCAAAAGTTTGGGGATGATCCGAGAAATCCGTTTTGACCATTTATATCCCGATATTGCAATTAGTTAAAAATGTATTAATTAAACAGCTTAAAACGCATAATAATTTCCATTTTTTTCCGCCAGGAGGCGAAGTTCCAATTTTTCGACCTTTCTTGACACTACTTATTAAAACACTACTTATAAATAAATAAATAGATATTTTTTCTTATAAATAAATAGATTAGTTTTTTTTCTATCAAACAACTTTATTTTTGCAAGTATTATTTATTGTTGGCAAGAAAAAACTTTGTGGGTCTTTAAAAAGTTTGAAATTTTGTAAATTGTAATTTTTGGTTCTTCCGACTCAAAAGGTTGCTGACCCCTGGTCTAAACTAATGCCAACATTTAAATAGAAGTATTCATTTGCCTAAATCTCGTCTTCTTCACCAAGAAAAGTTTTCAAATGAACTCCCATTTAAAGAGAATAATTTTACTCAAGAGGATTAGTGGAAGATTCGCGAATATACCCGTCACAGGTTCTTTAGCAGCATATTTTCGAAGGGTACTGGAATGTTTTCGTACCCTACAAATGCAAATTTGATTTCTTTTTGTAGATAGCATCGTACCATTCCCTTGCACACGTGCACCTCTAAATATTGCAAGGTCCTTTCATCTGACACCAAGCTGAAATCAATGTCCATGGGGAAGCCCAATGGCTGGACACACGTGAAAGCCGAAACCCCGAGGGTAAATTCGAGATGTCAGAAACGAACCGCCTTACTTCGTTAGTGGTGAAACAATTCCGTTTGAAAACACGAAGTTCGGTTGTGTTTGCCTTTTCCCTCACAAAAGACATTTTGTGTGGATTTGAAAGAATTAATAGTGTATAAGTAACTTCTATTTAAATGTAAATATATTGTAGTTAATAGCTGTGCCGTAAATAAATCAATTTTTTAACTTCTTAATCTTCACGCTACCATTAATTTTCCCAAACGTCATATTACTTTTTTTTTTTTGTTTTTCAATTTCTACTATTTGCTCACACTCTCTCTATATTTATTTATTTATCTTGACGGAATTTTCAATCGTTAATAAAATATATTTTAAAGCGCTCAATTGAGTTGAAAATTTATATGCATGATTATTTTGAATTACAATACAATAATTTAATTAATTGATTAAAACTAATTATTTAACGAATTACAAATACAGCCTTGTTGGCGACTTGGGTCAAACTTTGAAAAGATTTTTTCCCTCATATTTTAAAGCATTCAGTTGAACTGAAATTTTATATACACGATTGTTTTGGATGACAATACGAAACTTTGACGATAATTAATAAAAATTCATTACAACTTAATATTGTGATTCTGCATATGCATATAAATATTTATATTAATTGTAACTATTTAATAAAAAGTGGCAAAAATAAAATTTTCCTTGTTGATCTATATAAATAGGAATTGACTTACATTTTTTTTATGTTACTTGTTTTTAGATAAAACTAGATTTTATACTGCATTTTATTAGGGGAATTTCATTGGGCTACCTTCAACAGAAAACTATTATTAATACAGAAGTATATAAAAGTCAGAAAAGCGTTTTATGACTTTGTAGCTAAATAAATTTCTCATTTACAAAAATTTAGAAGGTGCTTCATTGTTTTTTCTTTCATTTTCTCTCTTAAGTATTTACCTCTTTTCTAAAAAGAACTGGAAAATTACAAAATATATGTTTTTGTTGAATGTAAAAATGATGCTATAAAAGAAAATGTCTACGTGTTATCCAATGCCACTGTTCATGTCATTGGTACAAAATTAGTAATTGTTTGTAGAAACAATTTAAAACTGTTCAATACAAAATTATTTAATCAGGAAGTGATGTTTTTCAATCTTTCTAAGTGGTTCTCGAATGAGCTTCTTTAAAGAAAATTTTAATCATGGTAGTGCCTTTTTAAAATGACGAGAAAGATAAATTATGTGAGAAACATAGTAAGACAAAATTACAAAATGTTTTATTTTTAAAGATTTAATAAATGTTAGTGCATAAAATTAAGTAATAACTTAAAAAAACACAAGGTCAGGTAAGTTTGCATCATATCTGTCGAAATCGACTAATTTAAAAATAGCCTCAGTATTAATTTTCGTTACTTGAAATGATTTTTGTCTAAAAAACAATTAAAATATTTTTATTAAATGGTAAAAAAAATTGTTGATTGAAAAAGACTAATGCAAATTATATTTACGGTAGAAGTCATGGTAACGAGAACTCATGACCAACATTGTCGTATCAAGGGTTCTAAATTTTGGCCTCTCACGAATCATCGAGTGGATGTGTTGATACATAATAAATCTGTCAAAGCTTAAAGTTCTCTCATTCGTGTTGTGGAGATTTGATGCAAGCTGAGGTGTCTTTTTCATTCGAGGGGACAGAGTTTTAAAATTACTAGGTTCATTGCTAATAGTCTTCCCTTTTCTTCCCAGTACAATGTAAATAAGTATTTATAGTAAATAAATATGTTACTGGCATTTTTTGATTTAATTTATAAGAAATTCCAACTCGTATGACTGGGATAATTTTCTTTTGCAAGGTAATTATTCGCACGAGTTTTGAAATACGCTAAAGTTTCAAATTTGTTCAATTTAAGGTATCCAACTACGTTCGGAACCGTGATTTTAAAAAAAGCGCGTAAATGGATAATTTTCATGATATTTAGTGTCACTCAGATTATAATACATGCCTAAAATTGTTTTAAGGACAGTTTAACAAAAAAAGTTATCTAAATATAATATTTTGGCAAAATATTAACTTAGAATAATCTTTTTTTCCAAATGTTCTCCTTTTGTGAAAAAATTATCTATTATAATAATATTTTGCCTGTATATAGCTCAGACCTCTCTACAGAGGCTCAACTCGAATGTTTGAAAAATTCACATTGTTTTCAGAGTTACCACCAATTGAAATAATTATTGGCGTTTTTTTCTTAAAATTGCTCCCCTCTGTTGTCGTAAAATATGAATAAACCCACTTCTAAGTTATATATTTCAAAACTTCTAGTTGAGCCTTTGAACAGAGGACTGAGCTATATACAGGCAACATATTTATACAAATAGAAGCATTTTTCACCAAAGAAGAACATTTGGAAAAAAAAAATTATTCTAAGTTAATTTTTTGCCAAAATATTGTATTTAATAAATTTTTTTTTGTCAAAATGTCCTTAAAATAATTTTATGCGAATATTTAATCTAAGTGACACTAAATATCATGAAAATTATCCATTTATGCGCTTTTGAAAATCACGCGGTTCCGAACGTAGTCGGATACCTTAAGAAAATACAAAAAGAGGGAAATTTTTCCCTCCCTTCCACAACTTCAGTAAATTTCTTAAAATATTCTTTTTAGTTAAGTTTAATCTTTATTTTACATTCTCGTTTAATTTAATTAATACTTTTTGCTACAGATAAGAGATTCAACAGGTAGATTCAATCCTCAAAGCATTAGTAACAACGGGTTCTAAAAAACTTTTTATCAGTCCTTCTTGTAGCACCAAAAAAATCATTACGAGGGCATAAAACTTTTAAAAAGTTTGATAGGAGATTTTAATTCAGCGAACGATTTAGGAAACCCTAACGATCACCACCGACTGTTCTTAGAAAGGACAGACAAAGAATACAATCGAATAAGTACGCATGTTCCAGTGGAAGGGCTGACGGAGCACTGTCCTAATGAGGAGCGATGAAGAGGGGGCTTTCCGCCCCCGTGCCTCGTTAGGGGGTGGCGAAAGGGTGGACGACTAACCGTTACACGACCGGCCCTGTTAATAGGAGGGAGAGAAGCCGATTAAGCATTCGAGTCGCCGAATCTCTCACGTCCTTCAAATTAGGGAAGGAGGCTCGTTACGCAAACGGGGCGCTGACAAGGGGCGGCCCATGTCAGCCCCAAATTAAAACGACCCTCCACGGGCTTTCCGATCAGTGGGATTTTTTTCGGTGGTGGTAAGTCGACTGAGATAACATGCCTCAAGCACTTAAATGGATAAAATTGATCGTTTTTGTTCAGATGGGTTGCTTTGTGAGCAGATTTCAGGTATAATTGGTACATTTATAGTAGTTAAAGGATAAAGGGGACATTTTATGGCCGTGGATTTCTGGGTGGGACATTTTCCGATGGATATTCTTCCATGAATAGTACATTTTCTTAAATAAAAGATGGATTTTGAGGAATATAATTAGATGCATGGTACATGGTCTTTGACAGATATTTGAATAGATTGTTGTAAAGTGTTAAATTTGCTGAGTGATACTTGTTGGGTATTGGAATTTGGAAACGCGATAAATGGAATGTTTATCAAATATTTTATGAATTGCAAGTATTTGTGGATATAGTTTCAGATTAATTACGTATTTTACATTTCTTTTCAGGGATGAATGCTGTACTTTATGAAAGGGGATTCCTAGATAATATTTACATTTGTACAGAAGATTGTGCATTGAATGACATTTGTGATGCAAAATAGATATAAATTGTTTAATAGACGTTTTATTGGAGCTACACAAATGCCTATAAGTTACCCGTACCAGTTTTATGATACAAAACATGGGTAAGTTTTTTTTTTCTGAAAAAAGTCCCCTGAAACTATGAAATGGCGTATGTAATTCTTCCTTTTGGTGATCACCCCTCTCTCTCTCCTCTCTCTCTTTCTCTCTGCTTCGATTTTTGAAAGATCGATCTCTACCAGCTCATCTCTTATTGGTAACTGTTTTACCTGTGAGTTAGGGATCCCTAACGATTTCTTATCAAAATCAAGTTTATAATTTTACTAGACCTCATAAAGTCTATCCCCAAGATGCATTGATTTGTACACCTAGCACCCTGTGTAGTCACAACCTCGGCATTTGACTTTTTTCACGGCCTATATGAATAATATTTATTATAAACCTCATCAGAAATAAACGATTTTTCGGCTTTTATATCCCACATAAGTACTTACGGGAGGGGTACGTATATATGGGTACATACGGGAAGTCAACGGGAGTCATCTTTAAAGTAGAGATTCGAATAGGGCGTTCTGTCATGATTTTACGAGGAGAGTTTACTTCCACTTGCAATCAATCAGCCTCTTCATATCGATCGCTTAAAAGTTCATGTATAAATTTCTATTATTTTCTTTATTTCTCCTGCTGCAATTACTACTCAAACACCTATTTCCAAACTCATTCCGATTGCCGTGATTCTCAAACCCATGATCATTTCTGTCATTACGGTTCCTGTTCTCGATCCCTCGTTTTAAATTAACCCCATGACTTCTAAATCCATTCGAATCTGTATTGGCCACTCTCGTGTCATTTTGCCACCCTCAGATTTCCTTCCTTACTTCTGTTTTGAAATCTTTGACGCGATTCCAATCTAGTCTTCCGCTATTATTTATCGGACCCTGGGTTTCTCTATTTAAGAGTACTTAACTTCATATTTCGTGACCAATTGTAAAAGCTGAGTTCTAGTGGTTGGATTTCTCATTTCAATATATTCTATGATTTGAAGTTCGAGGCGAGCAATTATGTGCTCAATAAGTCTGTCTTAGGACATACAGTTGACAAAATGATTAATTGTACACCTCTTTCTTCTTCGTTTTTGATGAAATAAATACCCATATTTTAGTTGCGAATTAATCATGCATTTCTTTAATGCGTCTAATTGTTGTATGCAAGTTATTTTTCTTTTTAAGTGTAAAAGTAAATTGTAATCTAGAAAAGTGTGAAAAATCGTTGCAAAAAGAGTATTTGTACAGAATTCGTTTAGTGTAAGTATGGCAAAAGTTTCGATTAAACTTTTTAGATTCAACTTAGTTTTTCATACGCTTTTCTCTCTCTTAATTTATCAATAATATTTAAATAGTTTCAGATTATATTTAAATTTACAGAGATATTATCTTGAAAATGGCTCCTAAAACCAAAGAAATTTCTTTAGATATGAGAAAAAATATTACAGAGCTCCATAAAAAGGGAAAATCTTCCTGGGAAATAGGAACAATTTTAAAACTGTCATTTACAACCGTTGGTTACATCGTAAAAATTATTTAGAGACCGGCAGTTTAGAAAATAAGCCCAGACCTGGTGGTCCGAGTAAATTGACTTCCAGAGCTAAACGACTGATTGTAAGGTCAGCAATAAATAAACCAATGACATCAGCTCAAAATATTGCCAATGAACTTCTGTCATCATGAAACGTTTCAGTGTCTGCTCAGACAGTCAGAAATGTACAGCACAGTGTTGGTCTGAAACCAGAACTCCCAAAAAGAAACCTTATATTAGTGAAGTAAACAGGAAAAGACCTCTAGAATTTGCCATGAAGTACAAAAATAAGCCCATGGATTATTGGAAAAAAGTTATTTTTTCTGAAGACAGCAAGTTTGAGACTTTTACATCACCAAGTATTCGAAAAATTTGGAGAAAAAATAAAACAGCTCTTGAACCCAAAAATGTACTTCCCACTTTAAAATATGGTGGCGGAAATGTTATGGTGTGGGGATGTGTAGCTTATAATGGAGCGGGTAACTTAGCATTTATTGACAATAAAATTAGTGCTTTAGCTTATATCGATGTGTTGCGACAAAATTTGTTAGATAGTGCTAAGAAATTGAGCCTGGAGAACACTTTTATATTCCAACAAGACAATGACCCGAAGCACACCACTATAGTTACCAAGACATGGTTGCTTTATCATGCTCCAAGGCGACATGAAATACCTCCACAATCTCCAGATCTTAATCGTATAGAAAATTTGTGAATGCATTTGGACACTGAAGTTGGGAAAAAATGTAACAAGTAAAGAGAACTTAAAAGAAAATCTTCAAGAAGTTTGGAACTCCATTGACACAGAAATCACAAAGAAATTAATTGAGTCAATGCCAGGGGTCTTAAAGCAGATATAAAAGCCAATGGACTATTTACAAAGTATTGAAATTTCATTACATTGTTGCATATGTTTTGTTATTGTTTACTAAGCAAGTGTAAAAATAATATTTTGTATAATTTTTTTTTTTAAAAAAAAAATTCACTTATTTGAAATAAATGCTTATTTTATTTTTTAATGTGAAAGAATCTTATTTTTTAAAACAATTTAAATGTATCTCAATTACTTTTAGTTATATTACTTATTTTATTTTTGAAGAACATACTCAATTTTAAGTGTACAAATAAACATTTTGCCAACTGTATTTAGTTCTAATTTCTTGTGGATTTTCAATATGTCGTAAATAAAGGACTGACATCTAACTTGATACCTGGAAGAGAGCCTTGTTTCTATAATTAAGACTCATTCCTAACTAAAAAAATTTCCGTTAACTCCTGCTTTAATTGTGCGAAATCCGATGCTGTTCTCTGCACCAAAGAATATCCTAATAGCTCAAACCAATCTAGAATTCGTCCCCTGAGATAACATTTTAGATATGAACATGCCAAATTGGCAGGTATGTCATAGAATTTGACATTGTTATCAATGCATCCTAAAAATTCTAACACATTTTCCGATCAGGAAAAACTTTCGGGTAAGACCCTAAACTTGGATCCGACTTCTATCTCAGGGTTGGGGATTGTTGAGCGCCATTGTAAGAGACCCGCGCCTCTTTCGCGTGCACCTAGATGTGTGAGGGGAATGGAAGAAACACTCGACCTGATTCAAATCTAATCTATTTATTTCAACACTAATAACAGACACAATGTCCACTAATAATATTTAGAGAATGTCTCAATGAAAATCGTGAAAGTGGAGCAACGACAGTAACACGTAAGCGATTAGTCGACTAACAAACTAGATCCTTCTTTTAATTCAGGATCTAACTTATTTTCTGATTTAATCAAATCTTAATTCAATCTTAGTGAACAATCGTCACCTTAAGGTTTCCTTCCAATAATAATCAAAACTCTATAATTCAAATATTATACCTTTAATATCAATCTCATCTATCTCGAGTATATCTCCACTCCTTCTCTCTCTCAAGCTAGAAAACCTCGCCTATTTATAGAAGTTAATTTGCATATCACAATTCTTTTCTTCCAAAGGGCTGGTTGTGAATAACACGAATTGAAAACCCAAAGATTTTTCAAGAGAATTAGTTCAAATGTCACATATAAATCCATCATACGTTAAGTAGAGTGTTATTGTCTTTTTTTATTTCCCTGTGATGTTTTTTAATTGAAAACATTAATAAATTTCCATGCACCACAAAGTATCACATGAGACTTACAGAGGTAAGTATGATACACACATTATAAAAGAAAGAAACAAATTTTAAATTCATGAAGGATTACAAAAGTTTACAATTAATTTACAGAACTTTTTAAAAGCACTTACGGGTGGAAACAAGTTGGTGAAAATTTAGAGGGCAATTTATGTTAATGCCCTTGAGAGCTGGTTTTATGACCTTTCTTTCTCTGAAAACTTGGAATACAGTAGAAGCACGCACATGTTTTACCTTATTTTAGACACCAAGTTTACAATCGCAGGAAGATGATGGAACTAAATTAAATTTGTTTAAATAGATTTTAAAGTTACCATGATCAGTGAAAAATCGGATTATTTTGTAATTAGTATAAAAATGACAGTATGATAGTCTCTTCTTAATGGTTTTCGCAGGACTACGAGATAAAAGTTCCTTAAGCCTTACTCTTAACTTCATTTAATAAATGAAAGCATCGGTTTGAGACATTGACGTTTAAGGCTACCGTTCTGAAAGTTTAACTTAGAAATCTTTTAGAATAACTCTTTAAAATAATAGACTTCAAATTTAAGTAACATCTTATATGCAATGTAGAGAGAAATCTACCTTTTGTTGTCTCTTTCGTATTAATTTACCCAATCCCTTGGCAGATAATTCTATTTCATAGTAATCTCTTCATTTGCGTGGACGCTCTTCCACACGCTTGAGATATTAGAAGCCAAATTTCGTCAGGTTGCATTAGGGGAAAACACTAACTTTGGCATTGAGAGCTTAGATGCTGATCGTGAAAGACATGCCTCAGTCCACAGGGATCTAAGAGCTCAGATTGCATCTTATGAGTTCATTCCAGAACAAAGAAAAATGGAAGGGTAGAGACACAAGGAACTATGGATAGATTTATTTTGCGATTAGAATTACATTCTTAAAAACTGTAATATTCATCTATACTAATAATAAATTATACTTAAAAATCCAAGTCTTAAAGGGTTAATCGAACTAAAAGGTAAAAAAAAAATAATTCTTAATATATGAATAAAATGATTAACGAAAAAATTATATAGTTTAATTGTGGTAAAAGCGTAGGGTGCTCGATATTAATTCTTATAATTTCTTATTAGTTCTATTCCGAAATGCAGAGTTAGTGTAAAAATGTAGTACAAAGCACATCACAGTGTCTTGTATACTTCCAGTGTTAAGGTTGTCTTCGGTTAATGTTAAAGAAAAGGACATACATTTGGAACATTTTTTCAGATACAAAATAAATGAAAAATTAATATGATATTTTGGATTCACTATCCTTTAAAGAGCAATATTTTTTTTTATCATTCTTCCCATTTTTAACCGATTTGATTCATTTTTTCTGGTATAAAATGTGTTTCGTGTTTTTCTCCTATATCGTAATATTAAAGGGGCTATACGCCTTCACGTATTAAAACGAAAAAGAAAATATTCTCGGAATATTTTGAAATTTTTAAAAACACTACATTGTTAACAGAAGTATGAGCTAAGATAATGCAAATTTCCATGGAAATTGAGGCATTTGTCTGTCTGAAAATGTGCTTCGTGTTTAATTCAAGCTCTCGTACTTTTACCGAAGACAGCCTTAAAAACTTTATTACAGCTTGATCCATTTTGGTTGCAGTTTCATCCACACCAGCTATTTTTAAATGAATGTCACTTCCTTATAAATGCAATTATCACAAATCTGTTTGCACACGTTCTATTGCGTGTTCTTTACAAAAATATATTGTTCGCATACGAAGCTTTGAATCACTTTCATTTGAGCAAGCTTAATATTTTCCTACATAAAAATTCTCTACGTATTATTGATAAATAACCTTTATTTAAATTAAAGTGTGTTAAATTATATCATGTTAACAGTGGTTCTTAAAACCTAGGGACCCTCGGGGATCCCCAGTGTTTTCTAAGGGGTTCTCACAAGGATTTTCCACTTAATTTTAAGATTTTCCTTTTTTATACACTCTGAGAGACCTCGTGCAAAAATTCAAAAATGTACCATCTGGTAATAGATCCATAAGTTACCGTAGTGAAAAAAACTCTATCGCAGTCTGTATTTCGATCAAAAGTATTAATTCAGTTTCTTACTGTTTGCAATTTAACATTATTGTTTTACTACATAGAGACATTATTACAACGTAATATTTTTTAAAAAATAGTACAAACATATGTGCTAAGGTTAAGAATTGAATTCATACCGCGCCAATACGATTACGATTGCATTTAAATCCCTCAAACATGAGTGGGGGTGTCCGCGATTTTAGGATGTGCAAAAACGGGGAGGGATGGGCACAATCAAAAGTTTAAAAGCCGCTAATCCACAGAGAACTTCCTCAATCACACAATAAATAAATGAAAATTACTAATACCTAGAATACAGCATCCTTCTCATGCTTTCTCCTGAGATTTTAAAACGAATATCTTTCATTTCTTGTTCTATTTCTCGAAAAATACGAAAGAGAGGATCACAGTTTTATAATTTTAAGAATAAGTTTTCCTTTTTCTTCTTCCTCTAAGAAAAACACATATTGTTTATGCGTATTTCGTTGTGTACATCAAATCCAATCGATGTTGAAGGTATAGATATAACATGAATAAAGCTCTTTTAAGAGCTGTAACGCAATGAAAAATTTTCTCTCAGTCCAAAGGATTCTCACTTAAACAGCTTTAAAAAACCCAAGTTCCTACATTCTTCGTGTAGATACAAGTTTTATCCAGCTAGACTAGTTGCCATTTTTTACTTATTCTTTCACATAAACTTGTGATCGTTGTTCAAATATTCACGGTACACTTTTGAAGGGTTTTGGACCGAAAATATAAGATATCAAAGTAGAAGTAGCATCATATTGCTTGTATATTTTTTAAAAAAGAATTCCTACAATAAGTTTGAGAACATCTATCCGGATGACAGGCGATAATAATCCCCATAGTCACAAATAACATGATTCCATTTTCTGAGCAGAATTAGAAATAAAAACACATTCTCGTTTAATAAAGTTGAGAAAGCAAGTTAAAGTTACAGTGTTTCCATTGCATTTTAAAGTGTTTTTGTTTTCGTGTATTTAAACTTAATGGCAAGGATTTGACTAAAAACCCTAGATTAAGGCATCTTGTAAAGGGTTATTTATGCGGACAATTTACAGAATGAGGCTGTTAAGAGAAATAGTGAAACACCTCTTTCTGCTTACAACGAGGCAATAAAGCTTTATTTACATTTATTTATAGAACCGCTAAAAACACTCTTCCCTCCTCCTTTTATTTTAAAGGTAGTTCTGGCTGTTAAAAAAACCTGTTTATTTAAAATGTATGTTATTAGAGTAAATATGGCTTTTAGATGAGCGTCACATAATCTCTCGTTATATTGACGACGCAATTAATAAATCAGAGAAATGAAATTTATCCGAAGTAACGGAAATTTCTCAAGACTGAGCATTTTGGATAATAATATATTTTCCAATATGAACTTATGGTCAGAAGTGAAAACAATAGTAACAAATAACAATTGTTTATTTAGTTAAAATAAAGGTTAAAAACCAGTAAATTACATTTAGGCAGCTCGCCTACTACGAGGATCATTCTGAAATTTTTGAGATACACCCAGGTATTTAGGTTTAGGTAAGTTAAACTTATAAAATTTTAGGAGTGTTCAAAGTAGTGACCTCCAGCACCAGTGCACTTTTGTAGACGAAAATTTTCAAATTAAATGCCTCAAACCATTTATTTCATGGAATTGATGACCAAATGCATTTATAGCCACATCAATCTCTTCTGAATGAAAATGACGTTCACGTTAGTTTGTTTAGATTAACAAATAAAAAAAGACACATAGCTAAATTCGGAGAATAAGGTGGATATTCTACAACTTTAATTTGTTTTTGTTTAAGATATTCAATTATTAATCCAACTATTTGATAAGATGAACTACTTTGGGGAAGCATTAGTCCCCTAGCAATTACTTCTTGGAGAATTTCTGGATGACATTTAGTGGTATACCAATATGCTGTTACTGTCTTCTGTCCTTCCAACTCGACAGCTTTGACCAATTCCATACATCTGAAGAAAGTGGCATACATTACTTTTTTCATTGCTTGTTGTCTTTTCACCAATGTCGACTTGAGATCATCTTCAAAGACCCAAACTTTGCTTTCTAGATTTGTTGGAATGTAAAACAAACAAACAAACAAACAAACAAACAAACAAACAAACAAACAAACAAACAAACAAACAAACAAACAAACAAACAAACAAACAAACAAACAAAACGGTATATGTACGGTTCATTTCCCTTTACAATTTTAGAAATGATGCGGTGGTCCCATCTTTTAGCAATTTAGGGGTTTGTGGGTTTGCTTACTAAACTGAGATACGCTTCTCTTTTTGGTGCTCAATTAGATTATAGGGAATCCAACGGCAAACTACTTTTTCATGAGTAGTTCTTCAGAAATAATTTTGTGTATGATTGCGGATACATTTTTAAATTCATTCTGTATCATTTGGTAGGTACAGTGATTATCATCCATTAAAATTTTTCGCATGACAGGCACCTTATCCAGGATTACCACCGACCACGGCTTACCTGAAGAGAATTGCGACCTCTCTGTAGAATTATTTAAACCATTTGAATGCAGTACCACGACATGTAGATTCCTCACCAAATACTAACTGCAGTCGTTCAACGCATTCGTTTTGATTTAATCTCGCTTTAAAATCATCATTTCTTGCGTCCACTCCATTTTCTCTTCCTTCTAAAATTTATTTTACGCTATACAACTTGAAATAGGTCAGTAAAACTCGCCTGCTGTGCTAAAATATTTTGTTTTTTCAAACTGAACCATTAACTTTTTTGTAACTTCAGATTTTTAGAATTTCAGAGTTATCTTCGTATTAACATGTGGCTTCTAAAGGAAATGGTTTTCTCTCCAGTGATTCGAACTTCATCTTCCTTTTATTCAGCATCTACAGTTACGGTGACGAGGACATCCAAGGAATCTGTATATCTTGGTTGGAGATGCCACAGCATGTTTTGGTACCAATGTTTTAAATTAGATAAAAAGAAAAAATTAAATATTTAGAGAAATAAATGATAAAAGTAAAGATTTTTTATTTTTATGTGTAATAGAAATTTTAATTAGATGTAGCAATTCTCATGCTAAATAAATTATGATTTGTATGTGTAGCGTTTTGATTTCTATATTCCCTGCATTATCTTGAGCTTTTTGATATGTAATGTCTTTCTTTTGGTGTGCTAGTACAGTAGAACCTGTTTTTGTGTGGTCTTTTTTGTACGATTTTTTTGCGTGATTTTTTATGTGCGATCTTTTTTTTTATGCGGTGTATGAATTTCAATGGTTTGGAGCCACTGTAATGTTTTCTATCTATTTACCAGTGGCGTAACGGAGAATGTTAAGACCCCTTCTCCCCTGAAAGTCAGGTTTCGCTTTTAATATTTTATAAATTGGGTAAATATTTAGGGTTAGTCAAGCCTTGGGCTCCTAGAGTCCTGTCCCCCCTGTGACAGGATTCAATGACTTTAGTGCCCCTGTAATGTTTTCTATCTATTTACCAGTGGCGAAAAAGAGAATATTAGGACCCCTCCCCCTCAAAGTCAGGTTTTGCCTTTAATATTTTATAAATTGGGTAAATACGTATTTAGCATTAGTCAGACCTTGGGCCCCTGGAGTCCAGCTCCCCCCCCGTGATGCAGGGGTGTACATTACGCCACTGAAATGTAGACACTTCAAGACGTTCTGTCCATTTGTTATAAACAGCTTCCCGACAATGCGCATTCAGTTGCTTTCTCTCAACGATCCAGCAGCCCGTGCTTGATTGAAGACGAAACTTTCAATGACAATGACAATGACATTATCAATAACTTGATAGATTATGAAGACCGACAAGAAGCCAAATTCTTTGAAAGTGGATAAAAATATGCTGAGATCCAGCTTTCCAACAAATTAGAAAAGCATTTTTTAAAATAGATATCAATTAAGAAATAAGTAAAAAATTCCAAAAAGGGTTTCAATCATGTAATCTGGTTATCGTGACATTTACAAGCAACTTACCATCCGACCATCCACCAAGAACTTATCTCTTACTTTATGTTGCCAAAAAAAAATCAATTGAAATTGTAACTTCAAGTGACGAAAGCTATTTTGAACTTATTCATTACAGGGCTTTGGATTACGATGAGTAGCAATGAATTTTGTATGTGCATTTTGAAAACTTATCCGTGTATACAATGAGAAACTATATGTTTTTAAAATGTTTTTCCATGTGCAATATTTAATTATGTGTGTATTTTGTTATGGAAGTATTCTTACATAAATTTCGTAAATAATTGGCATATTTTATAAATGCGACTTTTTTTATGCGGTCCCTATCCACCGCATAAAAAAGTTTTTTGTAATATTTCCACGAATTAGTTTGTTATATGTAAGAATTTATGAAATTTTTGAATATTTTTTGTGCGTTTATTTTTATGCGGTCCCTATCTACCGCATAAAAACAAGTTTAACTGTATTATTTAGACGTCTAAGAGATATGGATAACTCTCTCCATTGGAACTGTCTCATTCAAAAATGTGCTTCGAGTCTGTTTTGTTTCGAATTCTCAAAATAAGAATTTTGACCAGGATAAGAATCACCAGGGGTGTTGAAAATACGCACCCCAGGTGAAAAAAAAAAGTTGAAGACAATTCCGCTTTATTTGTTGCCAAGCTGTTACAATTTCCTGCTTTGTTTTTTAAGCGTAATTTTTATATAAATTTTCTGGTTTCAATACTCGCGTTCTCTTGGATTCTAGTTTTACTTCCACCTTTGTTTTAGGTGATTCTAGAATTGTGGATTCCTTCTAGTTCCTCTACAATTTGGCATATAGAGTAACGATCTATGCTTCATGTCCAAATGAATAAGAAGTAACGTGTCTCACAGGAGAAGTCATGTGTGAGGTGCAAACTGTGATGTTTTTCTTGGTTTTAGGTACAAAAATTATGAAGTTCATTCTTCAACGGCTGAAATGTTGCTTTCAAGCATTTTTATTTCAAAAGCTAGATATATATTCCTTCGTACTTCTTACCATATTTTGTCTTACGAAAATTCGTGCTTTTCGGTCATTACAAAGGACTTCTTGCTGTTTCTTATATTTACTGCAGATATTTTGCAAAATTTAATAAAAAAATATTGTTTTCTTGAATAAAATTGTAAGTTTTGAATCAACATCTTAACAAAACAATTCAAGAGGGTGGTTGACTGACAAATTACTCGTAATTTAAACTCGGATCAGGTGAAGAGAACAACACCTGAGATTATAAATAAATCAATACTTGAGGTTTTCAGGACTTGATTATAGTGCTATACGTAATTTTCTAGAATCCCTGACGCCACTAATCTTAAGTGGAATTATGACTGAAACTGAACCGTCAGACCGGAGCATCTGTCTCTCAGACGAGGATGATTTGCTTTGTTGCCTATAGATAACACTGTGGTGTGATTTTTGGGGTGGGCTGCCTTTACATTTTCAGTTGGACTCTACCCAGTGAGAGGAGAAGATCACGTGGTGGTACTCGGTGATTTTTTTAAAATCATGGTATATGCGATTTTTCGTATCTATCACCATGTATCAGACGGATATTCCTCTGTACCATGTTTTAGTGTCCCGCCTTGCAGACGGATGCTCATTATTAACAACAATATTTATTTTATATTTTAATTTGCATTTTTTAAAATTATTTAGGATTATTGTAGATGTCAGCCCTGAAAAAAAAGAAGAAATTTCCGTTTTTGTTCCTACAATAAAGCTATAATAATAATATGGCGTCATATAAATGCGTCAAATGTGGAACTCCTATATTTGCTTGGAACACGAACACAAAAACATGTGATATTTGTATTCTATAAAAAAAAGTTATGTTTATTGTTGTTCCTATATAATTTTATGCATTGTTAGTTTTACTTTTGCAGTACTTTCGTTTCCATAGTTTTTTCGTTTTTGGTATTTTTTATTACTTTTGCATGAATATATAAGTGATTTCTAATCATCTATATAAATAAAAAGGTAATGCGTGTTTGTTCAAAGCCGTTAATCTCCGAAACTACTAGACCATTTCCTATGTAATTTTGACATAACATTACATTTGAATCTGGACGGGCTTTTATATACTTATTATATTTCGTAATTCTTTCTAAATTTTTTAAAATTTACTTTGTAAGTGATTTTCCGGTTTTACGACGTCATATGATGTCACGCTTCTCACTAAATGTGAAATTTTATACTTTACACGCAGGTTTTCATGATTATTACATATTTTTACTATAGTTATGTTTATCGGTTGGAATATTTATCCAATTTTTCTGTTCTTTGATATTTAATTAGGATTGTTTTTCAAATAAATCATTTTTTTAATGATTATTCTTTTAACAACTAAACGTTTATTTTGTAGATTTGGCAACATTCGGATATTATTATCGCAGGATGTTTATGTGTGTGGTTTTGTTTACAACTTATAACTTAGTCGCCAATCTGGTATAGTGATTAGAGACGCTGACAACCGTGCCATATGTTCTGGGTTCGAATTCCGGGTAAGACATGGATGTTTGTGTTGTAATCCTTCTCTTCGTTGTGAAGTGTGCTTCATGCTTAATTCTATGTAAGCTCCCGTTTGATATTTTGTGGTGCACGAGGTTATAATTGTTCTCCATAAAAAAAAAAATTACAACTTATTTTTTCAGTAATTTCACACGCAGAAATTATTTATTTCTTTATAAAAAAAGCGAAGATTATAACTATTTTTACAAATCAAAACTTCGTACTGATAAGGGTATTTCAGTTCTTCTTACTGCAATTAACGTTAGTATTATACTTCCGTTTTTGTTATCTGCTTTAGATAGTATGAAATTAATATTATGAATAGTAGTGGCGCCTAATTTCTCTTTCTCTCCATTAATCCTTTTTTATATAATTCAACATATAATCTTGGAGTTTTTTTTTTGTTTTAGTACTTACGTATATTTTTTTTTTGCCGATCGTGTCCCGCAATGAAAGAACCTCCCTAAGGTATTTATTTGCAATTCGTGATGTCTTAATTTGGCGAAATTAGTCAATGGGATTGTTCTAAAATGTGTTTTTTTATCTGTTGTTGACAATTTTTAAATTTTGTTTGATAATTCTCTGAAATATGAAATAAAGATTTTCAAATATTTATTTTGTGTTTGTACGAAATCGTGTATATTTATTTAATCAAAATAATAAGCTATATTTTATTTTTTATATCTTTTTAAGATTTAATTTTATTTTTATAAACCGCAAAAGAGAAAGGATCTTGCCAAAATGCTTCTTGCACTTCACTATGTCTTTGTCAAATTTAATCGAAGGGATTGTTCTTAAATGCGTTTTACCTTTTATGACAATTTTTTAAAATTTTGCTTGATGTCTCTCTGAAATACGAAACAAAGATATTTTAATATATATTTTGTGTTTCTGCGGAACTGCTTATATTGATTTAATCAAAGTATTGAGTCTTATTATATTTTTTTTGTTATCTTTTTAAGATTTAATTTTATTTTATAACTAGCTGTACCACATGTGCTGCTGTGGCTCAGTCTGGTTAAAAAGACCGGTGTACCACAAAGTATACCACGAGGGTTACAAAAGTAAATAATAATACACAAAAATTAAAACAAATAAAAGAAAGGGTACTTTCGTATTATTGCAGCAATCACCAACTCTATTACAACTCGTCATTTTGACAACCCTGACCCTACGTGTCATGTGTTGAATGGGCAGCCAGGTACTTCGCTTCATATAATACCACCAACAGGTTGCGATAATGCATAAGTATCGAAGAAAGTATCCAAATAAGATTTTTCAACAAAAATATGTAAATCAGAAAAATATATAATAAAGTGCAAAAATAAATGTGAATATTTATAAAAAATAATGGTACTTGTGTATTACCGCAACAATCGACTATTCTGTTATTAACTTGCCAAGTTGGGAGCCCCTATTTCCTATGTATTGTATGCACTGAAATGACAACCAGGTGCTTCGTTTCATATAATGTCACCAAAATGCTGCGATAATATGCAAGTAACAAATAATTTCAAAAATACATAAAGAAGTTCATAAAATAGTCAAAAAAATATAAATGAGGGGTAGTCTTAAACAGAAAGAAAAAATTAACTACATTAATTTGGATCAAAAATCTTTCTTACACAAATAAAATAAAGCTAAATTTGGTTCTGCTCTGGTGTCTATGAGATGAGAGACTTTACAATGCTTCTGGGTAGACAATATTTTGTGTAGCTTCATCGTCTGTGTAGATACATAAATGATTGTTTGGTTTGCCTACTCTAGAATACATCAAATAATTGTCCATGTGAAAAGGAATCCATTTCTACATCTAAGACACTTAATTTTAAAAATATGTCCTAAACTTTGTTGATAACAATTGGAAATTGTAAAAATATTCAATTATTATCAAAGCTTTGTCGAAGATTTATGATGTGAAGCCCATGTTCATATTTGAATTTTACTTGTGTATTCAATGCAAAATATCTTTAACTATGAGTGATTTATATTTCTTCTTTAACTCTGTTGGAGAGCAGCCACAGTCAATATATGATTGCAAACGATGCATAAATTTGATTTGGTAGTGGTATGTTATTCGCGTCATTAATAATACTTCCAGGTGCCTGTTACATTTTGAATGTAAGCAGTCACCTTAATTATTTTGCGATACATTGCATTGCTATTGAGCTGTGTCTTTTACGCTAGTGTTGATTTTGTGTGAGTATAGTTTAATTTTTCATTGTGCTTCTTTTAGTTTTTAATTGTTTTACTTCTTTCTCAGTACAATTGCTGAGAATTCCGTTCTGTCAATTAATTTTCATTTGAATTCAAATTAAAGTGGAAAATTGACCTCTTTGAAGCAGTTTGTTCAAGTGGAATGAAATATTTTGTTTCCCATTGAATCAGAATTGAGCTGTGTTGACTGATTTACGTTTGAAGTTAAATATTTCGTCAGTACTTTTATTTTTTCCCCTTCTTTAATGTTTTGTAATTTTATATGTTTTAGTCTGCACTTTCTTTATTCTTTTTAAGAGCATTTAATCAGCTTCAGTACATAAAAATAAGGCCTTGACGAAAATCAAACTTAGGTTACAATACTCGCAAAGCAAAATCAGTGAGACGAGTAATTGCGCATAAAACTGAGGAAGAACGGGCACCAGTGAACAAGCAAAGCCGACAACGAATGGCTCAAATACTTGTTGTGGAAGCAGCAGAGCCACGTACAACTAGACTTGAGGATGCACCTTTGCGCGCACGACAGTCACGTTCTCAACAAAGTGAGCACAACAGGCTACAAATGGCTGAAAGATGTCAACAAGAAACAGCGTATCAGCCTTACAATCGCCTTGCATTCCGGTACAATCCAGCTGAGGATTATAGTTTAACCCGACATGTTCTTGTTCGCACAATGATGGTAGTGTGTCCTTACTGCAAGGCTCTGAAATTTAGCGGAGAAACAAAAGAAATGTATTGTGCTGCTGAAAAAATTAAACTGCCTGAACTTAGAGAACCACCAGAGCTATTAAAAACTTGGCTTGCTGGATATACTACAGAAACAAAACATTTTCTTTGTAATATCAGGATATATAATTACTATTTCCCAATGACACGGTTTGGAGAAGAAATTATAAAAACACATTTTTTAGGCGAACTTTCAAAATAAAATAATAAATTTACCATAAAATTGCCTCATTGCTTCCATTACCAAATGTCAACATAACTTTTTTCAATGTATTTTATTGGTGATAACAAGGATGAAATAGACGCTCGCTGCGGAATTTTTTCTGGCGTTAAAAGGTGTGTATTGTTTCTCAAATGCAAGAGCTTCTTCACGAAAAAAACCATTTCGGTTTGCAACTATTTTATGAACTACATGAACCTATTTATGTACTTAATTTATTATTATTATGATTATTAATTTTTGTGATTTGCATTTATATAATTTTTGCTTATGATAATTTCTTATATATTTTTGTAATATGCATTTATTTTGGTTTATGAGAGAGAGAGAGAGATTATTTCTTATACATTTTTATGATTTGCATTTATTTTTGCTTACGGTTATTTCTTTATATTTTTGGGATTTTCATCTAATTTTTGTTCATGATTCATTCTTATATATTTTGCGATTTGCCAATACATTTCACTGTCGGATTGAATCTTTAAATGCTTTGAAAGAATGCCACCCCACATACTGCATTTGAAATTTAGCGTGCCAATTATCATGTTGCGAAACATTAACCAGCCAAAGCTGTGTAATGGTACGCGACTTGCAGTAAAAAAATTAATGAGCAACATCATCGAGGCAACAATTTTGACAGGATTTACACACAATGGTGAAGATTCCCTCATTCCTCACATTCCTATGATACCAACAGATGTGCCATTTCAGTTTAAAAGATTGCAATTCTCATTCCGATTGGAGTTTGCAATCACTAGCAATAAAGCTCAAGGGAAATATTTAAAACTGTGTGGTTTAAATTTAGAGACAGATTATTTCTCTGTTGGACAGTTATATGTTGCATGTTCTAGAGGAAGAAAACCAGACAATCTATATATCTACTCTGAAAACGGAACAACAAAGAATGCTGTCTACCCAGAAGCATGGTGAAATGAACCATTTGCCCTCAAGGACTCCAGGGTAGAATCATTTCCAACTTGTGTGTATTTTGACTATTCAAGACAGTTTTTTTTATGTAAATTAATGTAATTTTTTTTATCAGTTTTGGGCTGTTTATCATTTTTTTTTTGATTTTTACTATTTTATAAACTGCATGAACCCTTTTATGATCTTTTGCATTTAATTTATTGTTAAGGTTATTTCTTATTTATTTTTGTGATTTGCATATAATTTATTTTTGGTTATGATTGTTTCTTATATATTTTGTGATATATATTTATTTTGGTCTATGTTTATTTCTTCTAAATTTTTATGATTTTCATCTGATTTTTGTTTATGATTATTTCTCATATATTTTTGGGATTTGCAATGCATTTCATTGCTTGATTGAATCTATAAATATTTTGAAAGCACTTAGTTTTTAATCATGTTTTGAAAACTCAAACCAAATTTAAGTTCTCAGACCTCCATCTCTGTAATGAAACCAGATTACCCATTAAGAAAATTATGCTCAATAAACAATTCACAATTGCCTGGATGGAAAGCTCTTTTCCTTTCCATTTATCTAGACTGACCCACAGCAACGCGTGGAGGATACAGCTAGTTTTTTTTATAAAAATACTAGTAACAATTCTAGTGATAATAATAAATAAATAAATAAATTATAGTTAAAAAAATAACTAAAAAACACGCTTTTATAGCGAATCGAACTAAAAAGTGAAAAAATAATTCTTATTATAAGAATAAAATGATTAACGAAAAAATTAATGTCATTGGGATAAAAGCGTGGGGTGCTCCATATTAATTGTTATATTTTCTTACTAGTTCTATTCTGAAATGCTAAGTTAGTGCAAAAATGTAGTACAAATCACCCCCACGCTTTTATCACAATGACATTAATTTTCTCGTTAATCAATTTATTCTTATATTAAGAATTATTTTTTCACTTTTTAGTTCGATTTACTATAAAAGCGTGTTTTTAGTTTTTTAAACTATAATTTATATTTCATTTTTTAGTTCGATCTAAAATAAAAACTCCTTTTTTTTAGTTTTTAAAACTATCATTTACTCTTTGTTAAATTTATCCTTGAGCTTGATATTTGGAGCCAGAATTATGTGGCTGCTGGAATTAGTCTTGCTCTTCAATGGATATTAATTAATGGGTATGGAGAAAATTTATACTCTCCGTTTACGAGGCCTCGGATGAGTTTCATATCGTTATATTTCAAAGATCCCGTCTTCATAGATACATGTCTAACTAATAAAAGTGTGTTAAGAAGAAATTTAAATGTCAATCGTATTATCACCTTTTAAACATATTACTATAATGTTAATTCGTATCATCACTTCTAAACATGTTGCTTTATCAAAATAAAAAAATTATTTAGCAGTTAGAACATAAATTTGTCACTTTTTGAACGTATTGCTATAATGTTTATTCGTATCATTACTTCTAAACGTATTGCTTTATAAAAATAAAAAAAAATTTAACAGTTAGAACAAAAATTATTTTTAATCACATGCACGGTTAATTTTTTTTCCTTTCTCACATAAATACCACTTTTTTGTTTGTATTGTAATGACAAGCGTTTTCATTTTTAGGGGTGCACCTTTTTATGGGGTAGAGTCTTTTAGTTACCATATCTGAAATTAGTCACCAAATTTGGAAATGATATATGCAATAAGTCGCAAAAAATCTGGAAACGATATAATGAATTAGTCGCCAAATCTCGAAATGCTTAAAATCGCAATTTTTGACCATCCTGATCACGACAGTGGAACAAAATTTAGAAATTATTGTATTGTCATCGGTCCTTGACAAGTGTGCAAAATTTCGAATTATTCTGACTTTTTAAAGTGGGTAAAAATTGAGTCCAAATTCCATTACACGCAAGTGAAACTTATATAAAAACTTGTTAAAAATATATTAATATAGTGGGCCTTATAAAGACTTAAATATTAAAAATTGTATATTTGGATATATGACCGCGATAACGATATTCCTTGTATATTGTATAAATGATTAAATTTGAAATCAATTTAAAGAATTTTAATGCACATTACAATGAACATTGTAAAATATGATTCTTCAATGGTAGGACATTTCTAATAAAATTGAAAAATAGTATTCCACATTGTTATGGAAGGAGGAGAATACATTTTCGTACATAGTATTTCTTTACATATAAAATTGAACTGACATATTCGTTGGAAAAAAACCCCTGAAATTACATGATGCAGAGAAAATTCTCTTAATCGTGCAATATAGCGCATTAAATGGGAAGATGATTATTTTTTTTTGCAAAAATACCCAGTAAAATTATAAATACAAATACCGAGAATATAGCATTCTTCTTGACTTTCCCCGTAAATTTTAAAACTCGAGTCCTTCATTTCCTCTTCTATTTCTCCGAAAATATGAAAGATGATCAGAGTCTCGCCCCCATAATTTTTTTTAAAAATATAGCTTCCCTTCTTTCTTCGTCAAAGAAAATATATATTGTTTATGTTTGCCTCGAAGTATACTCAAGATTCAGTCATTGCTGAAGGTGGGGAAATAACATGAATAAAGAAAACTCTTTTAGGGACTGTAATACAATGAAAATCGTCCAGTGCGAAGGATTCTAGCGTAAGCAGCTTGAAGAACCTAAATTCCTACTTTCTTCGTGTAGATACAAGTTTTATCTAGCTGGCCTAGTCATCATTTTTCTTTTACTTATTTTTTTACGTAAACTTATGATCGTTGTTCGAAACTTCACAGTTCATTTTGCAAATCTTTTAATCCGAAAGGGGGGAAAAAGAAAGATATTAGAATGGAAAGAACATCATTGCATGCATATTATGTAAGAAAATGCCTACAATAAATATGGGAGCACCGCTCCGGAAGACTGTTGATATTAATTCTTTTAGTAACAAATGACTTAATTCCCTACGCTGGGCAGAATTAAAAATAAAAACACATACGCTTAATATAGTTGAGAAGGCAAATTAAAGTTACACTGTTTCTCTCGCATTTTAAAGTGCTTTTGTTTTCGTACATTTAAACTTAATGATAAGGATTTGTCTAAAAACCCTAGATTAGGGGATCTTGGAAAGGACCTTTCACGAGAACGACTTATAAACGGTGTTAAGAGAAGTGCTCAAATTCCATTTTCTTCTTACAACGAGCCAATTAAGGATAATTTATATACATGTATAGAAGCGCTGAAAGTACCATCGTAAAAAAAAAGATGCATTTATTTTGAATGAACCATATCTTGAAGACATTAGAGTTTATCTGGTTTCTAGATGAGTGTCACAAAATCTCTCGTTGCATTGGCGGTGCAATTAATACAGTGTTCCTGAAACTGTGCTTCCCCCTTTGATGGCCTGAGTGATATCGCAAAAAAGAACCCCTCAGGGGCTCACTTTCTTTAGGTGAGTACGGGTGTCACAATCCCGAGGTGCCCTAGTGATCTTTTTCTTCTCCCAAAGGGTTTACTATCATTGATAAACACGGGCTTCACGAACCTGGGGTATCCTAGTGATCTTTCTCTATTTTCGACCCTCCTTCATGTCATTCAATTTATCCTTTCTTTCTTTTCCGGTCTAGATCACAGATTTTCACTATGTTTGGCGCAGTATAGCCAGATTTGGCTCTTGCGCCAAAAAACCCCAAACTCACTCCCTCACCTCCTTTGAGGGGGATGATAACCTACCGGGGAGAGGGCGCATATCGAAAATAAAAGATTTAGAATAATTTTCAGTTTACTGAAAGGAAGCAAAACAAAACACACATTCTGACATAATAAAAATAAAATACATATCCACAGTGTTATATGATAATTATAAATGTATCCGTACGGCAAAAATTATTTGGTAATTAATTATCAATACTAAATTAAAAACATGTTTAGTAATTATTATTGACTTCCATGGGCTTATCATATACAAAATTATGTAAAAATTAGAATACTTATCTTGTTAATTTGTGCATTGTATGATTAAAGTCGCATTATGGCTTTAGTGTCAAATTACATTATTATTGCATTCAATGCATAGTTTTAGTATGATGAGGGTGCAATGAAAATTATGACTGTGAAAACTGAGTCGCATATATTGAAAGTTTGTAACACACTGGATGAATTAATCAGAGAAAAAAAGGTTTATCCGAAATAATGGAAATATCTCGAAATACAGCATGCTCTTGTAGTGTTGTTTTGAATGAGGTAAAAAGTAAAAATAAATATATTCAATTATTAAACATGAAAGTAAAGATTTTTATTTATATACGCTGGGTGAGTGAGTGAAAAACATATATTAACGTAACTTTAAAAAGCAACACGAGGGCTCTTGGTGATGGACCTCATACATTTGAACCTCGGTCAAGTTATCACGACGCTATGGTAACAGGTGAAGTTTCGGACACCGAATGAACAGACAATGTTAAAAAATAACTGAATTTACTTGGTTTATCAATTTAGTATCTAGCAAGGTTATAAACAGAGGCATCAGTCAAAATAAGTGACTATCCTAAATTCCTAAGACAAATAATTATGCACTTAACTGAGAGTGATCCGATGAAACAGCAATTGTCAGGTCTAGCACGGGTCAATTGGATATTCCGGTCTAAAGCTTCTTTTCACCAAGGCTTCCGAAAGTCACTTAGTTAATCTCACTTTAATATCAACCTAATGACTAACTCTAACACTTACTTTGCTAGAGTTTAAATAGCACTTAAATTAACATAAAATCCTGTTCTCTGTAAGGAAGGCTATTTTAAACTCAAGCAATATTTAAAGAAGTATTTTCTCCAAAGAGGATTAGTGAAGGGCGAGAATGGGACACTTCATAAAGGGATGTGGCCGATAGCTACGCTGGAACTCCGTCTCCTATCAACCAAAACATACAAATGGACGGACATTGACCCCTCGAGAGGACTTTCAGCCATGACAGATTTAATGTACATCAGCTCCTTTACACATCGAGTCTTCTGTGACATTAGGACTCAGACTCGCGACTTTACAACCCCAGCTACGAATTTTTACCATGACCAATATGCTACTGGGGCTAAGCAAAAAGATTAAAGGAGATTTCTATTATAAGATTCTATTCAGCAGTGTAAAGATAATTCATATTTTTTGTTTTCTCAGCTACGCTTTTCTTGCGTATCATTATGTTCCGCAGTGATGCATGTCGAGATTAAATGCTGTTTAATGTTCAATAAAAGTTTGTAAATTATTAAACATAGTGAGTTGTTTTCCATGTATCTTTATGTAGTAGATCTTAAAAGACTTGTAATATAATGTATAGCGCGGTATACTATTTTAAATTAGTTTTAGAAAGTGTTTGTGGTCGTTCTTATGAAAAGGAAATAATATATAAATTTATTTATAAGAAAAAAATAAACTCATTTGTTACAAAAAAATCACTTTACCTTCATTTTATTAGATCCGCTTAGTTGTAAAATCAGAGACACAAAAGAAATTACTTACTACTTTCCTTCCTTGTTTTTCTTTCTTTGTTTATTTGTGCGTTTTAGTACTGTCTTATCTTCGGAGCATCAAAACTTTTACCATGATCATGGTCATACGTTTTTGTATTCAGTATTATTTCTTCAAAATTATTAGCTATTTTTCTTGGCACATGATGAAGTCTATCTTTCAATATACAGTAAATAAAAGACACAAATGAGCAAACAATAATTAGACTAATTAAAGAAAGATAAATACATCATAAGCAACTAAATAAAGTTGAGCTTAATTCTTGACTCAGCAACAGCTGAGAATTAAAAGAAAAGTTTCTATATACAGTACAACAATTTTCTTCTATACTTTGAGAAATAAATATATACCCAGAATTAAGGGTGTATAAACCTGAAAGATAAATGCACTGATATATTAATAGGAGACATAAAAATCGATTTTACAAAGCCCTATATAATTGTTTTAATCAGCTAAAGTAACAAGTTTAAGCTTCGTTGGATTTATAGTTCAAAGAATATTTCAACATTTTTCTTGTGTGTTTCCTAACATTTTTAATTTAAACCTTTACAAATTTTTTTCTTCTCCTTCAATTATCTACTGTCTTAAAAAAATCAAGAAGGAGAGAAGATTTTCATTGAAAAAAAATTTAACCAGAATTTGTCAACGATCAAAGCCAATTCTAAACTTAAGAGAAACATGCAAAAAAGAAAGGGGAAAAAATGGTGAATGGAATTGTCCAGAAATTTTTCAAAGAAAAAAAAACGTATTTAAAAAAATACGAACATTTTGTCACCAGTGCTGACTAATCGATATTTTGAAGAAGGGGAGGGAGAGAAGAGAAATAGGAAAAATTATACTTAAAGAAAACTAACATAGATAAAAGAGTAGAAAAGTCAGCTTTTCGAAAAGAAAAACTTTCCTGAGATGCCTTTTTCAAAAGGGAGGTATTTTATTTCATTACAGAACAGGATGGTTTTGAAAAATCGTATTTATAATTCTTACTGAATCGGATTTAACAAATTTAATTAGATCGTTGCTTTGCAGAAACGTATTTATTTTTCCTTTTCTTTTTAATTCGCAAAGTTTGACGCAACCGAAGAAACTTAACACGCCCCTCACGGCTAATAGCAACAAGGAAAAAAATTTCAAGGTCGTTGGTTCAAATTAAATACTCTTATATTTACTTTCCTCTGATACTTAAGTAATTAAAAGAGTCTATGAAGTATTTGAAATACAATATTTTTGAATAGAGCAAAGTTTTCTTCGAATCTTTGGCAGTAGAAATTTAATTTAGAATGTAATGCAATTTTAAGCATAAAAATTTCCACGTGTGCTTTTAAATCATGAGCAATACAAATTAAAATGGCGCAGGAATAAAATGAATTTTTTTTATATTTAGATACAAAATGTCAGAAAAAAAGTTTATTTAGTCCAGACGAAGAATTTTGTGTACCTACTAAAGAACAAATATATACACTATCACACTTCTTAGATTGCTCAACTTTGCCTTGACTGACTGATATTACCAAGAGGTTTCATGTGAAGTAATGGGATCAGTTCTCGAAGCAAAGTTTATTTTTTTTAAATTTAGAAATTATATTTGTTTTGTAATTCTGTATTAAACTTTCAAGACCTCTGATATATTAAAAGAGACAATCGTTTATTTTTCTTTATGTATGCTGAAATCAGCTTCCTTTAGGACAGGGGTGGGCAGACTTTTCCAGAGTACGGGCTACTTCTAATTTTTGCAAGGTTTTGTGGTCCACCCAGGAGTGTAGGTGTAGTGAGCTATAAAAGAGAGAAAGTATACAATACAGTGGAATCTCCATTTTACGAACCTCTATTTTCCGAGCTCTATTTAGCGAACTTTTTCCTGAAACCAAGAACATCTCACAGGTATTCTTCATAAAATAACCTCTAAATAGCGAGGAGCATTTTCTATTCAACGAAATTTTTTCTTATGATACGATTTTTTTCTCCATACTTTTTAAAATACCGTATTTACTCGAATCTAAGTCGCACTTTTTTCTAAATGTTAATGCTACTGAAAATCAGGTGCGGCTTAGATTCGAAGGGAAATTTTTTTTGAATGGGGTATTTAGAGAAATTGCAGATTCATTCATGTGTTTATGACACTGATAAAATAACTAATTATTCACTCCAGATTAGTTTTCCTTTTAAATTTATTTTAATTTCATAAAATTGGATATCAATTAACCATTTTAGAATATTTTTCAATTTTCTCAAAATCTTGTTGAGAATTTCGCGTGAGGCTTAGAATTGATTCTATTGTGATATTAATTTGACCTTTTATTTTAGAAATTTCATCTTTTATGTGATTTACAGAACTTCAAGCACCACAGGGTTTCTTAAAGTTGAATTATCTTTTTAATTTTGTTGCTTTTCAGTGATTTAATTATTAATTTGTGAAGAATAATCATTATATTACTTAACATCTCGATACTTAAGAAACTGATAAGTTCTTTTCGAGTTTGATTATTAAGATAGTGTGATGATATGGAAAAAAATAATTAGTTTTCATCGGAAACTACCTATGCGGAAAAATATTCTCTGGTATGGAGCCTCGGAGAAAAATAATTAAAAAGCAGCAATTTCAAAATTTAATGCTGCCTTAAAGTAAGAAAAAGGAAAAAAAATATTTAAATTTGGTTTAGAAGACTTTAGATTCAATATATGATTAATTTTCTACAAAATTAATATTCAAAAGGGATTATTACTGATTAGTGAGGACTGAGTAGAACAATGTAACATTGCAACTTTTCATAACCCAACTCTCTCTCTGTATTGCCGAATCAGTTCGATCCAAGCTATTTTTCGTCTCCCACCGTATTGTGCACTGTAATTTCGACAGTAGGTCTTTCTTAAAATTTAATAGAATAAAAGCTGTTGGTGTACCTGATGTTTTTTTTCTTGTTTCTTATTAGTAGGTGCCCTCACATCGCAATAAATATTTAAATGTACTAAAAAAGTTCCGTTCACTTGCATTTCAGACACGAAAGTGGCCAATTTAAATCACTGTGCCCTCGAGGTAAGCATGGGTCATTATCCCTTCTGTTACAAACAGTTCATTGTTGAAATAATGATCCAGGAATTGAACACTAGACTTCAATACAGCCTTAAGCTATTAGTTGATTGTGAATTCCTTCTATTTAAAGTCTAATCCTTCTAAATAATAATCAGTGATTCAAACGGTAACTTTATATGCGTCAACCAGAACCACCACCTCAACAAGAGAATGCCCTCAACATCTACGGAAAAACATTCCAAATACACTCAAATTTATTGGAAATGTATGTCAATTGCAGTTACCTTATTTATTTATTGATCAAGAATTCTATCAACACCATAAAAACAACTTTCTTCTCTAGAAAGGGGGTATGCAGAAATTCCTTCTCCTGTGGGTCGCAAACATTAAAAGACACGAATAAAAGTGCTTAAAGACTAGCCTGAATAGATATTCCGTTTCTTCCAAGTCGTTTAAGAGCAGTCAGTTGGGTAAAAACCTTTTTGGGAATCGATTTTGAGTTTTTGATATTTCTAAAATCTCCAAATCAAAACCTTTCCAATGATGTAACATACAAGCCATTATATGATTTAGAAGTATTTTAAAATGATTTTTAAAAAATAACAGCTGATTTACCTCGCCCATTTTGACAGATAGAAATGTAAACATTGTCTTTTTAAAACTGGGGAAAGTTGCAAAGCCCCGATTAATTTTTATTTTTTAATACCCAAATTAACTTAAGATAACTGTATAACTGCAACTGTTAGATTTTCTAAATACCTTTGGAGGCAATTTCAGATGTTTATATGGGTTTTAGTAAATGTTGTACTTAAATGTAGTCATTTGTTACTGAAATTTAGGTCTTTTCTTTAGTTTAAATTCATTTTTAATTAGTTATTATTACTGATTACTAAATCTTCGCGTGTTTAAGTAAAGTGTTAAAAGAAAAAAAAAATAGGATACATAATTGTGACCAGGTGAGAAATATATACGGAATGAATCTTAAATTTATAACTGCATAAATCATAATGCAAAAAATATTTGTGATGGAAAACGTTTTGGATAATACTTTTACAAGGTAAGATTTTTTTATAAAAATTGTTTTCTAAATGTTTTTTTTTAAATTGTGTTAATTTTCTGTATGCCTGTACTCTGTTTCTTACATGTAATTGCGTATACTGAACTGACATTTTTTAAATATTCTTAAGCAGATGTAACAAAAAATGACAATTATTAATAAAATCATAATAATCCTATTTGCTCGCTGTACTAAAATTTTGTTTTTAGCAAAACTAATTAATATATTTAAAAAATTTCACTTCAGTATAAATATAAATGCAAAATTAATACATATAGTCAAAATCTTGAGTCTTTATGTTTAATAGCTTCTGAGATAAAGATATGAGATGATACATCAAATGTGATGTTCGTTGTCTTTGCGAGAAGCTTGTTACATACTTAAAAATACATAAATTTCACGTTTAAAAACATAAAAACAGTTTTATTTTGGCTGTTTTAGAAACTAGTTGTCCAGTTTAAAGTAATTTTTGAAGTTTAAAACTTAGAAACTCTCTGCAACAACAAAACCTAATGATAATTTTACAAAAACCCAGCGAAAACTTTCAAAATGTCGTATATATATAATCAGGTATTTTTAAAATGCCATCTCAAATTCATACCAAAACCATATTGATACATTTTCACATTATATTTACGATGCTTTATATTCAAATTTGATATCTGTAAAGCATGAAAGCTACTAATTCTTCAAAAATTGATACAGAATTGAGAAAATTGATGTAATACTAGAAATTATCTTGTTAAAAAAAAAAATTGAAAAATGCTATTGAAGGCAATTTATTACTTTTTTGTTTACTATTTTATGCAAAATAAATTGCAAAGATGCTAATGTTTAATAAAATGGGACAAATACATGCTGTAATTCATTATTTTTCTAATGAAGTCACACTTTATAGTAAAAATTCAATTTTCTCAAAAATAATGTTTTTAAAACTGAATGCCTCTTTTCCTAAGAAAATAATGTATGTTGGCATATGAAATTTCCCCCTCATGTTACTCTGATATGTAACTATATAAATGCATGTGAGTTTTTTTGGGATTTTCCCAAAATATTTGACTGAAATCCATATATCGTGACAAAAAATGTCAATTTTTTAAAAAATTCATTGTGATATTTTTATGTTACATGTTTTTGAAAGAAGATAAGATAACCGTAATTGCTATTAAACAGGCGGTCGTATTGCAATAGCTCTCTAATATACATTTCTTATAAAATGAATAAATAATTTGATTTTTGTTCACAGACACACTCTCTGTCACACATACGTCACATGAAATATAGCTTATAATTATAAAATTACCTTTGTTGTAGGTGTACGCTTTAAAAATGTTTTTGAATCGCTTCTTTAGAGCATATTCAAGGCATTTCTATAGAAAATAATTGGTAAAGACTTGGGTAGTAACAGAAACTGTTTTCCCTCTTTTCCCCCAGTAGTTTCAGTATTAATTGGACATTAATAAACAATAGGATATATTGACCTTTTTTTTTCCGCTTTAAATAACTTTTTAGGATATCATACAAACTATTCAGACTCATATTAACTCATTTATGTTCCTGCAAATATCAATCCTTGAGAAGAGTTTCAAACATTATATGAGTTGAGTATGGTTATTTGAATGTTACAAACGTATTTTATGATCAAAAATACCAGTATCTACATTTAAAAATATTTTAGAGCAACATTTAAGTAATCTACTCAAAAAGTACTTTGTAATATTTTGATACAATTATTTTTCAACAGATAATTATATTTATATGGAGAAGATAAACTAACAAGCTGATGTATCTCGATATGAAATGCAGAAAATTATATTTATTGCTAGTCTGCTGTATTATACCATGTCGGTATCTACATCTCAATCATGTAATTCATCCAAAATTCTTGTGCCCTGTTTCTGTCACAGTAATACTCGTAAATTCTCTGGAAGAACGCAAGGTATCCACTTGTCATTTTGGAAGATTGTTTGCTTATTCTCACGCAATACCGACTCGATCCAGATTGCAAGGACATTTACAATTGACGTAAAGGATAAATATAGGAGTACTTATAGGATCAAAAAATAGCTATTCTTTACAATATCGGCGGTGCTGGAGTAAAATAATCCCTAAATTCTGTATTTCTTTGTATTTAAGGGGAATTCGGGTATTATGGAATACCATTTACATAACTAAAATTAACTTTACTGGTTTTTGAAAAAATATCCAAAATCACATAATGGATATACACCAGCGTTTATCAAACTGCGGGGCGCACCCTCTACGAGGGGGCACGAGTATACTTAAAAGTTCAAAATATTATTAAAAAATATATTAATTTACTTAAAGTAAACAAACAAAATACATTCTAACATAGTAAAAAATGAAATACACATTCGCACTGATATAAAACACTTATTAATGTACTGCACAATGGATTTAAAATTAATTTAACAATACTAAGCTAAGAACAAGTTCAATGATTACCAGTGACCCAATGGGATTGTCACATATAAATTTATATACAAAAAAATTAACACTTATATTGATAATTTGTACCGTTTATAATTAATCCTTTAAATTCTGATTAAATGTTACACGATTCGCTCCCCAATGCGACCGTTTTTCCCCTAGGCCCATGTATGTGATGTATTGAAGGGGAGAGATGAAAAGGAATAAATAAATAAGACACTCTCTGAAATCAGTAAATCCTTCGCAAAACTGTCAAGGTCCTTTTATTGTTTTATTGCCTTAAAAATAATTTTATGGATAGCAGTGCACAGAGATCACGCTTCGGAGAGACGCATATATACGCCCGGAAAATTAACGCTTTGGCTGAGTGAGATATTTATATACACCAGCGACACTTAAGAGGTTACAATCGTATTGTAACTTTAGCATCAAAGTATAGTATTATTGAATTCAATAGATTGTTATTGTATGGAAGGGGGTGCGATGAAATTTATGATTAATATTGGATCGCAAATATTGAACGTTTGAGAAGCACTAATATATACTATAAATGCTTGTGAGGAATTATTACCTGTCAACAAATAATATTTATTTTGTTTTTATAAAAAAAATATTTGTTAAAAAAATGATAAAGGGAGGGTAATATTGAATAGGTGTCTTAAAACATTGGAAAACTAAGATTCATGGAATGTAGTTATTTTTAACTATAAAAATCATATATTTAAGAAAAGTGAAAGTCATTTCTGTTTGCGAGTCTATTTAGAAAAATCACAAATATAATCCTTCTCTTCCCTAGTACAATTAAGGTGAACCCACAGGAAAGAATTGAAGTATTCAGTTCAAATTTCCTCTCGTTGATCTTCGAAAAATATTCCATTAAAAAAGAACATTTGGCATATTTATCTTCTGTATTTTACATATTTTTGCCTCTTAAGTTGATGGCAAGGAGTCTATTACAAATGATCTATCAAAATGGAACAATTCATTGCTGCGATCACTGGAGTCATTTCTTATAAATTTTGGCTTAGAAGTTAGAATTAAGTTTGAATTCTTAACAAATGATTTTTAAATGCTTTTTTTGTTGTTCTTTTAGAGCCTCTAGTTCCTTCCTCTAGTCCACTTCTTAGTTTATCCTTTAACCCTTTTTTCATACGGAGAATACGTTAGTATAATACATTCAGCTTTCTTGCCTGTATATTTGACTTCTGCGTTTTTGGAGGTGGTGGGGATAGTATCTCTACTGGAAGCACAAAATTTGTTTACTTAGACGTATCACAGATAGCTATATCGGGGCACTTGAAAGAACTGGGCTGACGTGAGCATAAAGAATATGGTGCGTAAGTGATAATTCTGCTCCAATCTTAGAAATAGAAGTTCTGTCCGTTTTAAATTAAGGGGGTTATTAGAAGGTTTTCCAATACAATTAAGAACGCCAAATGCTAAGTCTTAGCTATCAATAATTTATATATAAACAGCATATATTCATACAACATCATGAAATACCCAGAAAATCGGGCGGGTAATGGGTTCTGTATATACAATTCGTTTGTTCTCTGAATTCATGTATTGTCCAAGGTATTACTTACATTCCATCTACTACACTTTACAGGGATTTACCATATATGATTTTAGAAAAAATGAAAAATAAAATTTCATATCATTATTTATATGAGTAATTTAGACGGATAAAGACTTCAGTGATTATGCAATTGCATCCTTTTTGTTATAATTGTATCATCTCTCCTTTTTTTTATTTACCCCCGCACTTGTTATCATTGTTCCATTTCCCCCTTTGACTGTACTTACAAATATTGTTTTAGTATTTTGTTTTTAAAATGAAAATATCTTACAATATATACAAATAGAAAAAAAATGGTGATAATTGTTAGGGATAAAAAAGTAGCAAGTGTTGTACCATTTTGGAATTCTTATTAAACGAGTCATGTTTTGATATAACATGCTTAGGGGAGTGTGATATGTTTTTCCTTTTTTGTGGAGAATAAAGTTACGGGACATTATTTTCTCAAAATCCGACAGACTACGTGAATTTTAGATGATCCAGCAAAGGTTTTAGCTCCACTTATGACTGAGATTAATAGTCTGGTTATGTAAGATGATGTTAGTGAAAACTGTTCTTGTAAAATTGAGATAAACGTTGTCACCGTAGCTATGTGATATGAAATTTTTTAAAACATTTTCCATGATTGGTGTAACACCTTCCTCTTTTGACCCCGTGCCCTATTGACGTTGAGTTTCGGGACTTATTGTATAAATCCTTTACCTCTAATTGTGTTTATCACTACTAAACGTAAATAGCTTTTATAAACATACATTGTTAAAATTCTCCAATAAATATAGTCGTGAGTTATCTGTTTCCAATGTGAAATACTTATCTTTCTTGTGTTTTTAATTAGTATTTGGAACGGAAGTTTATGCTTTCATTTTAAAGTTGCTGTTCTTATTAAATTAAATAATGGCTGAGGGCCTATGCACTTAAGTATTTGTTTTTCTACAGCTTCAGAATATCAAAAAGTAAGTAAGGAAGTTCCTCATTATGATCCATCTTTGTCGGCTCATTATCGGAATTTTGACTGCAAAGTGCTCATTAAAACCTCTTAAAACTATGCGGTTGTTGTTTGTAATAGTCACGCTTTGATAAGTGATTTTCTAATGGAGGCATCACGTTACCATAGGTGGAATATTAATGCCTTTACCGCAGTGCTTCTCAAAGTTTCAATATTTGCGACCCAATATTCAATCATAATTTTCATCGCACCGCCCCCGTTCATACAATAAAAATTCAATAATACTATGATTTGACGCTAAATCTACAATACGACTAATCTCTTAAGTGCCTCCGGCGTATATAAACGTCTCGCTCAGCCAAACCGTTAATTGTCCTAGACGTATATATACGTCTTTCCAGAAATACTATTTTTTCTGTGCATTGCCATCCTTAAATTTACTTTGGAAATACAAAAAAAAAAGGATCTTGGGAGTGTTTGTGAAAGATTTATTTATTTCAGAGGATTTGTGCATTAATTCCTTTTCTCTTTTTTTTGTTAAATTAATTATAAAATACATTGTGCAATATTGATACGTTTATAAGTGTATTACATCCATTTAAATGTGTATTTTATTTTTTATCATGTCAGAATGTAATTTGTTTGCTGACTTTCAGTAAATTAATAATTTTTTAAAAATAATCTTTTGTTTTGACTTTTCAATGTGTTTGCGCCTCCTTCGTAGAGTTATAGCCTCCCTCTAAGGAAGTGCGCCCCACAGTTTGAGAAACTCTTCCTGACCTGAAAATGCACTGAATATTTTGTAAGGGTAGAGGGCAAAGATAATAAAGTTTTTTAAAAATTTTAATCAAGAAGTTTTTAAAATATTTCTGTCGTTGAACTGCCCTTGTAAATTGGCTTTGCAGTATGTATGAAAGCTAATTTATGAATAACCCTATTTCTACTGTCACCTGTTCTCGAGAAATAGTTTTTAGAAAATACAAGAATGGGTAATTTTTTTCCTTTTGTAATTTAAGTTTTAGGTAAAAAGCTCATGAGATTAAATTTTTATCTCGATAAATTGCCTTTAAACACTTTACAATGATTAATTGTCATTTATACTTATTTAGCTAAAGAACATGTAAAACAAGAAAAAGTTTTTTTTATTAATTCTGTAGATTTATAATATAAAAGGAAGAATCCATATACAACGTATTTTATAAACGCAATCCATAATTTTGAAAAGCCCAGTGGTCGAGTGGTAGCGTATCGTGCTTCCACACCACATGTTTGGGTTCTATTCCCGGGCTGGGCAATGTCAACTCAACCTTTCCATCCCTATTGCAAAGGTTGATATAAATGCGTGCCACAAGCTTGCTTGGGGATTAAACACTAGGGATCTCGCGTTTCAGACTGACCATTTTATCGGGGCATCTGCTCATGTACCTCAGCGCTCGATGGTCACGTATACTAGGATGGACACAGTATGCCCTTGCCCTCATGGCCTTTTGCACCACTGAGTTTGACATATACATAACATTAATTAACAAAATTGTATTATTTTTTATTACCTTGCTATTAGATATTTGGTTCGTAGTTATACACACAATATTCATACATACGTTAGTAAAAAAGATTTCCTGCAACAAACTAATGAAAGTTTTTAATTTCTTTACAGTCAGTTTAGGGTATCCAACTACGTTCGGAATCAAGATTTTAAAAAAGCGCATAAATGGATAATTTCCTTGATATTTAGAGTCACAGATTAGAATACATGCATAAAATTGTTTTAAGGTCATTTTGACAAAAAAATATATTTAAATACAATATTTTGGCAAAAAATTAACTTAGGATAATATTTTTTCCAAATGTTCTCCTTTTGTGAAAAATGGCTCTATTATAATCATATTTTACCTGTCTATAGCTCAAACCTCTCTACAGAGGCTCAACTAGAAATTTTGAAAAAAATCACATTATTTTCAGAGTTACCACCCATTGAAATAATTATTGGCATTTCTTTCCTTAAAATTGCTCCCCTCTGTTGTCGAGAAAATATGAATAAACCCACTTCTAAGTTATATATTTCAAAAATTCTAGTTGGGCCTCTGAACAGAGGTCTGATCTATACACAGGTAAAATATTATTATAATAGAAGCATCCTTCACAAAAGGAGAACATTTGGAGACAAGATTATTCTAAGTTAATTTTTTGCCAAAATATTGTATTTAAATAATTTTTTTTTGTCAAAATGCCCTTAAAACACTTTTAAGCATATATTATAATCTAAGTGACACTAAATATCATGAAAATTATCCATTTATGCGCTTTTGCAAAATCACGGTTCCGAATGTAGTCGGATACCATAAGGTTGGTTTATTGAAATTCTTGTTCGGATGCTGTAGGGAAGCGTTTCTCAAACTGTGGGGCGCGCTTTTCTGGGGGAGGGGGATGTGATAATTCTACAAGGGGAGCTCCAGAATATTTAAAAAATGGAAAACAAAAGATTATTTTTTAAAAATATTAATTTACTGAAAGTAATAAAAAAAGTACTTTCTGACGTAATAAAAAGTAAAATACACATTCAGACCTATAATACACTTATAGATGTAAATGATTGATATTTTATAATTAATTAACATCACTAAGTTAAGAACAACATTAATAATTACCAATGACCACATGGACTTGTCATTTATAAAATTGTGTACAAAAATTAACACATGCCATTTGCACGGTTTATAAATAATTCCTTAAGTTAAGCGATCCACTCCCCAATGCCGCCCTTCTTCACGCATGTCATGTATTTGGGGGGATGGGGAAGAAAAAAAATAAAAATTAGCGAATCCTGTGAAATAAGTAAATCCTTTGCAAACACTATCACGGTCATTTTATTGCATTCTAAAGCCATCACAAAAATTTTATGGGAAGCATTGAACGGAAAAGTTCATACTTCGAAAAGATGTATTTATATACGTCTGAGGTAATTAGCGCTTTGACTGAGTGAGTCGTTTACATAAGCCAATGTCACTTAAAAGGTTAAAGTTGTATCGTAGCTTTAGCGTCAAAGTATAGTATATGGTTTGTCAAAGGCCTTCTACCCCTCAGTTTGCGGGTTCGACTCCGGCCCAAGTCGGTGGATTTTTATGATGCAGAAATCGACAGTGGTCATGTATGATTATATGGCATTTAAAAGATCTCTAGAATATGTGTTTGGCTTCGGTGCTCTAGGAAATATTAAATCCTAGTACAAGTTTGCATCGTCAGAGCTCAGGTGCCTCCCTCTGTGGAGGAAACTGGGTGTCAAAATTACTTGCGGCGATTGGTATAGGGTGCCGCACTGAAAAAAGATACCAGCTCCCGGGGAATGTAACATGTTTGCAATGGTAAACACCAATCGGAAGCCCATTAGAAATAAAAAAATATTGAAACTTTGAGAAACACTGCTATAGTGATTTTTTTTCGCCTCATTAAGAACGGATGAAAGCTAAGAGATAAACTTTAGGCGAATAAGACTCAAAGATCTCTATTGTATTCAGGAAACAACACCAAATTATGAGCTTTATTGGTGTATTTTAATAGATGTTCTTATGATATTATGAAGAAATAATTTGACCAAGTTAGAACATGACACAGTTTTAATATGAACTAGTATCATAATGATCAGACTTCTATATCATTTATCACATTAAGGCTTGTCAGCTTGCTAAAAGAGAAAAAATGGCAGAGTTTGTAGATCTTTTAAAGTAACATATAGCACACTTTTGATAAGTCTCAATGTTCTGTGTCTATTTTTTCTAGTTTCTCTCTACGCTCCCTATCCGTCTTTCTCTCTTTACCCCACTCTCTGTGCTTTTTCTCTTTCTCTCTTCCAACTAGCAATTTCTATAGAATTCAACCCCATGAAAAATATTTGAGATGTTCCTTGGAGAGGTAACTTGCAAGTCGGCAATATCCTCTAAGTCAGTGGTTCCCAAACTGTTTTCCGAGGAACCCTGGGGTTCCATGAAGCAAACTTAGGGGTTCCACGAGTCACACTGAAAAATTCCAGAAGAAATTAATACGTATTCAATATGTGTGTGTGGAGTCACGTTCTCTATCAAGTTTATATAGTTACAAGTATGTATAGCTCATCCTACTCATTAAAACTGAAAATTTTATTTATGTATAGTAAATTTATTATGCAACACTTTAAAAACTTTTATTATAATGCAACTAAATTAATATTAAACGCTTTATCTATCTATCTATCTATCTCTATATAAATATGTATATATATATATATATATATATATATACTTCCTACTAGAAAGAGAAATTTTATTGTTTATTATCTCAAATTCCACGAGATAATTTCTACTTGTTAACAAAATGCCTTGTAAAACTATATAGTTTTCTAATGAACAATTCACCTTTTTGAATTTGTGGTAAAAACAACTATAAAGAAGGAGAAGAAACAACTCATCAACAGATTTAATGTTATAATCCAAATTTAACAAGAACAGCAACTAAATTTTATGTTGAAAATTTATACGAAATACACGAGTTTTCTCATACAGATATAAATATTTTAATGCCATTCAGATCGTTGTGTTTAAGTGAAATATATTTTTCAACGTGAGTGGCTACAAAAACAAATTATAAACCAAACAAGTTAAACTCTGAATAAGTAAGCTATTGCATTTAGTCTCAATAGACCTAGACTTCAACAGTTAGTGGGCCGCGGTAGCCGAGTGGTATAGGTATCGGATCGTGGCTTGTCTTGTCATGAGTTCGAGTCCAGTACCATTAAAGACCCGCCATGTAGGGCAGCGATGCACGTTAAATATGTCGAGAAACGTCCTCCGATTGGTGTGGTAGTTAGGAGAGGGGGTGCCAGCTCAGGTGTCGTCCACGTCAAAATTATGTGGTCCGTCACCGAAAGCCCTCGTGTAGCTGGACAGTGCAACGTTAATATTCAATCAATTAATCAACAGTTTGTGTGGAGCAAAAATAAGCACGTACCCCAGTTATTAAGTAATGCATGGATAATACAGGTATAAGTGACACTCTTGGATCACAAATTGATATTAATGAGTAAAATTATTTGCCCATAGCATGTTGATCTGATTTAAATAGTATTTTGAGATATATTCTTCGAAGTATGTGTATGGAATGAGGTTCTACGGTAACAATTTCTAGTTCTAGGAGTTCCACGAAAGCACCTTCAAGTTCTTGGGGTTCCATGAGGTGAAAAAATTTGGGAACCACTGATCTAAGCAGGAAAAACATCTACACCCATACACTAAAGCCCCGTTTATATGGACGAAAGTTGCTGGTAAAATACCGGCATTGATCCTCTCTAGACCCGTTTACACTTCCAAACTTGTATTACATCAGTTTAAAAAGTGGGTTTGACTTTTGTACCCACTTTGGAGGATTGTACATGCACAGAGAACAGTGAGTTCATTTTTAAATTTTCCCATGATGCATGATCGAATCTCATTTATTCAAATATGGATGCAGCCATTGATTGTGCCCGTTGGTCCACTGAAGAAGTAAGAGCTTTAATTAACATCTGGGGAAATCAAGAAATACAGCGAAAATTTCATGGAACTATGCGGGATTTGGTAGAGTATGAAAAATTTGTGATCAATTAAAAAAAATTGCATATGATCGGACAGTTCCACAAATTCGTAGCAAAATACAAGCTTTGAAACGGGACCTTTTCGGTGCTACGCGCCAAATGGTTGTTTATGTTCGCGAAGATGGGCGATAACATTACATTATTGCTACCTTGATATTTCTACCGTTTGGTGATGTGTTTGCCATGGGAATGACGTTTATTATAGTTAACTTTTATTAATTTCTATTTTTTCGAGGTAAACATTGCATAGTCACGTGAATCTGTCAACAAATCTCACCAGATTTTCATGTAAACGGGCTGAAAAAAATACTGGTAAAACGTTAGCTTTTCTCCCCAACCCCAATTCACCGGTAATTTTTGAGTGCATGATAAAGGAACCTAAAAGACAAGTGGGAAAAATTCTCTCAGCCACTACTAAACCATGTTGTTCAAAGTATGTCACGAAGTGGGATATCACACCAGACTCAGAGATGGGAAAAATATCTCACTATATATTCCGTTATATCCCGTTACATCCGTTCCGTGAGAAAAAAAAATATAATCCGTAGCTACTGCCATTAATTCCTATTTATCCTTAAACTGAATGAGGGAGAAACCCTTTTAACCTTCATTCATTTTCAAAACATTAGTGTTTCAGAGAGTGTACCAAATTATTTTAATTATAATATTCAAACAGTATGGCGCATCACACACATTATTTTATATTTCTTAGCCTCCAACTATTTCTTAATTTTATTCTACAAAACCATATATGATCTGATTTAAAAAATGTCTACCTGTGTGTATATTAAAATGTATGAGAGTTTTCTTGATTTTAATGATACTGCACAAAACTCAGTCTTTTAATGTATATAAAATTTTTAACAAATATGTAGATATGTATGGTAATAATTGTTATTTATTACAAAGTAGATGACGAAGAAGATATAAAAAAATAATCTGGAAGAATGGATTTTTACGCAAATGTTCTTCGATTTCTAAATGTAAAGTTTCCTCATGTCAGAGAAATATTTAATTAAGTTTCATTATATAGTATGTACAAAAAAACATTAAAAAGACATTTGAAAAGGACATCTTAGAGAATCATCAGCTGTGATATATTTTCCCATCCTCCTCTAAAAATTGAAAATCCAAACATAAAGATTAGGAACCTTTCTTTTTTACTTCTAGGATTTATATAAAAGGTTTTTTCCATCACCTACTCTGATTACCAACGGAAAAGGTAAAAGATGATCCAATTTCTGCAATTTTTAGAATGACTTTCCTTTTTCCCTCCGCCATGTGTGTCTTGAAGAGCTCTCAAAACCCAGACGACAGTAAAGCTGTGAAAATAGCTTAAATAAAGCCCTTTCAGGGAACATAATGCAATGTAAACTTCAAAATCCTAGGAAATCCATATTAAGGAGCTTTAAGAACCCTCTATTCTTACTTTTCTCGTGTAAAAAGAAGCATTTTCCAGTCTGTCCAGTTATCTTTTTTCGATGAATATTCATGATTCAGAAGACTCTTCAAAACGAGCAATACAACTTCTTTCAGACCGAACGAAAGGAAGAAAGGAATTCAAATTTGAAGGGGGCAGGGTCAGTATTTTTTGGATATCTTTTATGAGACAAGTGACTATTGGTAAAACTATAATTATGACAGCTGACTTTTTTTCTAATGTGGTTGCTGATTGGTATTTTCCCCTTTGCAGACCTAGTACATTCCCTAGGAGCTGATATCCCTTTTAGGTGTGACACCGTATAAGCGATACCAATTGCCGCAAGTAATTTTGACGCACAGTTTCCTCCCTAGTGGGAGACACATGAGCTCTGACAATGCAAATCTGCACTAGGATTTGATTTTACCGAGATAACCCAATTCAAACAGACACTCTAGGGATTTTTTTACACACCATATAATCATACGACTTGGCCGCTGTCGATTTTCTGCATCAGGAAAATCCACCTACTTGGGCCAGGGTTGAATCCGCAATCTTGGGTGCAGAAGTTCAGTGACAACCAACTACGCCACCCAGCCGGCAAAGGACGTCTGATTATCGTACTTATGTTAATACAGCGTTTCTGAAACTGTGGGCAGAACCCGCTAGGGGTACGTGATAACTCTACGAAGGGGGCGCAGGTATAATGAAAGATCGAAAGCCAAAGATTAATTAAAAAATTTATTGATTTACTGAAAGTAAACAAACAAAATATATTTTGACATAATAAAAAATAAAATATACATTTACACAGGTATACTATGTTTATAAATATATCAGTACTGTACATTCTGTTTTATAGTTAATTTAACAATGCTAAGTTTAAGAACGAGTTTTTGATAATTACCAGTGACCCCATGGACTTGTCTTAACACATCTTGATAATTTGTACGGTTTATAATTAATCCCTTATCTACCGATCAAGATTTATGCGATTCGCTCCCTAATTCCACCGTTTTCCACGTAGACGTTAGTATGTGATGTTTTTTGGAAGAGGGAGGAGAAAAGGAATAAATAAGCAAATCATCTGAAGTATGTAAGTAAATCCTTCGCAAGCACGGTCAAGTTTCTTTTCTTGTATTTCAAAGCCTTCGGAATAATTTTATGGATAACAGTGTAGAAAAAAGTGATCGTAGTTCGGAAAGACGTATATATAGGTCCAGAAACTTAATGTCTTAGCTTAGCGAAACATTTATATACGCCGGTGGCACTTCAGAGGTTAAAGTCGCGTTGTAGCTTCAGCGTTAAAGTATAATATTATTGAATTCAATACATCATTATTGTATGGAAGGGGGGCGTGATGAAAATTAGGATCGAATATCGGGTCGCGAATATTGAAAATTTGAGAAGCACTGTGTTAATAAATAGTCTTAAGTTCATATACTGGGAAGAAGTGGAGGGTAATACATATTCGTATAATATTCTGTTTAGCTGTATAAAATGATACCGCTTTTCTCTCGGAGTAAATATGTTTTCGTTTCGTGTTTGAAAACTTTATGGTGAGAAACTTTAGGAATTTTTGTACACCTCTATTAAGATATGATATTCTTATTATCACATTTAGCATATTCTCTCCGATAATGTATTTTCAAGTATCAGGGCAGCACTATTTTAGTTATTCCTGTTACACTGGTGTGCTTTGGGTAACACCGTAAATTGACTCACAATGCCCAGTTGCTTGTTCATGATACCACTCTCACTGAATTAATGTCTTATAGACATTGTCACTGCCCGTATTCGACAAAAATGAAAGCATTTAGTCTCCCCCCCCAAAATAATAAAAAAAAATTCTAAATTTCACTGCTTAGAATTTTTTAATAAATAAATATTGCTCGCGCCGTTTTTGTTATACAGATGCCCTCTTACCTATTATATTCTTAGATAACTTTTTATTGCATATTAGTTGATAAACAAATAAATTCATTTAGACTTCACAGCAATTGTAAAAATGGAATAACAATGATTCGGATATGGTTTTAATTATTCCATGTTGAATACTACTAAGCTTTATGAGCATGCATATGTTCAAACTATACAAAAAAATTGAACCACACGCATTCCTTTTTAAAACCATCATTGTTTTCCTTTAAAATCAAGCATTTCTATTTATGATTTACATTTGTTGGTAATATTGGAAATTAAACGTGATCGTGGTAGTCAATTGGCCAAGTTAGCAATCTCGTGGCTGAAATTGATTATGTTGATTCGTGGTATAAAATCGAGGAGCCATTAAAAACTCACCCCATTGTGGAACTTATGCATGTTAATCGGCCGAAGCTCAAAAAGATTACATTGGTGTTATGTGGAAGTTTTAACATGGATGACCAACTCAGATGTCATTCTCGTCCTGTGACCGAGGTCCCAAATTGCAGTTTGTTGCCAAAAGCCATCTTCTTCATTCAAAACACTACATTAATAAATTGTCGGTATAAAAGTGACGTTATAAATTAAAGCAATTTGAAAATTTAATCAGTAAAATAAATTTTTAAAACATAAAAGTTTCATTAGATGTTAATAAAAAAAATTGAGGTATTTAAACACCTTAATATCTCTCTAACGAAGGGTCCATGTTTAGTACAATCTGTCGCTAGCTTTTAGCAAACTGTATACGTCAGAATTTGTTGGCGGATGACTGTTGCACTTATTAAATGAACAACGTGAGTATGCTTATATTAAAGAGCCAACTAAAAAGACATGTTTTCTTTAATTCACCAAATAGAGTCCTAAATTTGTTATTAAATTTTAAAACTTCATAACACTGTTTAGAATTCGAATAAAAATATTGAAAAAGAAAAGATTCGGAATTAATTAATTCTGTTTTCAAAGAACTGTTTTCCTTGTCGAATGAAAGACCAAATAATGGAATGAGATTTTATTTTATTTTTAAGTCAATTCTAATGTATCTTTGCCCTTTAATTTCCTTTTTTCTATTTCACGATAAAATTAATTAAATATCAAAACACAACCTTGGAAGCTTGAGCCGTGTAAACAATAAAATATGTTTTTGTCTCATAAAATTATTATTCTATTTTGTGTATTTATTTCAAAGCGTTTATACATTTTTCTAATTTACAAATTCTATTGAATTTCATAACTATTTAATTAAAAAAAATGTTCCCTACACGTGAAATTTGAACGCATAAATACAATTTGTTAGAAAATTGAAGATTTTGTATGGAGGGAAGAAAATTAATTTCATCTCTCTCTTATAGCGTAGAATATATAAAATAAAATAAAAATTTAAAATTAAAAAAAAACAATAGCAATTCAGCGAGCGAACGAGTGACATGTAAAAGATTAAAGTTTCCTTTATCTCTGAATGAATTCTCAGAAAAAGAAAAAAAAGTTTTAAAATGATAGCAAAATTGAGCATTTGATTTGATTTCAGTTCAACTGAATGCTTTAAAATGTGAGAAAAAAAAACTTTTCAAGTTTTGACACAGGTCGCCAAAAGGGTCGCCAAACATGATGCCAACGTGCCTGTATTTGTAATTCTTTAAATAATCAGTTTTAACCAAATAATATTTATTAATTATAATTAAATTATTGTATTGTCACACAAAAAATCATTTATATAAAATTTCAGTTCAATTGAGCGCTTTAAAATGTATTTTATTAACGATTGAAAATTCCACCAAGATAAATAAATAAATACATAGAGAGAGTGCGAGCTAATTGTAGGAATTGAAAAAGATTGTGAAAGTGAGAGTTTTATTAACGTCTCACACGATAAACACGAATGCTATTTGTGACGGAAACCTTAACTCTGAATTTCATTCAAGTGACGAGGATGACACCTTGTGACGGATTCTATCCACGGAGTTTCTACTAATCCCATTGGGAAAACTCTATTTCTTAGCTATAATTTTAGTTTAAAAACCACTTTCTTTAGAAATGACCTGATTTTATGCTACTTAAAACCTGACATTGGGATATATATAGTTAACCGTGAAATTTTTCAGAATGGCAAAAAGTGATTTGTAACTAGGAAGTTGTGCGGGAAGTATTCGGCTTATCATCCACCCGGAGTAATGGAAGGACAATAGAAATGGATTTGTTCCAAGCTGTCGTTTTCGAGAAGGAGTTGTCTGAGGAACTACGAGTAACTCCAAAGATGTATTTTTAAAATAAGCTACATTAAAAGGATTTTTATTTAAGATTACTCCCAAACTTAAGGAATAAACTGCAAATTGTTCATAAATTGTTAACTAAAATAAAAGTAATTTTTAAAATCAAGTTTGCTTCTTCTCCAAACCCTCTTACACTTGCAACTTCAGATAGCGGGGGAGGAGGGATTGCGATAGCTTGTACTGGCACCCTCTCTCCAAACTACCACACTAACGGGAGGACATTAACGTCTATCGGCTCCCCTTACACTGTGGGTCATCAGCGGCCACAGGAGTCCACTTCACTATGGTCCCGAGTTCATGACCTTAACACCTAGGCTACAGCGGTCACACATAAAAAGACAAAGTCCTTTTTGTAAGCATAATACACTGATACTTATCTTGAAAATTTGTACGGCTTATATTCATGCCTTTCTCAAAAAAAGATTAATATATACTAAATAAACAGCTATATTTTATTTGATAATATGATGCAGCATTACACTGTACCTCGATAAAAAAAATAACATTGAATTGTCTGTCATCGTATATTAGAGGTCTTTTTCATAAAGAGAGATGTCTGATTTTGCATTCTAAAACTTAATACAGAATATTTAAACAAGTTTTTCAAAATAAAAAAAAAAGATCTTTTGATACAGGAACTTATCCTATGACTCTAAATGAAAGCGCCAAGTAATATCAGAAGATCGAGATAGTTCTAGAGTAATCCAAGAAATATGATAGTTTATTTCGTATAAAATTTATTTTTTTATTTGTTCACAATCTTCTTCGTCTAGACTAGATAAAATATTTTTGTGGGGTATGGGGATTAAAAACTTTGGGGTGTGCCCCTAGGGGGCGTGTTAATTTTACATGTGGCGTGCTAGCATATAGAAAAGTTCGAAAATAAAAATTTAAAAAAAATTAAAAAAGGAGAAAAAAATACATTCTGATATAATCCTTACTAATCTTATAAACGTGAAAGTTTGTGTGGGTGATTGTTACTTTTTCACGCAAAAACAACTGCATGGATTTTAATGAAACTTTAGAATAATATAGCCTATACACCAGAATAACACATAGGCTTTAATTTATAACGATATTGTAAGAAGTGTCTAAAATATAACGATAAAGGTCAAGAAAATAGGAAAAAATTCTGCCACTTGCAAAAAAGCCCGCAACAGCATCCATCTATCTTTTATGTGTGAAGCAAAACTTTGCATTTTGTTTTGTCTACGCCTTGCCAACAAAAACTGCGAAAGCTTGAACAGATGGGGTGTGAGGCTTATTATAATTTTAGCATAAAATAAATACAACAAAAAGTAATATTAACGTGTTACATTCCAGATATAAATTATTTATGCCATTTTAAGCGTTCATTACACAAAATTTGTAACAATGTACTACTTTTGCTGAGCAGAGATCAGCTTAGGAAGGTGTTTTCAAAAACTGACCCACAAGAGAGTTACGAGGAGTTATAGATAAAAAAAATCATTTTTATGAGCTTTTAGATCTACAGACTTAAAATTTAATTAGCAGGTTTTTTTCTGTTCAGCTGAGATATGCAGAAAGCTTTTTTTGTTTAATTTGCAATTCACGTAAAATTAACTCATTAAAAACTTATTCATCCTTCAATCTGTATTGTTTAATTTTTCAATAGACTCGCGCGAAGAACGGGTATAACAGATAGTACAGAATAAAATGCACATTTACACTGATGTAATATACTTAGAAAAATGTATCTGAACAGCAGAATGCATTTGATTATTAATTTATCCTAATTAAATTAAGTTTAACAATTACTAGTTTTGGAATTAGAAAAGTTTTACGAAATATATGCAGAAAATTCATCATACACCGATGCCCAACATTCAAAGAGTGAGCTTTAATAAGTAACATTTTGATTTAGCCACTTGTCATGAAATCTATGAAGATTTCCTCTTCAGCAGTTGAGAGTCTTTCTGTATGTAAGCTGCTGGTAGGCTTGGTGTCTTTTTTAATTAAAATTTTTCTTGCAATCTATTCCAATTTAAAAATAAGCGAGAAAAAATAACAATACTTAAAAGTAACTTTTTTACTTAAAATAACTATCACTTATAAAAAAAACGTACACAATTTAATACTCATCCTGATATAGTCTGTACGATTTATAATTAAGGTACGTTCTCTCTACGACTACGGTACAACTGCGGAACCATATCATTTTAAAAAGGCGCATAAATTGATAATTTTTATGACATTTAGTGTCACTTAGGTTGGAATACATGAATAAAATTGTTTTAAGAACATTAAGACAAAAAAATTGTTTAAGTAAAATATTTGGGCAAAAAGTTAACTTAGAATAGCCTTTTTTTACAACGAACTCCTTTTATAAAGAATGCTTTTATAATAATAATATTTTTCTTATATAAAGTAAAGACTTCTCCAGAGAGTTTGAATTAGGATTTCAGAAAAAATCACATTTTTTTCAGTGTTACCACCAATTGAAATAATTATAGGCGTTTTTTCATTAAAATCTCTCCCCTCTGTTATAGTAAAATATAGATAAATCCTCTTCTAAGTAATATATTTCAAAAATTCTATTTCAGCCTCTATACAGTTGTCTGAGCTATATACAGGCAAAATATTATTATACTAGAAGCATTTTTTATAAAAGGAGAATGTTTTGAAAATGGGTCATTTTTTGTCAAAATATTGCACTTAAATAATTTTTAATTGTAATAATATTCTTAAAGCAGTTCTATATACGTTTTCTAATCTAAGAGACACTAAATATCATAAATATTATCCATTTACATGCTTTTGCAAATCACGGTTCCGAGCGTAGTCAGATACGTTAAGGTAGTGTTATAGTTATAGAAAAGCACATTTTTGTTGCATTGAATATATTGTTATTGTATGGAGGAGAGTGTGTGACGTCTTACGCGTTTTTTCTTTAACACGTCCTTTGGGTTCTTTGGGCCATAATTAATGGCAACTCTTTTCCTACCAAATCCAAGAAACGAGAAGTGAAGAGATGCAAATAATATAGGATAAATATAGGATCTTAGAGTAAGCGTGATGGCAATGTAATGGTAGTGTAAAGGAATGTTAGACAATTGACGTGCGTTGTGGCAGTGGATGATCATTGAAGTTCGTCGTTCAAAGATCCAAGTTCTACGTGTCGTGGATAAACATATTGGTGATCAATTAGAAGTCAAACGTCAAGCTACATACCATTGTAGATAAAGACAAGTTTATTACAGAATAAAATAAGGTAGGATTGATTACTTATTATTATATTTGAAGATTAGGCGGTTCAATTATTGAGATTGGTCTGAATTATATTGTGTGTTGCGTATTGCGTCATCGTAGATTCTCTCATTAATTATTAATATTATATTTGTTCAAAGTTTAAGTTGGATATCTTAATATAAAGTCATAGTAAGATAATGTTTGATCCTAGTTCTTTCGTTGACCCTACACCTCTAGCTCACTCTGATGCTTCGAGGGATGTACTTCCAAAGGGAGGTACATCACAAGCGTGATGAAAATTTAGATAGAAAATTGGGTCGCAAATGTTGAAAGTTTGAGAAGCACTGATCTAAGATAAATTTCAGCAGCCAAAAACTCAACGAAAATTTTGCTTTGGCTAAAAAATATTGAACTTCAAAAAAAAAAAAAAATTCATGGATTAATATGATGTATCAGAGAATAGTAAATTTACTTATTTTACTTTAAATCAATGACCTTGAACTTTTTTTTTTTCCTATTAGCTTTGAAAGGTGTTAACGGAGGATTTTCTTATTACGTCAGAATTTTTTAATTAAAAAATGGAAAAAGGAATATGTTTTTGCAAAGCAGATGATCTAATTAAATTTGTTAAATCCAATTCAGTGATTATTAAATACAAGATTTTTCAAAACCATCCTGTTACAAGAAGAAAGAATGTACCTTCCTTTCGGAAAAAAAAACATCGAAAGAAATTATTTCTTTATTTTGCTGACTTTTCCTCTCTTTTAAATGTGGTAGTTTTCTTTAAGTATAATTTCCTATTTCTTCCCTCCCCCCTCCTTAAAATATCGATTAGTCAGCTCTAGTGACAAAATTTTCGCATTTTTAAAGAGTTTTTTTGAAAACTTCTGGACAATTCCATTCGCCATTTTTTTTTTTTTCTGTTCTTCGTTTTTCTGTTAAGTAGAGGAATGGCTTTGATCGTTGACAAATCCTGGTAGATTTTTTTTATAATTAAATTCTCATCCTCTTTACTTTTTTTTTAAAGAAAAAAAAAGACTGCAGATAATTGAAGGGGAAGAAAAAAAGTTCGTTGTTTTAAATTAAAAATGAGTTAGGAAAAGAGAATAAATATTGGAATATTCTGTGAAATATAAGCTCAACGAAGCTTAAACTTATTATTTTAGCTGATTAAAACAATTATATAGGGCTTCTTATGGAGCATGTGTTATTGCCATGTAAAAAAACTTTTTATTCTCCTTTTATTAATATCTTAGTGCATTTTTTTATATTTCCTTTCATTTTATTGAACTAGTTGTTATAAGCAGAGCGTCATAAAGCATGTAATAATAATTATAATGTAGAAAAAAAATTAATTTTTCTAGGATTAACAAATTTTGGGAAGTGATGAAGAAAATATGAATCGGTTTTTAGAGTAATGGATTAAAGCATTTATAACACTGAAGTTTATGCACATGCGTTTTATTCTAAAAAAAAGAAAAAAAATATACTCTATAGAAAATTTTTCTCTTAATTTAGTCGATTAATAAGAAATTCCTGCTCAACTTTATTTAGTTGCTTATAATATGCTTATACTTATTTATTTATTTCAATTGTTTTTGCTCTCATTTGTGTCATTTTTTTACCCTGTATTAAAAGACGGATCTGCATCGTTTGCGATGAAAATGTCTGTTCATTCTAAAAAAGAAGTGATATTAAACTTAACACAAGTTTGATTACGGTCATGACGGACATCTTGATGCGTCCACCCCACCCCGCACGCCATCGCGAGGACTTTGAGGCTGTACAGATTTAATTAGCATAGGTCTCTTTAAGTGGAAGGTCTTCAGTGATACCTTAGTTAGAGCCTAGTGATTTACCTTAATTTAACATTGATGAAAAACTTCGAAAAAAAATTCTTTTATTCACTCTCTGCTGGTAAACAGAGGGCTTCTTTTTTTCGGGGAATTCACCCAAATCCCCCCTCTAAGTTTGGAGGAATAAAGTTCCTTATACGATTTCATAAAAATTAATAGCAAAAAATACGAAATCTCTCAGACAAAGATCACTTTTTTTTATTTGATGTTTACCTAAAATATTATTTAAAAATGAATATACAATACATTATAAAATTAATAAAAGAAAATAATAAAATTGAGTGAAAAAAGTAAAATAACAAAAAAATTAAGTAAGATGTAAAATAACAAAAGATAAACTAAGTAAAAAGTATAATAACAAAAAATAAACTAAGTAAAAAGTAAAATAACTAAAACTGAACTAAACTAACATAGTAAAACAGTATGAATAATTTTAAAAAAGGTATGTTAGAAGTTTGTTATAATTGATCTTGAAAATGTGTTAGAATATCCAAATCAAAAATACAAAACAGTTTTTTTATTGTCAGCATTATATTCAATGTGCATTCATTTATTTTTATTATAATATTATCAAGCAGGTTTACAATAATTTACTGCTTTTATGCTGATACCTTGATTGGGGAGAAAGTTTTCCAAGATACAGTCGTAAGCTTACATATGTTCGAATAGTTTTCCTTGATCTTCAAAAAATAATTCCGACCATTGTATAGTAGATATGTATTGAATGAAAAAAATATGTTTTAATTACCAAGTAAGATGTACATTTATCCATGCGAAATTACTTGCTTTCAAATTCATCACTGTTACACACAAGAGAGAGAGTGTCTTCCCCACAAAAGAATCTTCAAATCTCCTAAAAAGCACTTCTGAGAGCTTTGAGTGGGTTTCATTGGTTCTTTTGAACGATCATAAGTTTGTGAGCAAAAATTAAAATTTAGTTAAATGGCTAAGTAAATTAAATGCAAAATAATTTAGTTTCCAACAAAATACACTGATAAAAAAATTTCAACACCAAGAGCAAATTATTGTAGAGTAATGAAATTGGAACAATGCAATTAATTAGTTAACATCTTTAAGTAATTAAATATTCAAGATCACAGGTTAATTTCAGCTCAAGAAAATGGATTTCAAATGTGAAATGCTGTTACGTTAATAGCTGGTGTAACCTTCAGAATTTTGAATGCAAGAAGGTTTGCATGGTTTCATACAGGTGCCGAATGTCACTTTGTGGTATGGAGTTCGATGCTTTTTGTACTTGTGCCAAAACTGTGACGGTAAGACCTGGAAGTGGAAGCTGCCGGAGTTGTCATCCATTGATATTTCATATTGCTCAATTGGAGACAGATGTGGTGATCTTACAGGCCTAGGTAACATGTGAACACTCTGTAGAGCACATTTCGTTACAACAGCGTTGTGAGGGAGAGCTTTGTTCTGTTGGAAAGTTCCTCCTTGATGTTCATGAATGGCAGTACTATAGGTTGAACTACCAGAATGTGTGACGCACAAATTTGCAGCCAATGTGCTTAGGATAACCCTGAGAATGCTCCTTCTGCCATAGGAAATTGTTCTCCAGACTTTGACTTCAGATGTATATCCAGTTTGTCTAGGCCGCAGACATTTTGGTTGCAGGTGTTCCCCTGGCCTTTTTATGACCAACATACGGCCATCAATGGCACCCAGGCAGAACCTGCTTTCATCAGAATACACAACAGATCTCCACTCCGTCTTCCAAGGAGTTCTGCCTTCACACCACTGGCGTTGCAAAAAGCAATGTCTTGGAGTCAGTGGAATACGCGCTACATTGTAACTGACTCGAAGATGTCCTTGAAGTAATTGATGTCTAACAGTTTGTTGTGTCACTGTGGTATCAACTGCAGCTCGAATTTCTGCTGCAGAGGCAGTACAATGTGGCACAGTCGTACGCCGAATACAGCGGTCTTTTCTCTCAGTAGTGCCCCATGGCATCCCGAAACCTGGTCTTCTTGAGACAGCTCTATCCCTTGACCACTGCTCAGACCCATCCTGCACAAAGGACATTCCGGCTATGTCTTTCTGCAATATATATCTCATGGAAAGAAACTCCTCATTCTCGTAGCCTTATTACACGACCTTGTTCAAACTCGGTGAGCTGTTGATAATGGCTTCTTCGTCTTCTCAAAGGAATTCTTCGCTAACTTCAACTCAATACTTCAAATTATATAGAAAAATAACGCTCACGAACTGTACAACACCCCTGATTCTTCAGTTCTCAGTGGCGTTACTAGCGCCACACTTAAGCGCAAAGCGCGAAATTTTAATTGATGTCATCTTTCAGATGTATAAACAAGCCTACCAAATTTCATTTATCTAACACTAGTCTTTCTTGGTGTTGGGATTTTTTTCCGTCAGTGTATATTGTAGTAGCATTGTTAAAGTGCTTCTATCAGTTTTTCAAAAACGAAAATTTGATAGTCTTCTCTACTGTCTGCCAGTGACTGAATTTTTTCTGCAGTCTGGAAGAATTCACATATTAGGACACACCTACATACACTTGCACGAAACTATGATTTTTTCACTTCGTATTTTTACGTGCGATTAATTATGGTAGCTTATTTTTTATCATACCTCGCAAATAAAAATATTATAGCTATTATCGTTATTAATTACTAAAATCATTTTTTTTCTTCAAGGAATTTGAAATTAATGATCAACATCACATCGTCAATTTTTCATAATTTCAACGACATAATAAACGCACATTTAATTGTTTTGCTTATAAAAAATGAATTACTTAATGAAACAAGAAAAAGGACTAGATAAAATTGAAATACTTGGCTTAATTTCAAAAACAATATATATTTTTCTTTTGCCGATAACATGTTTTTGAGAGAAGGTTCCGACACAACTACTGTATTCACTTGATATACTTTTATGCATTGTTTGAACCATATATCAAAGAATTTCACTAGTACTATGTTTTTAACTTTTTTTTTACAAAAACTACCGGACTTTTCATCCCTTTTAACTTTCTATAGAATTTTTCAAGAGTAGGAATAAGGAGAGATTAATTAAAATAACTCTAAACTAGAATTTCGCAATGATCAAATGCATTCATTAATTTGAATGAAAAATAAGGAAAAAGAAAAAAAGAAAATAGGTAATGGGGTATTTTTAAAGCTATTGATTTAAACTTGGAATTAAGGTATGGAATAAATTTCACAAACAAAAATAGACATGAGTAAATTAAAAGAAAATAAAAAGTAAGACGATTGAAAGGCAGGAAAATGATTTAAAATATTTTTAGGTATCCGACTACGTTCGGAACCGTGATTTTAAAAAAGCGCATAAATAGATCGTTTTTATGATATTTAGTGTCAATTAGATTGGAATACATGTATAAAATTGTTTTAAGGACATTATGACAAAAAAATTATTTAAATACGATATTTTGGCAAAAAATGAACTTAGAATAACCGTTTTTCAAAAAATGTTCTCCTTTTATAAAAAAATGCTTCTAAAATAATAACATTTTGCTTATATAAAGTAAAGACTACTCCAGAGAGTCTGATTTATTTTTTTTTCAAAATTTCACATTATTTTCAGAGTTTCAACCAATTGAAATAATTATTGGCGTTTTTTTATTAAAATTTCTCCTCCTGTTGTCGTAAAACATGGATAAACCCACTTCTAAGTTATGTATTTCAAAAATTCTTGTTGAGCCTCTGTACAGAAGCCTGAGCTATATACAGTCCAAATGTTGTTATAATATAAGCATTTTACACAAAAGGAGGATGTTTTGAAAATTGATCATTCTATGTTTATTTTTTGTCAAAATATTGTACTTAAACAATTTTTTATTGTAATAATATTCTTAAAAGAATTTTAAATACATTTTCTAATCTAAGTGACACTAAATGTCATAAATATTATCCAGTTATACCTTTTTGGAAAATCATGGCTCCGAACGTAGTCGGATGTCAGAGAGCAAAAAATTGCCCTTTCGAAAATATTGCATATTTTTCAATAACATGGAACGTTATGAATTTTTTTTGCAAGTTATTTTCTTTAACGTTTTTTAGAGGATAATACTTAACTAAATTAGTTATAACGTCTGTTGTGCAAAAAAAACAAGATTTCTCAATTTTTTTCTTTTTACCATTTCACATAAGCTGCTTTAAACAAGAAATTACTTTAAAATAGTTCTCGATGGTAATAAGGATAACAAATTTGTAATGACTACTTTAAAGCTAAGCCAATTAATTAAATAGACAAAATAGTTGGAAATTGATTCTTTGAATAAGCACATGCGATTTTTTCCCCTTTTCTGATTATTAGTCTGCATACACCATTCCATTTCACTTCGAAAGTCATTAAAAGAAAAAAAAAATAAAACTTTGATATTTTACAATTTATTTATATTAACAAACCAAACAGGTAAGAATGCATTTTTTGTTTTTAAATAGAAAATAATGAAAAATAATTTTAATTTATTCTAGATATAAAAAAAGAGGTTCAAGAAAGAAGAAAATTTTTATGGAAAAGCAGTATCTAATCTCTTGACTTTTTTTCGGAATGTAGCGATTTTATGACAACCGTTATCTTAATTAAAAATAACGAGATCTCTCCTGGAATCAAAATTACTTTTCGTCTTTTGAAAAAAAATTAAAAAAAAATTATAACTGTTTTTGGAACTTTTGAAAATAAAATTGCAAATTTTTTTTTCGTTTATAGAATAATGCTAATGCATTGGATTTCAGGGTGGAAAATATGAATAAAAATATCCTTAGTTGTGGTTTAGAAAAATAATGATTGTAAGTTTTTTATATGGATAATTCAAAATCAAAATATACAAGGTGTAATGCACACAATAAACGAGATTAAGTCTGTAGCTTGTGAAAAGATGGGAGTTGGTAACAACTGTTTTGATGACATCATCCCACATACCTTCTCTATCCATGCGGTGAGTTTTGCCTTTATTGATCACGTCAGTTGGGAGTACTGCGGCATTCAGTGAACACGTGCAACTCTGCTTTCTGCCGGAAAAACATCGAATCAACTTGTTTCTTGTGAAACAAGAAGTTAGCCACAAAAACATTTTAAGTACTAACCGATGCTTTTGAGGATGACGCTGTCTCGTGAACGTGTTTTTGAATGCTATAAGAATTTTTCAGGGGGAAGGGGGTACCTGCTGGGCGTCCAAGGTCAGCGATTATACATCAAAACCTAGCCAAAATTCGTAATATGAGTGAATTTCCCCTCACATCTGTGGTCAGAATGTTAATCAACATTACTACATTGAAGTACTGAAAAGACTTCGTGAAAAAGGTAGGAAAAAACTACTAAATTATTAATTTACTGAAAGTAAACAAACCAAATACATTCTGACACAATAAAAAATAAAAGACACATTTACACTAATATAATACACTTATAAATGTATCTACTGTACAACGTATTTTATAATTAGTTTAACAGTTCTAAGTTAACAAGTTTAAGAGGACTTGGTACCCTAAAAATCACAAACCTATCGTTTTTTTTATTTTCATTTAACCTTATTCTTTGCATTATTATCTTTCGATTGATATATCACTTGTGCATGTCGGAAAGTTAGAAGTTGAATAAAACTTTATTTGAAAACAAATTAGGCAATTCAGCCACACCCCCTTTTTTTAAAAAAAAAGCTAAAAAATGCGTTATGATAAAAAAAATCTATTTTATAAATAGAAATAATAACTATAAAAAAGAATGTGTAGTATTAAAAGCAGAATATTTCCGAGGCAATACAATAACGTAATTTTTCTTCCTTGTGAAATGTGTGCATGTAAAATTTTTAAATTAAGGCATTTTATATTAATAATTTTATAATTTCAGTTCTTATTCCTGATATATTTTTCATACAAATGTAATACTTTAATATTATAAGAAGAAAAACAGCTAAAATTTCTGCCGTGACAGAAAAAATTTTTTTAAAGTTTTTTTGAGTTTTCTTGTGCAATTAGTACTCTCTAAAAGTTGATCATTTATAAAAATGTGTGGGTTGGAAAAATATGAAAATGCAATTATTTTAAAGAAAACGTATAAGTAATATCTTAAAGTGGTATTTTAAGTTTAATTAAGCTTATAATAATTATTTTTTTCAGAATTATAAACTTTAAAGTGGTTTTTCTCAGTTTGTTTTTCGAAACCTTAGTGCATTCAAAATGCTACTCCTTCGACAATTATTTACCAATCACTTCAATTTTTCCCTGCGTGTTAAAAATAAAGCATGTAATAAAATTAGGGATCCGTTTTGTTATAAACTGAATACTTTTTTTTTAAAAAAAAAAAAATGTAAGACATGTTGGCTTTTTCGTTGATTTTTATCCTGTATATCAACATTTTATTTTTTTTCTCAAAAACGAATGAAGTTATTCTAAAATCCATCCCTAAAGTTGTTAAGAACATCCATAAGAGTATTATAAAAACATTTCAGGTCAAAAAATTAATTTTTACACAAGGAGTAGGATTTTAAAATTTTCCCAATTTTCTTCAAAAAATTTAAATTTTTAAAATTGTGTGAATAATATATGAAAATTTTCATCTGGTAACATTTTCTTGAATAGAAAGATTGTATAAAATATTAAAATATAATTTTTAAATATGTAAATAAAGAAGTTTGCTCAAAGGGTGCCAAGTCCCCTTAATAATTACCAATGCTCCCATGGGCTTGTATTAACACTTATCTTGACAATTTGTATAGTCTATTATTAATCCCTTAACTGGCGATTAAAATGTACACGATTCGCTCCCCAATGCCACCCTTTTCTACTTAGACGCGCGAATGTGATGGTCAAATCTCATCTGGAATAAGTCAACCCTTCGCAATTACTCTCAAGGTCCTTTTACTGCACTCCATTGCCTTCGGAATAATTTTATAGATAGCATTGCACAGAAAAGATCGTACTTCGGAAAGACGTATAAATACGACCGGAGAATGAATGCTTTGGCTAAGCGAGACGTTTATATACGACAGTGTCACTTAAGAGGTTAAAGTCGTATTGTAGCCTTTGCGTCAAAGTATAGTCTTCTTGAATTCAATACATTGTTATTGTATGGAGGGGGGCAAGATGAAAATGATGATTGAATAGTGGGTCGCGAATATTGAAATTTTGAGAAGCACTAGCATATAAAAAACACTTGACTATACAATAATATTGACGAAGCAATAGTTATTAGCTTTTATAAGTTTCTATTCACTGTATAAGAGTTTGAAACTGCCATATTCCTTTTTTTAATATTGCTTTAAATATTTGGAAGTTTGCGAAAAAATATCAATTCGTATTACTTACATCAATTGAAAAAACATTGCTCGGATATTTTTTGAATGAAATTTCTAATATTGAATTTACAAGTTAAGCAAAAATTATTGATGTTATGATTTTAAAGTTATTTTTGTTTTTCAATGACATTTCTTTTATTTAATATAAATTCAATATTTTAACAAACATATGATGTAAGTATAAGACCCTAAAGTTTCAATATTTTTTATATTTAAATCTCACTATTATAATTAAGATTTATTGTAAAATATTTTAATAAATTACTGAACCGTAAATTCAAACGCTGAATATCGAACTAACACGTCACTAATTTTCTTAAATATAAATCAAATTTCTGGCATTTCATTTACAAATTTATTTTTAAGTTGCCTTACTTTTTATGTGTCCTAATAGCCGCCTATCTTGCGTATCTTTAGTTTTTATTTCTCCTTTATAGTCTCAATATAACAAAGTAAGGAGGTTCTTCATTATCATCCATCTTCGTCCCCTCATTATCGGAAATTCCCAGGTAAAGTGCTCGCTAAACACCCTTAACTATCCGGCCAGTGTTTGTAATTGCTGCGTTTTGGTAAACGATTTTCCAATGAAGATGTCCTGCTGTATCGTTGGAGTGGAATTCCAATACTTTTCTTAAATGCATCGTGAATAGTTTCTAAGGAGAAGCGATATACAAACAGGAAAAGCCTTTATAGTTTTTTACCAAGAACATTTTTAAATTCTTTTTCTGCCACAATGACCTTGTACTTTTCCTTTATAGATCCAATGGAGAAAAAAATTACGAATGTCCCATTTTTTGTGTGTCAATAACGGTGTGTCGCCAAAATATATTGCCTTTAATTTAATGTCGTGTGTCTATACTTTTTATAGAGTTTTAGTCAAAAGAATTGTTGTCCAAATTTTCTAGATAAATCGAAAATATAATGCTTTGTTTTCAAAGTAATCTTTTTGTTTCTGCAGCAATTAAAGTATCGGATATAAGGGAAGGCAAAGTAAAATTGAAAAATAAATAAATAAATTACAGTTTTAAAAAGTAAAAAAAAATGTTTTTATACAGTTAATTGAACTCAAAAGTATATACATATAAAGAGTAATTCTTAATGTAAAGATAAAATGATTAAGGAGAAAATTAATGTCATTATTGTAAAAGTGAAGAGTGCTTGATATCAATTGTTATAGTTTCTAGCTCTTTTCCGAGATGCAGAGTTACTGTAAAAATGTAGTACAAAGGTAAAAATGTAGCACACACACGCCTTTAGCACAATAACATTAATTTTCTCGTTAATCACTTTATTCTTGTATTCAGAATTATTTTTTACTTTTTAGTTCAATTAACTATAACAGCATGTTTTTCAGTTTTTTAAAACTATAATTTACTTTTCATTTTATAATTTGATCTACATAAAAAATGTGGGGTTTTCTTAAACCATTATTTGTTAATTGATGAATCAATCCTAATAACCTCATTTTTTAGAATTTGGAAAACCTTTTGGTATTTTATAAACGTGTCAATACGGTCTGGTTTGTAAATTATAGTATCAGCCAACTGAAAGAAATCTGGAAGAGCTAAATTTGAAATATTTATTGCAGAAGAAGGTGTCAAGTCCCTGATATTTTTCACTAAAAAAGCTCATTATTCTCTCTGAAACTTTAACGGCATTGAACATTAAAGTAAACGTTTTGAATCGTAGAGTCTGTGATAAATTATTTAATTCGGTGACCTCTGTATCAATTCTCAGCTGTTTGGGTGAAATTGAGTGGTGAATGAGGTTTCATTTCACAAATCTGACAAGAGAATATAGAAAAACTGACTTTATGTCTTTGTTTCAAGCAATTGGAACATAAATTATTTTTCTCCACATTCTCGAGTTTTTTTAACACGCTTTTATAAGTTTCACTTGTACGTAATGGTATCTTTGAACTCGATTCTTAACGACTTTAAAAGGTCAGATTAAGGATTGCAATACCGGTATATCTGGATACCGAATACCGGTATTTTGAGTCTTTTTTACAATTTCATAATACCGGCATTCACAAGCTTAAATATCGGGTTATCGGCATTTAATAGAAATTTTTAAAATTGTCTCCTCTATATGTTCAGGGACCGTCAACCTAGCAAAATAGTACACATTTTTGTTTGCATGTCTCCCTAACGGGTGAAATTAATTAGAATGGGAATATAAAGATGCATCGTACAATCAAGAGAAGTGATAAAATATGTGAATCATCGAAGGTGGAGGGCCAAAATTATTCTGTTACGGCTCAGAGAAATACTGCTCATGCGCAGGATTCGTAGTCTGATATTTGTATATGTGAAAACAAAGTTGTAGTTGTGAGGAAAGTGTATAATATTTCGATTTTTTAAATTACAGAATTTGCATATCATACTTGTATTTACAAACATCTTGATTTTATACACTCATGTCCATAAATAAAAAATAATGAAGTTCAGGCAAAGAAAGAGACTGAAGCAAAACAAATTTGAATTATTTGTAAAGTCTATTTATTAAACAAAAGGTAAAGAGCAAAAAAGATCCCATATGTTTGACATAATTAAAAAAAAATGCGATTTTTATTCCCTGGAGCAAATTTCAAAAAAGAACCTATTTACAAAAAACAGTATAGCATGGTTAGTATGATGGTTAATACGGAGTATGTCTCCCGGACGTTGCAATACAGGCCTTACAACGCCTAGGCATACTGAGTATCAAATAATCAATTAGATCTTGGGGAATATTACACCACTCATCAAGCAATGCCCTCCGAAGTTCCGGTTGACCGGTGGGAGGGAGTTGACGGGCTGCAATTCGTCGGCCAAGCATATCCCCCACATGCTCTATTGGATTCAAGTCCGGTGAGCATGCTGGCCAATCCATACGGGTGATATCCTCCGATTGAAGACACTCATCTACAATGTTTGCATGGTGTGGACGGGCGTTGTCATCCATAAACAGAAATTCAGCACCCATAGCTCCCCGAAACAAACGCACATGTTGTTCCAGGACGACATCCCGATAGATGTGGTCTGTCATCGTTACACTCTGAATATGCAGGTCAGTTCTGGAACCAAGAATAATTCCTCCCCAAACGAAACTTCCTGCACCACCGTAAAGGTGGCGTTCAATGGTGTTCTCTTGGTAGTAACGGGTACCTGGCTCTCACCATATTAAAGTCCAGCGAGAATCAGTCTGCAAATTAAACCTGAACTCGTCGGAAAACATCACACATGTCCACTGTTGTGGTGTCCACAATGCATGCTCTCTACTCCAGGTTAATTGCAGGCGACAGTGAGTTGCGATAAGTGGAACACATCTTACAGGCCTACGAGCATATAGACCAATGTGCCCTAAGCGTCTGTACACGGTCTACCTTGAAACTGTCGTACCGGTAGCTGAAGAGAGCTGACGAGACAAGTCTGATGCTGTGCTCCGTCTGTTTCTTTTGGCAGTAACTGCCAAATACCGCTCCTCATTCGGCGTTGTAACTCGGGAGCGACCTATGCTGTAACATCTACTCACATTACCATCATCTTGGAATCGTTGCCAAAGTCTAGAGATGACACTCTGGGCGATTCCAAGTTCCTCGGATACTTCCAGCTGGTTACGTCTACATTCCAGTCGTCCAATAATTCTACCACGTAAAAAATCATCCAAATGCTTCCTTTGTGCCATAGCGATGCGGTTATTGCACTGAAAGGCTTTTAAAGCGCTAGTGAACAATTTTACTTCTTTGCCACCATTCCTTATATACCTCTCTCTTACACTCTCGTCATTGTGACGTACTATCCAAGCCATCTGGTGGTTTCCTGTAATTTGCATACTCTTCTTCAAGATGTGTGTGATAATTCTACAGGTGAAATTTTTATTTTAGAGTTCAATTTCTGTGTGATTCTGAATTATCCTTAATTTATGGACATGAGTGTAAATGAAAATAAAAAGGCAGAAAATAGACTAACTAATTCAAATTTTATCAAGTTTATTGTAAATTTTCTTTAAATTTTCTTACCTACAATCCTTATCTGCGTTAAGAAGAATTCGGTACAGCTATGGAAGATATAACCCTAATGTGTCGATAGTGAAACGGAATTGTCTCTTGAACAAAAGTTAAAATTTGCTATAACGAAAAGAGTTCCAACAAACCAAAATAAAATACAGAAATAAGCTTTTCAAAGCCATCTGAAGAAAAATCGAATCATTTGAAAATGTGAGATTTAGAGGTCAATACTTGGAAAGGTATATCGCGTATTTTTCTAACAATACCACCAACTAGCTTAAATGCCAAAAGAGCGTTTTCGACAGATGCTAATTTTTGCTCAAAAGTACGTTCCAGGCATAATGATAGTACAATTAATGCATTATGATTTTAAGATCACATTTCACAAATTTGTTGTATTACCATAGACTGAATAGTGATATTTACACTTTTTTGTGATTTTTATAAATAAGATGTTCCTTTACTTTTTTGTGATTCCTTGTATACTGTTATAATTTAAAAATTACAAATTATTTTGTTGTGATATTTACACTCTCTAACAAAACTGGCAAATAAGTCAAAGAAACACATGTGTGTTTTCTTTTTTTTCCCCTAAAACTTCTACTACTGGTATTAAAACCGGTATTCCGGTATTAAGATATAAGAAAAAACCGATATCCGGTATTGAACTTTTGGTCCGATATTGTAATCCCCAGGTCATATTAATTTGAAATTTTGCACAATTGTTAAGGACCAATGGCATAATTGCTTCATTGTCCTGATTAGGATTCTCATAAAAAAGATTTTAAGGATTTCGAGATTTGGCAACTAATTCATTATATTGTTTCTAGATTTGGTGACGAATTAGCATTATAGAAGTACGTTTAAAAGGTGATAATACGATTGACATTTAATATTTCTTCTTAACATACTTTTATTAGTTAGACCTGTATCTGAAGCATAACGATAGGGTACTCATCCGAGGCCCCGTAAATGGAGAGAATAAATATTTCTCAGAGCCCTTCATTAATATCTTTTGAAGAGCAGGACTCATTCCAGCAGCCACATAATTCCGTCTCCAAATATCAAACTCAAGGATAAATTCAGCAAAGAATAAATGTTTGTTTTAAAAACTGAAAAAACAAGCTTTTATTCTATATCGAACTAAAAAAATGAAAAATAAATTATTGTTTAAAAAAAACTAAAAACCATTCTTTTGTAGTGAATCGAACTAAAAAGTACAAAAATAATTCTTAATGTAAGAATAAAATGATTAACGAGAAAATTAATGTCATTGAGATAAAAGCGTGAAGTGTTCTTTGTAATACATTTTTACACTAACTCAGAATTCCGGAATATAACTAGTAAGAAATTACAACAATTAATATAGAGCACCCCCGCTATTATCCCAATGCCATTAATTTTCTCGTTAATAATTTTATTCTTATATTAAGAATTATTTTTTTACTTTTTAGCTCGATTCACTATAAAATCGTGTTTTAGTTTGTTTGTTTTTTTTTTAAAAAAAACTATAATTTTTTAATTTTCATTTTCAGAAAAACTCAGCAGTTGTTCCTATTATGGTAAGAAATTGATCCCCTTTTTTACACATATAACTGTTTTTTTTTGTTGTTTGCAAAATCTAGAAATGGGATCTGGAGTTATTTGCCAAATTAGGAAATAAAAATCATTAATCATGAAGATCCGGATCATGACAATGGAACAAAACTATTAAGTTATTTCATAGTCATCAGTCCTTAACAAGTGGGCAAAATTTCCAATTAATCTAACCTTTTAACGTGGGTAAAGATCAAAGATTCCGTTACATGCAGGTAAAGCTAATAAAAGTGTGTTACGATCGAGGGAATTAAACGAATAAATGAAAAAAAAAAGAAATTGCACACTTTCTTAAACTTACTTGATGGATTTTATTTCAGAAAATTGTTCACACACACACAGACATTACAAAGTTTTACAAATAATACAACATCGAATTAAATGTAATTGAAAGGGTTTATTGATAGGTATGTTAGTTAATGATACAGAAAAAGAGGAATGAATTAAAGTGTGTTGAATACATTGAAGATGATATGACAGAGATGATTAGCAAAATAGACTATGACGAATAAACTGGCATGATAGTCCATCTTACCCAGCACTCAGTAATTCCAACTTTCTGATTGTTGTATTAACAATGTATTGAATGCTATAAAAATGTACTTTGACTCTAAAGCTACAATAGACTATTATTATAAACCATACAAATTATCAAAATAAGTATTTAATTTTATTTATCACAGGCACTAGTAATTACTAAACTTGTTTGTAATTTAGTATTGATAAATTAATTATCAAATGCATTGTGCACTACTGATACATTTATAATGTAAATGTGTATATAATTTGCAATATGTTAAAATGTATTTTGTTTTGCTCCCTTTCACAGTGAATTAATACTTTTTTAAAAAATTGTTATTTTCGACTTTTTAATATGCTCGTGCCCCTCGCATAAGGATATCATGCCCCCCGCTTGTGGAGCATGCCCCATAATTTGAGAAACACTGATTTAGAGATTTAGTTTCATTATTATTTTCGCAAATTATTTCATTCCAACTGACACATCTAAATGTTTCTGGCTTATAGCAACTGCTTTGTTTATTTCGTTTTGGTACAGCTCATAGATCCTTTGAGATAATTTATTTACTAGTAGGGAGTGATTTAGTTCTACATTAAATTTCTCTAAATTTATTTCTCTAATTTCTCTTCTTCATTTATACTGAACATGCAAATGATTAAAAATTGGTGTCCAATGAATGAATAGTGGGAGCTACAGCGCAGCGGAACTGCGCACTCAGCAGGTGTCTATAAGAAGCAGTTCTCCTTCTGATGATCAAACTTTCTGTTGCATTACAATTTAGGATTCCTTTAAACAACTGAAAAATTGCCTCCTTTCAGGATTCCAGCTCATTACGAGCAACAGTCAATGTTTGAAAGAGGTCGTATCATTGGATTGAAAGAGGCAGGTTGGGCAAATCGGAGAATCGCTCGACCAGCTTGGATTCAGGCTAGAGGCGGGTCAACAACTTATTGACCTCGTCACTTTGTAACGATGAAATTAATTATTCAATTTTTCTGAAATTTTAATCATTTTCTATTCTGTGCATAATTTTTCTACCTCTCCCCTTTTTTGTCTCTATTGGACAGCTCGTTCTTGGGGCGTCGTTTTTTGTTACAGAGTGTATATAAATACATATGATACAGCGTATTGAAAATGAGCATGCTATTTCTTTAAAACTAGTTTTAAAATACTCTACAGTCTTCTTTAAGTTAAGCCACATTCGCGTATAAAGAAATAGACATTCGAAATAAACTCGGATGCTCAAATTGCTATTTAATCTCGAACGACGGAGTTTATTTGACCAGAAACTATTTTTGGATGAATGTTTGACGTCACAACCAAATGGATGGAGGCTATATTGCGTGGGAATAAATAATCGTCAGTGGAGATACATGCTATGTTGAATCCAGAGGATTCTGAAGTAATACTAGAGATAAACTAGAGGAAACTCTTTCATATTCTTCCTGATTGAAGTGATGATCTCTGTGGGTTGCTGTATTACACAAAATACATAAATGAATTCTGAATTTACGCATGTGTGATGTAATTGACACTAAAATTAAAGAATTTAAAAAAATGCATTTGATAAATTTTAAAAATTTTTTTAATAAATATATTAGCTTGAATTTGAGAATATTAACGAAATGGAATACATTTTTAAAATAAATTTATTTAATGGTCTCAGTTCATATTACATAAGAGCTCAGAAATTAAGGAAATAGATTGATGCACACATAAATACCAGATTACTCACGGAATATGACTTTCAATAAATTACATGTTATATCTGGTAACGCTCTTTTAAGAGGACTTGGTACCCTAAAAATCACAAACCTATCGTTTTTTTTTATTTTCATTTAATCTTATTCTTTGCATTATTATCTTTCGACTGATATATCACTTGTGCATGTCGGAAAGTTAGAAGTTGAATAAAACTTCATTTGAAAACAAATTAGGCAATTCAGCCACACCCCCTTTTTAGAAAAAAAAGCTAAAAAATGCGTTATGATAAAAAAAATCTGTTTTATAAATAGAAATAATAACTATAAAAAATAATGTGTAGTATTAAAAGCAGAATATTTCCGAGGCAATACAATAATGTAATTTTTCTTCCTTGTGAAATGTGTGCATGTAAAATTTTAAATTAAGGCATTTTATATTAATAATTTTATAATTTCAGTTCTTATTCCTGATATATTTTTCATACAAATGTAATACTTTAATATTATAAGAAGAAAAACAGCTAAAATTTCTGCCGTGACAGAAAAAAATTTTTTTTAAAGTTTTTCTTGAGTTTTCTTGTGCAATTAGTACTCTCTAAAAGTTGATCATTTATAAAAATGTGTGGGTTGAAAACATATGAAAATGCAATTATTTTAAAGAAAAACGTATAAGTAATATCTTAAAGTGGTATTTTAAGTTTAATTAAGCTTATAATAATTATGTTTTCAGAATTATAAACTTTAAAGTGGTTTTTCTCAGTTTGTGTTTTTCGAAACCTTTGTGCATTCAAAATGGTACTCCTTCGACAATTATTTACCAATCACTTCAATTTTTTTCCTGCGTGTTAAAAATAAAGCATGTAATAAAATTAGGGATCCGTTTTGCTAAAAACTGAATACTTTTTTTAAAAAAAAATAAAATGTAAGACATATTGGCTTTTTCGTTGATTTTTAGCCTGTATATCAACATTTTATTTTTTTTCTCAAAAACGAATGAAGTTATTCTAAAATCCATCCCGAAAGTTGTTAAGAACATCCATAAGAATATTATAAAAAAATTTCAGGTCAAAATATTAATTTTTACAAAAGGAGTAGGATTTTAAAATTTTCCCAATTTTCTTCAAAATATTTAAATTTTTAAAATTGTGTGAATAATATATGAAAATTTTCATCTGGTAACATTTTCTTGAATAGAACCATTGTATAAAATGTTAAAATATAATTTTTAAATACGTAAATAAAGAAGTTTGCACAAAGGGTGCCAAGTCCTCTTAATTCCCACATGTGTGTGTGAATGCTCTTCTCATGATTTATATGCATTTTAAATTTGTATTCAGCAGAAAACAATATTTCAATCTCGTGTTGCAATGTTAGTCTTAGGTAAAAATAATAAATTTTAATTTGGTTTTCGATATTTGTATAGTTATAGTGTGACGTGTTATAAAACATGAAAATGGAAAAACATAAGGTTTTCTCGCCGTTTACCAAATCGATTGTTTTCCCAAATTTTGAAGGAATTATAAAGATATGGAGAAAAAAAATATGTGGAACACCTTTTTGTAGCATAATATGAACATTTTAAAATGTTTTTAACTAAGAGTTTAATTGATTTTTTTTGCGACACAAGTAAAAAAAGTTTAGTGAGGGAGCCTTTTTCTTTTAGGAAGTAAATCTTACTCTTTGAGATGAATAGTAGAATCATGGTTTATAAAACTTTACCTTTATTTGGAATATAAAACACAATTTTCAAATGAGAATTTAATCATGATAACTATTTTATATTTTATATTTCAATTTTTTCAAGCATAAAAGGAACAAAGAGGACTTAGTAATTTTATGACAGACATTCCAAATAAGCATTGTGTCTACTAGAAACACTGAAACAATAAATAAGGTTAAAAATTATATTTAGAATATGAATCTTTCGTTACAAAATGAGGATAAAGGTATCATCAAGTGTACAAATCTGTTAGTGCACATAATTGGAATACAACATAAAAAGTCATTTTCAGGTTAATCTTAAAAAATTGTACTTAGTACAGGCAAGATTGATCGATAAATCTATTGCCTAAAAAAATATTGCCTCTAAATTTATTTATTGCCTAAAATTTATTGCTAAAATCTATTGCCTAAAAAGCTTAATTATAAATTCTTACCATAGTCAATATATTTTATAATTAAGCTTTTTTAAGCTTAATTATAAAGTCTATTGAGTTTAAATAATTAGCCTCTTATTTACTGTCATTGCATATTATTTCGTTGCAATATTTAAAAACGATTTTATTGTGAGAAATTTAACAAAATAAATTTAATTTGAAAAATACTTATTAAAAATCTTTCAGCTAATTTCAATTATTTTTCATAAATTTATTTTAGAAAATTCTTCTTTGTAAATAATTTTTTAAGGAATGAACAAAGGAAAAAAACATTCTTCCTCTCATATTATTTCAAATTATCGAAAAATTCTTTCCAGTATTTGTTGCCCACATATTAAAAAAAAAATTAATGAAGAATTTTTTTTCTGAGAACAAGACTACTGCGGTTATCAAACCAATGAATGACGTTACATGTGAACAAACACTCGCACCCCGCGTTAATCTATACAGAAGGTAGTTCGCACTTTATGGAAACGATTTTGATAGTAAATATTTATCGATAAATTTGTATAAATTTGCTTCTATCTGATAGCCATAATTATTGACAATAGCTCTAGCATGAATGTTTCATGAAAGTAAACTTTATCTTGATACTGTCATGTCAATTTTACTCCATTCCTCTTGAACCGTTCTAAGTCCGCTCTGTGTTCTTGAAAGCCGTTTTCCTAAGAATTGTTTTAATAAACCGAAAGTACAAAGATTCATTGGAAAAGAGTCAGGGGATTTTACATGTATTTCATTGAATGGAATACACTTTATTTCTTTTTTGTATTTATTTCTTTGCTAAATAAGTGGCAGTTAACTTAGACGTGTGACTCTAGAGGCTTTGTCCATATGATGCTCAACTTCATCAATGTCTTTTCATAAAAAATTGCAATTTATTATCAAAAATTGGCTCTAAAATATTCAGCTGGTAAGAGCGTGATTTAATTTTGACTTTACTTGGGTCCTTTTTAATATTTAATTTGTTGGTTTTTGGAATATCCTGCAAAGTTTCATGAACCTTTTTGCGAACTTTACAGTACACTGACGAAGCTATTTCGTACAGTCATTCCCGTCAATTGATAAATAGAAAATCGATTTTCTTTTACTACAGTCACTTAAATATACCCATACCTCTTAGAGTATTACCACAAATTTCCATTTTTCAGCAGCTAGGTGTTTTTTACATAATTTTCCAAAATTTTCTTTTCTTTCAGACAAATGTTTTTTAAAAAAGGAGACAAACTTAAGGTTTAAACATCTGTTTTAACTTTAAATCCTTAAGGACGACATCAGTTACAGTTCCGGGAGGCATTCCTAATTTCGATGCAATGAATCTTTCAATCAGCAGATTTTTTTTTAGGTTCAGAGACTTCACTTTCTTGATGGTTGCTTGCGTTTGAATACCCTTAGAATGAAGTTTCGAGGTCATGTTTTCATTTTTACTTTCTATGTGTGTGTGAGCCGCTTTTTACCTTTCAGATTTAATATACTATAAATACCTTTGATTGAAATGCAATAACCGATATTTTTACACTACTTTTTAATTTGTTGATACGAATAATTATCCTTGGAAAACGTAATTACGTAACCTTAGAGCCATATATAATTTTTAGGATTCATTTTAAAATAAATCTTTTGTTTTAAATTCCTATCAAAAGAAAACCATAGCAGACAATTATTCTGAAGTTGTCAACGTTTTTTCCTTAAAATGCAAACGAGAAAATGTATTATACAAAATCGTTTCTATAAAGTGCGAATGACCTTCTGTAGTAGACAGTGGACTATAAAGTTGCTCGATCTACACAAAAAAAAGAAGATAATAAGCAACTATTTTCTCATCATTATTTCCAGTAATCTAAAATTATATCAAACCAAACAGTTTCGGTATATCGAAATGAAATTTCATTGGATATAACTGTTCTTTATGTTAATTACCACACGAAATAAAGTCCCATAGGTTGCCTTATGATAGTAATTTCGTTATGAAATTCAGTTTTAAATATTTTTGTTGATTCAAAAATGATAATATTCAAAAATTTGAAAATCCTCTACTTTGGGCTAGAGTGTAATTAAGAAAATAATATCATACAGATATTATGCGTTGCAGTAATATCAACAACTTAAAGCCTTCAATATTGTGATGTAAGGGTTTTTATTAAGTCAGTAATAACGTTTATTCCTGAGAGATTATTTTAATTCGCAACCGGTAGAATTCTTATTCAGCATAGAATGATGAAATATTTTTACTAACAATACTTTAATTCGATAAATAACAAAATTTGTTTACAAGAAAAATGTAAATTATTTATATTTAAAATTCAGAAAATAATTTCGATTTCTACTTTCGAGTAAATTTCAATACTTTTAATTAAAACAACTAATGGTATCTTAAGATCGCCGAGAATGCTACTGGAAGAAAATTAGAAAATGTACAGCTCAAAAACTTTACATATTATGAGGAAGATTTTTTCATTCAGGATTAGAAATGATTTTTCTCTTCGTTCTGAAGCTAAATAAGTAATTTTCTTATGCTGTAAGAACGCCCCCTTCGGTTCCCTTCTCCTAGATTATCAGCGTGAGCTAGAGGTGAAGGAATAAATGAAGAACTAGAAGCTGCCATGATCTTAATATGACTTTATTAAGATCTTATCTTAAACCTTTAACAGATTAGATAATAATATGATATGTGAGAGAATCCACGGTGCATAACACACAATATATAATACCAAAATAACGTAACTCGGACCACTATCAATAACTAACTCGCATAAGCTCAATTTCAATGCAATCACCGATCCGAATATTTAAATAGTCACTCCTATCTTCAATGTCCAACAAAGTATCAATCTATTTGATCCTAGTTGAAGTTGCGGTTCACTGGCGTGCAATGGTAATCACTTTGACCTAAGGGCTCTCTGTCACGATTAACTTCTATTGGCTGTCACTTAACTTCTCAAAAACCTCTTCACACTTGAAATACGGACTGTCATAACATTCCCCAAATGCTACTCGGCTTACTCTAAACTTCTGTTATTTAAAAGCTTCCTAATTTGCAACTTTCTTTCACGCCTTACTTCTTGGGTTGATCGGAAAAGAGTTGCCATTCATTCTGGCCTCAAAGAACTCAAAAGGACATGTTAATGAAAAAACGCCTTAGCCCGTCACAATGCCATGACTATCATTATTTAAGATTGAAAGAAGGAATAAATCTTTTCTAGTTTTTAAATTTTTCTCTGTAAGGCAAACTTTAAGCCTGCAATCCTGTTTTTGAAAGAAATAAACATTTCTTATATTTTGACTACCACTTACAAAATAAAAAAAAATAAAATACTAGCGGCTACCCATCAGCTCTGCTGCGTATACCACGATGTTGACTGAAGATATATTGTTTATAAATTAGTCCTAACAATCAAGCTGAGTAGCGTAGTTGGTTTGTCACTGGCCTTTTGCACCTAAGATTGCGGTTTCAACCTCGACCAAGTCGGTGGGTTTTCACGATGCAGAAAATCGACAGCGTTCATGTCGTATGATTATGCGGCATATAAAAAATCCCTTGAGTGTCCGTTTGGCTTGGATGCTCTCGGCAAAACTAAAATTCCTAAGTACAAATTTTGCATCAGCAGAGCCCTCTACGGAGCGAACTAGACATTAAAACTACTTGCGGCAGTTGGTACCGCACCAAAAAGTGATACCAGCTCCTGGGGAATGTACTAGGTCTGCAAAGGTAGAAATACCAACGCGCAGCCTCATTAGAGTAAAAAAATGAGTCATAATATTAATCTTCTGATAGCATTAAAATATTCTTATAACCTCTACTTTTTGATTTAAAACGGATAATACTTAAAAAAACGGGTGTATAATTATCTTTTACTCTCCTGTAATCGCTATTTCCAAAATTGATTTTTCTATTCAACAAAATAAACATTCTTACTAAATTTCAAGTCTCTAATAGGTCAAACAACAGGGTTTTTTTTATCTATAACAAGTCCTATAACCCCTGACAGCATTCCTCTTTTCCCTTGGAAGTCAATATCTGAAAAACTCGTTCTTAGTGGATCAACACTCGGGAAAAAACCTCCTGCTATACCGAATTTCAAATCTGTGAGTCTAATAGTTCAAAAGCGGATACTTTTTATTTATACACCCCGTAACCCTCCTCCTCCCTGGGGAATCGATTTTTATAAAACAGGTTCTTAACAGAATTCAGGTGAAAAAAAGAGAAGCATGTTTGTCAAATTTACAATCAGTAGGTCTAATGTTTTAAAAGCAGGAGTTTTTAACGAAAACGTACTCTTAACCATTCGAAACTCCCCTTGAGAGAGAGAGAGAGAGTCGATTTACACAAAATCAGTTCTCAGGGGATTTGTTAAGTAGAAATCTCCTGAGAACTGGTTTTGTGTAAAAGAAACACGGTTTCTATAAATTTCAAGATAATTAGTCTAATATTTCTGGAGACTATATAATTAGTTAAAAATACTGTAAGTTAGTCGCACTTTTCTCCTTTATATACAAGTATACTATAAAATTCGGTGTATAAAGCTCCCTTTTAACGCAAAATATTAGATCGAAGTTTAAGTGTGCACCTTATACGACGGGTATAAAAACGAGAGCTTAAAAAAGATAAGCATAGATGTGTGTGTGTGTGTGAAAATTTGACTTCTATATGTATCAAAATATTATTTATTTAAAATAAATGACATTTTTTATGAACTTAAAGAGTTGTAATTTTAAAAGTATAGTATTTTTTTCTAAATCTTCGAACAATACCTCGGATAAGTGACTTTAAAAGACAAGAGAGTTGCGCAAGTACATTTTCGGCTCCTTTGTAAGAAAAGGGGAGTGAGCGTTATACGGTGAATATACCTAAAAATTAGAAATTGCAGCTTCAAAGTATAGGTGCGCCTTATACGTCGGATTTTATGGTATATATATATTATAATTATTTATACTTATAGCTTTTTTATTTCCTTTATTCTCCAACAAATTTTCTACAAAATTTTAATTTAACATTCCTTATTAGCCTTGATGATTACATAAATTAAGATTGTTTTCTGTGTCAGACTAGGAAAACTGAAAAGGAGAAACAATATTTCTTTTTACAAAAAAAAAAAGATTTTTACTATATTATTTAAGGGTATCTCAGTAAAGATCAAACACGATCTTGTAAAAGCGTTTTACTTTTTAATAAAAATAGATCCCATCCATGTGACATTTTTTAAAAATATTTTATTTTAATGAAAGATGTTTTTAATTTTTCCCAGTCCTCTTTTTTGACTACTTTTTATAATATAATCTTCTTTCCCATTTTAGCCTAGGTATTGATTATACAGTTAGGTGACAAAATATTTCACACAACCGATACTTTTTAAACAAGTTCTAGGAAAAATTCTATTATCCATTTTTTTTTTTGCTATTTTCGATTTTCCTTTAAGTAAAGGGTATTTGATTGTTAATAAATCCATGTTAAATTTTGTTCTAATTAAATTCTCTTTACTACCCCTTTTGCAAAAGTTTGCAGATAATTGGGAGAGAAGTAAAATTGTTGAGGCTTAAAATTAATCTTGAAGGAAAATTGGAGGATATTTTTTTTTAAAATACGGACCTATAACATAGAGCGAACTTACTGTTTGACTTAAATAATGCGAGTGTGTGAAAAATTACTTTCAACTTTGTATTAAGTACAAAAAAAAAAGAAAAGAAAAAAACGTTTTCAATCTTTTCTAAAAATTAAATTAAGTTATAGTAGATATTTTCTGTTTTGGTCTAAATAAAAGAAATATGTTAAGGTGGATAAATATATAATTACTTCTTTAATACTTTGAAAGATGAATTTTTTTAACATCAATTATTGACTTGAGAAAGTGAAAAGAAAGAATACACATGCTTTTTTCAACACACAGTGAGTTCTTAATAGTAATTTTAATTGAAATACACGGCTAGCCATTGCAGTTTCAACGCCATGAATGAGGCACACGGCAAATTAGCATTAAAGAAAGAAAATGCTGGGATACGCAAATGATAAGCATTTAAATAATATCGAAAAATTCAGAAGGGTGAAACGGCATCTAAGACTCTGAATAAAAGTAAATTATGCAGTGGGTTTATACATTCGGAAAACGCATTTCAGTGTTGGGCATTTGTAAGATCTTTCTATCCTTGGTATGAAAAACCAAACTGGCTACTACACCGAGTGGCAATTAATTCTATAGAGGCAGATTTCTGGTCTATAGAAAGAGTGATTTATCGTCCTTTGATAATGCTACTGGCATAGTCAGAGACCAAAGGCTGTCATAAAAATAGGGAATCGAAGGTTTAGGAGTGACATGCTGAACACCATGCAGGATCACAACGGCCTTCCGCCTTTAACGCCTAATAGGATAGGTTTTGTCAAAGTTGGCCTTGTTTGATCTTAGAGCCGCATTATGGATCTTAATTTGAAAATCAGACTTATTTGCAGTACGACAGGGTGACTGTAGAAGATCTATAACAGCATGGATTATTCGTATGAATGGAGTCTGTATGGAGATTGTTATTTCGGATTCAATTAACACTAAGCATAAATATGCACAGACAATAGTGTTGCACTTTAATGGCAAAAATGAACACCAGAAGTGTGCTATGTCATCTTTTAAACTATTTCAGGTTCTAAATGTAAAATAATGATCACCGTACCTCAGGGCTTTCCAAACTTTCAATATTTATGAACCAATATCCAACCATAATTTGCATTGCGCCTCCTACTCCAAACAATAACAATATATTGAAGTAAAAAAATTCTTTGATGATAAAGCCACAATACCACTTTAACCTGCTAAGTGCCACCTGTGGAATATATAAACGTCTCGCTCAGCCAAAGCGCTGATTGTCCCGGACTTACATATACGTCTTTTTGAAGTACGGGTTTCTGTGCACTGCTATGCATAAAATTACCCCGAAAGCTTTGGAATGGAATAAAAGATATTTGACACACACACACAGTATTAGCGAAGAATTTACTTGCTTCAGAAAATTTGCGTACTTTTCTTATAAAATTTTTTTTTATTCCTTTTCTCCCTCCTCTATCCAATATATAACATACACACGCCTACGTGGAAAAGGGAGAGATTGGGAAGTGAATCGTGTAACTTTTAATCGGAAGTAAAGGAAGTAATTATAAATCGGACAAATATAAAGATAAGTGTTCATTTTTGTACATAATTTTATATTTGGCAGGTCCTTAAGGTCATTATTGATTATTAATGTTGTGTTTAACTTAGCATTGTTAAATTAATTATTAAATACATGATACAGTATTGATACATCTATAAGTGTATCATATCAGTGCAAATGTATACTTTATGTTTTATTATGTAGGAATGTATTTTGTTTGTTTACTGTCAGTAAATTAATAGTTTTTTAAAATTATCTTTTGTTTTCGACTTTTGAATATTCTCACGCCCCTTCGTAGAGTTATTACGACCCCCTAGGGGTTGTGCTCCACAGTTTGAGAAATGCTGCCGTATTAATTCTGGAGGCACCGAGGTGAACGCAAGCAGTTTGCATACACTCGATATCTTCCTACTGGCACTTAGTGTAAACGTGTGGTCAACCACTTTTAACGCTAAACGAACACATCTTGTTGCATTGTCGGTAATACGAACAGCGAAAGCTAGATTTCTCAGATCTCAAAGCCAGTAGTGTTGCCTTATCTTCGAAGACTCGGAGATGTCTTTTTTCAACTAGATAATGCAAGACAGCATGTTGCCTGACGTGTCCATGTCACAGATGGTGTTCGACTGTTACCCAAACCAGCACGTTATCCAGATCTTTCACACACTGAAAACATCTGAACATAGGTTGTTGAGGGACTGCGCCATCACCGCTCTCGAGTCATTACAATTGATGAAATGAGGTATTGATTTGAAGCAGCAGCATTGAATGATTTGTATGAATCCGTCATCGAAGCCCATTTCGACTGAATGTCTAACCAAATTAGATCCGTGCCTGAGGTCGTGAGCACTAGTTTCGAGTCCTGTATATCAGCGTTTTTAAAACTACGGGATGTAATAACTCTACATGAAAGCCGCGAGAAAACAGAAAATTATTTTAAGAAATTTACAGAGAGTAAACAATTGAAATACATTCTAGAAAATAAGAAATAAATACTCATCTACTCTGATATAATACACTTATAGATGTATCAGTATTGTACAAAGCATTTTACAATTGATTGAACAATAACTAAGTTTCGGACAACATTAATAATTTATAATGATCCGATAGGTTTGTCATATAAAAATTATATACAAAAAGTAACACTTATGGTGATAATTTGTACGGTTTATAATTAATTCCTTAGCTGCCGATTAAAAGTCACGCGATTCGTTACCAATGCCTACGTTTTCCACGTAGGAGGGTTTATGTTAAGTATTGCGGGGAGAATTAATCAGCAAATGTTCTGAAATAAATAAATCCTTCGCAAACTCTGTCAAGATTCTTTTATTGCAGCCGAAAGCTTTCGGAATAATTTTATGAATAGCAGTGCCCATAAAAGATCGTACTTAGAAAAGACGTATATATACGTCCACGTGAATTAATGCTTTGGCTGAGCGAGACATTTATATACGCCATCGGCGCGATGAACATTATGATTGAATATTGGGTTCCAAAAAATATTGAAAGTTTGTGAAGCACTGCTGTAGACCCCTAAACTACCTACATATATTTCATCCTGTTTTCCTTCTATAATATAGATATACAATAATTTAAGTGTCGCCCATCCAGCATAGTGATTAGCCATAGGGCATGGGGTCGAACCCGGAGAAGGCAGGGATGTTAATAGATGTATAGTGTCCTTAGTATACTCTAATTAAATGTTGAGCCTCAAGTCTTCTGGTGAGGTTACTGCAAGGGAGAGAGAATTGGGTGGCCCCTGACCACGCACTAGGTATTCTCCCACAAAATTGGGGTGCAACCGAGCCAAAAACGTAATGTCACCTGTATGGTGCTCAAAGCTATAACTAACAACAGGCGTACATCTACCCCTTTGCCACGGTGAATTTCGTGGGCCTCGATCAGACATTGTCAGATAGGTGGCATTAGTAACAAAGACATAAATTATATTATGTTATTTGTTTTCCCTTCTAGTGTATTAGCCGGTATTGTAGTATTCTTATTTGTTATTCTTTTTACGAGAAGTATAAGATTATGCGTATACTTGACGCAAACATATATTTATTAGAAGTCAGAAGTATTTTTAAAAGCATTAGAGTTAACTTTTCGAATTTTTTAATCAAAATGATTCACTTCATTTCTTTGCGTATATTCGTTTTAAGTTATTGGATTGAAAAACAAAATCGAATAGGATGCACCTAATGTAATATTTTTATTTAAACATACATGAACACACACACACATGAACGTTTATTATAAAAAAACATTGAAAAAATAATTAAGCCTTTTTATTGATCATTCTATGAACTATAACGTTTTTTTATTTATTCATACAACAAAATCCTCGGATACAAAAAATTCTAAGCAGTAAATAACTATTAATGTTTGGAATTAATAATTAAATGGAATTATTTGCCTTTGTTTTTATTTGTAAATTTATTGCCAGTAACAGGAGCGTGGAAATTCGCGGTGAAAAGAAAACTGCTCCCTATTTTCACATAAATAAAATATGAAGTTTAATAATTTATTTTCTATTTAGAATCTAGTGAATGATGCAGAAGGAATGTCGTCTTAGATTTTGCCCTAATTAAGTGGACGAATATTATTTCCAGATGATGCTTATTACAAAAGAATTTTACGAAATTTCAGTTTTCCGCATCCAAATTTATTTTGATAGTTATATGAGAATTTCGAATTATACCTTAAACATATGAACAGGACGAAATCAACTTCTGACTTAAGGTATCCGACTACGTTCGGAACCATGATTTTGCAAGAACGTATAAATGGATAATATTTGTGATATTTAGTGTCACTTAGATTAGAAAAATGTATATAATATTGTTTTAAGAATAGTATTACAATAAAAAATAATTGAAGTACAATATTTTGACAAAAAATGAACATTGAATGACTCATTTTCAAAATATTCTCCTTTTGTGAAAAAAGCTTCTATTATAATAATATTTTGCCTGCATATAGCTCAGACCTATGTACAGAGGCTCAACTATGATTTTTGAAATATATAACTGAGAAGTGGGTTTATCCATGTTTTACGACAACCGAAGGGAGAAATTTTAAGAAAAAAACGCCGATAATTATTTCAATGGGTTGTAACTGAAAGTAATGTGATTTTTTCAAAAATTCTTAGTGGAGCCTGTGTACAGAGGTTTGAGCTATATGCAGGCACAATATTATTATAATAGAAGCATTTTTGACAAAATAAGAACATTTTGAAAAAACTTTATTCTAACTTAATTTTTTGCCAAAATATTGTATTTAAATAATATTTTGGTCAAAATGCCCTTAAAACAATTTTATACATATATTCTAATCTAAGTTACACTTAATATCATGAAAATTATCCATTTATACACTTTTGCAAAATTATGGTTCCGAACGTAGTTGGATACCTTAATTTTTATAAAAAAGCAAGACAAAATATCTGTTTGCTCTTTTGAAATAGGATTGATTGAGAGCTTATTAACATCGTATTTAAAAGCAATACTAAGACTATTGAAACTAATTTCGATCAATGGATAAAACAACACGGGGGACACCTAATCTGACATCTCATTCTCCAAACTTTCATACTACGCCCGCATGAGAACTTTGCACCTCAACAGATCAAATATGCATTGGAGAGCTTTAGGCAGGTACGGTCATTAAGTCGATCACGATCGACAGGGGGACCACCAAAGCATTTTTTACTAAGACCTGAAACGCGCATACTAAAGCAAACATACAGTAGAACGTTTATTATCCGAAGCGTCAAATATCGGAACTATTTTTTTTCAAATACATGTACTGTACATGAATACATTTTCGATCAGTGTTCAGTTAACAGTGTAGGTTTCAAGAGTTGTTTCGCGTGAGGCCAAAAGCGACTGGAAAACTCAATGTAAGGGATATTTGGGGAATTTCAGTTGTGTGATTTGGTAAACTTCTGCGCGGAATATTAGGTCAAATTGTTCCCAAGTAAGGGGTGCATACGTGCTGTTTAGTTAAGTTGTGAACTGTTATGACTTCGAATTCAAAACGGAAGCGAAAGTTCTTGAACATAGATATAAAAGTTCAAATATTGAACCGTCTCGCGAAGAGAGAAAGTGAAGCATCTCTAGCACCGCAGAAGACTGGATTTCAAATGCTAAGCGATGACGAGATTGTAACTTCCGTGCAAGAAGAATCCGACCTTGTCGACGATGAAGTGGACAATAACAACGAAAGTAGCACGAGTCCATCAAATGCTGACGAGTATTTTGCGTTAGATACAGCTATGCAGTGGTACGAACAACAATTAGAGTGCTGTCCTATTCAACTACTGCTGCTCAAGAGAATCATAGTCCTTGCAGCGAAAAAACGAAGGTGTACAATGGTACAGCAAAAAATAAGTGATTATTTTTCTCAATAAAGGTAAAATTGCGACATTTTGCATCTATGTTGCACTTTTTTTCAAACACGTATCCCGCATGTGATAATTTTCAATATTCTTTTAGTGTCCAGTTTCATATACTGAATGGATGACATTCGGTTTTCAATTATCCGTACAATCGTGTATCCAAATGGTATCCGATCTCAACTGATTCAGATAAACGACGTTCCACTGTAATGATGGAGCATCATCTCCAGCTTGACTGGAGAAACGGCTTTTCACAATCAATGCGACTGTGTTTACTAAAACAAATTATTCGATAAATGTGTAGGCAACACCTCTACCTTCATTGGAAGCGCACAATGACGCTTAACACGTTTATTGCCGTTGTAGTAAAAAATGTCTCGCTGTAGAAAAAAAAATGCAATCACTGCGATGCCAGCCGAAAAAATGATTTTATCTCCACACGTCGACTGAAGGAGAGAATAAATGTGGATGATCAGGTCTTCCCACCATAGTAATATTAATATTTTAGATACCCTGCAAAATTCTCTAATACGTATGATTGTCAAAGCCACAAGATTCATGCGCAATGACGACATACGTAATGCTTTAAAAATTAATAGTTTCAAATCTCATATTCAGAAAATAGCAATTAACATTTTTAATGATTTACAAGCAACCAATAATTACAATATGCAGAACTTAATTCCATATACTCCTAACGATAATTCTAAAAGACCAAGAAGAAGTCTTTTGACTCTTACAACCCTCCGTAATTTTTAATTTTCGTGCAATAATTTTAATTGCACATCATAACAGCTAAAATTTTACTTTCTGTTAATATTTTTGTCAATATTTTTCTCTTGTTTTCCCCACTGGACTTGCGCCTCCCCATTTTCTAAATCCTAGCCCCCAGGTCAGCCAATTGGAGTCAATGTTCATTTTACCCAGCATCCAACCAGAGAGCAGCCTCTAAGCTCTCAGTCCCGCCCCCCAAAAAAACCCCGAAAACCTTCCATCTAGACGAAGTACGTTAGCCACGAATCCCAGATTCCATCGTCCAACCAATCGCCGTCATGCCACCAAGCAGAATGAGAAAACCCACTTTCGTCATGCCCCGCATCAAAGTCTTGTCAACACATGGGATTGAGGACTGTTTTACAGTCCAGATGCCCAAAGGAAAACGCCTATTCAACGCCTATTCCCACCATAGCACGTGGTTGTCTACATAGACATCACCCCACACCCTGCGCTTTCATGGGATTGGGTTCCTGTGTTGATATCATGTCCGGCGATGGTACGGGACTTGACAGCGAACAAACTAATTACATTAATTTACACAAATTAATTACACAAATTAATGTTCTTTTCGGATTCATAGATTTCATGTATGTTTTGTACTAGTTGCATTGAATACGTCCACGCTCCACGAGGCCCTCATAGTTTTCAATCATTCAACTTGACAATTTTGTGTTATTTCTAATAAAAATAGTAATCTGTCATATTTTAAAAAAATGGGAGCAATGTCTAAAATTGTTAAGGAAAGAAATCATTCAAATTTAATGCTAAATGTTCACACCTACACCATTTTGTAGACCACAACACCTTGAAAACCGTACCAAAACCAAGTAGCTTACCCTGGATTAAGGGCATTAGAATTATAAACCATTGTTCGAATGGTAAATTTTGGCCACTTGTTCGTGACTATGATCAGTTTACTATCAAGTTAACTTGATGACAAACTTTTGGCATCATAAGTGAGACCAAACAAGGATAATCGAATGAAGTCTATCTAGTTATTTAATAATACAGAAATAAATCTATTTTATGGCTTGAACATTTGTGTGCTAGCATTGGGAAGAATAAAAATTTGGGGGGATCCAAATTCTTTTCTCTTTTTTACACAAGCTTTTATTTAACTTGCAATGTAAAATGTTCGAGTGGAATCTTGCAACTCACTTTTGAAGCTGATGTCTTCAACCGATTGAGCTGAAATTTTGTACACGCGTTTAGTTTGGATGGCAATGCATGTTTTGACGATTTATATTCCGATATCAACCTAGTTACTGTAACGTTCTTGTTCTGGTGTTAAGGGAAGCATGTTTACAATAACAAAGCTGTGGTCCGGGGGCGTAGCTCTGATGGTAGAGCGCTCGCTTAGCATACGAGAGTTACGGGAATCGATACCCCGTGCCTCCAATTATTATTTTTTTCGTGTAAAATATTTTTGAAATTCGTTTGATTTGTACAGCAGAATATTATACAATACTTTCACTTAGCACACGTACAAAGTATGTTATATTTTTACTGTTCTAGATGGAACACTAAGAAAGGCAGATGTATCAAGCTATTTCTATTTACTTTGAAACATTCTATGATATCTATTTACTCGATTCTAGTTTCTCCCGTAACACTTTTAATTGACTTAGTTACTGTAACGATCTTGTTCAGGTGTTAAGGCGAGCATGTTTACAATAACACAGGTGTCGACCGGGAGCGTAGCTCAGATGGTAGAGCTCTCGCTTAGCCTGCGAGAGTTACGGGGATTGATACCCCGCGCCTTTAATTTAAGTACTCGTATTTACCTAGTTTGAAAATTTTAAAAATTAAAATCACTCAAATCAATTTGTTTAATTTGCTTGTTTATCTACACAGGTAAATCTCGCGACAAGTTTTTGTATCATAAATTGTATAACGACTTTATAAGTTGATAGCAAAATAATAATTTAAAATGATAGTTTATTTTATTCTTTTTAGAGCATTTATGTAAAAGCTTGTTTTTAAAAAAGTTTTTTTACTTTTAATATATTCCCATTTCATTTAACAAAACGTTGGGAAAATACATTAAAGAGTTTAACACAGTATTTAGCAAATTTCGACGAGTCAGATTAAAGTAATTTTTTTGATTAAGGGATTTTACTAAAGAAACGTAGAACTATTGCATCTAAAGCTATAAAACTAATATTCATGCTTATTTCCTTAAGAGATCGTTTATTTTACATGAGCAAATTATACTTATGAGAAAGACGTTTTCTTTTTTAAAATCACTCTCTTTAGAAATATATAGAAATAAATTTAAATTTCATCGTTGTAAGGTGGAACAAGAGATTGTTGGATTTACCATAACGGGTAATGTCCATAAATATTCATATTCAAAATGCTCTTATCATAGGAAAATCCTCAGTATTAAGTTCAGAAACCCAAAATCAAAATCTAGTCTTATCCGCGAGACAGATAAATGATATTACTTCAGATTGTCGAACAGGACATTAAGAAATGATATTTTAGCTGCCAATTATTTCTAATGCATTGATTAATGAAATTATTGCTTCCATTTTTCGAATGTCTGTTCTTTATATCTATAATTTAAGTTATTCTTGTAAAGCATAATAAAGACTTATGCAATTCATCCATTTCGATTTTGATAACTTTTCTTATCGCGTGGAAGGATTTTTATAGTATATCATAAGGACCGATACAAAGGTCATTATTTTTTTTTATCAAAGAACGGAAACATATTTTTGTTAAGGAAAATAAATAAATAAATAAATGAAATATTTTTCTCAAGTTTTTGAACAGAAGTCTATATAGCGTTATATAATTTTTATTGTTTTATTACTGCTCTTTCAACATTTTAAATAGTCACTGGATATTGAATATGTTACAAGACACTCAAAAATATTACATGCTTCGGTGAATAGAAGAACATGTTTTTGAATTTATAATTTTTGAAAAATTTACATTATTTTCAGAGTTACAAACAATTAAAATAATTATCGGTGTTTTTTTTTAAAAAAAATTCTCCCCTCTGTTGTCGTAAAACACATGGGTAAACCCACTTCTAAGTTATATATTTCAAAAATTCTAGTTGAGCCTCTGTACACAGAGGTCTGAGCTATATACAGGCAAAATAATATTATAATAGAAGCATTTTCCCCCAAAAGAGAATATTTTGAAAATTGGTCATGCGATGTTCATTTTTTGTCAAAGTATTGTACTTCAAAATTTTTTTATTCTGAACTATTCTTAAAACCATTTTAAATACATTTTCTAATCTAAGTGACACTAAATAAACTCATGTCCATAAATTAAGGATAATGAAGTTCAGGCAAAGAAAGAGACAGAAGCAAAACAAATTTGACTTATTTGTAAAGTCTATTTATTAAACAAAAGGTAAAGAGCAAAAAATATGCTATATGTTTGACATAATTAATAAAAATTGCGAATTTTACTCCCTGGAGCAAATTTCAAAAAAGAAACTATTTACAAAAAACAGTATAACATAGTTAGTATGATGGTTAATACGGATTATGTCTCCCAGACGATGCAATACAGGCCTTACAACGCCTAGGCATGCTGAGTATTAAATTATCAATACGATCTTGGGGAATATTACACCACTCTTCAAGCAATGCCCTCCGAAGTTCCGGTAGACAGATGGAAGGGTGTTGACGGGCTGCAATTCGTCGGTCAAGCATATCCCACACATGCTCTATTTGTTTAAAGTCCGGTGAGCATGCTGGTCAATCCATACGGGGGATATCCTCTGATTGAAAGCATTCGTCTACAATGTTTGCACGGTGAGATCGGGCCTTGACATCCATAAACAGAAATTCAGCACCCATGGTACCCCGAAACAAACGTACATGTTGTTCCAGAATGACATGCCGATAGATGTGGTCTGTCATCGTTACACTCTGAATATGCAGGTCAGTTCTGGAACCAAGAATAATTCCTCCCCAAACGAAACTTCCTGCACCACCGTAAAGGTGGCGTTCAATGGTGTTCTCTTGGTAGTAACGGGTACATGGCGCTCTCCATATTCAAGTCCGGCGAGAATCAGACTGTAAAATAAACCTAGACTCATTGGAAAACATCACATAAGACCACTGTTGTAGTGTCCACAATGCATGTTCTCTACTCCAGGTTAATCGCAGGTGACAGTGAGTTGAGGTAAGTGAAACACATCTGACAGGCCTACGAGCATATAGACCAATGTGCCCTAAGCGTCTGTCTTGAAACTGTAGCACCGGTAGCTGAAGAGAGCTGACGAGACAGGTCTGATGCTGTGCTCCGTCTGTTTCTTTTGGTAGTAACTGCCAAATACCGGTTTTCATTCGGCGTTGTAACTCGGAGGCGACCTGTGCGGTAACATCTACTCACATTACCATCATCTTGGAATCGTTGCCAAAACCTGGAGAGGACACTCTGGTCGATTCCAAGTTCCTCGGATACTTCCAGCTGGGTACGTTTACATTCCAGTCGTCCAATAATTCTACCACGTAAAAAATCATCCAAATGCTTCCTTTGTGCCATAACTATGCGGTTATTGCTCTGAAAGGCCTTTAAAGCACTTGTGAACAATTTTACTTCTTTGCCACCATTCCATATATACCCCTCTTTTACACTTTCGTCATTGTGACGTACTATCCGCGCCATCTGGTTGTTTCCAATAATTTGCATATACTTCTTCAAGATGTGTGGGATAATTCTACAGGTGAAAATTTCAGTTTAGATTTCAATTTCTGTGTGATTCTAAACTATCCCTAATTTATGGCATGAGTGTATCATAAATATTATCCATTTATACGCCTTTGCAAAATCTTGGTTCCGAAAGTAGTCGGATACCTTAAGCGACAGATTATGGAGCTGTAGCAAAAAGTAATTTATACGATAAAAATGATACTTATGGTAGAGATGTTCTTTTAATCATGGGAAAAAACACCGAGTTTAATCTTTTTTGGTGGTAAATAAAAAGTCATATTTTTTAATCCCAAGGTGCTTTTGTTTAAACTGCTTATACTATGTATTTGTGAAGATGATATATTTAGGAAATCAATTATATATATGAAAATAATTATATTTATTATGTGAGATTTTTGTTTTAAATCCTAATCTTGTGTGTGTGTGTGTGTGTGCTTGATGATCACATTCATTTAGAAATTTTTCATTCCCTGGAAAAGTGATACTCTGGTTTTCATCAGTGGGAGAGTTCTGAGTCATACTTTAATCTAAATGTCATATATTTTTCGTTTTCTTTTTAATACTTACTTACTATATTTACTGCTAGTTGATTGAAAGTAAAATATATGATTTTAATATCTGCAACCATTAAATGATATTTCTAGAACTATTTATCAAACACCAAGCAAGAATCGTTGATTTAATGATTAATTTAGAGCAATTTAAACAAAGAACGACAACATTTTTTCTTTCTTAAGACAAAAAACTATCTAAATATATCATGTATTTAGCATACTTAAGGGTAAGTTTAAAATTCTTGTTTAAATCCTGGCTGCAATTCAGCTGCATTTCCGCAATATCTTTCTCAACCTTAATAATAGTTGATATGCGTAAAGTGTTCTCTGTAACCCTGTCGTGACCCATCAATCGCGGGTGGGAGATGGCTCAAGTTAGAAGCAGATATGATCTACATTGTTAACTACTTTGATTCTGCTGTTAGCACATATAATAATTTATAAGAATGCACTCTTATAACTAAACCTGAGGAGCAATATAGCTTATGAATTCTATTAGATATATAGAAGCACTTATCTTAATTATTCCTGTTTCCAACTTGCTAAGTCGTCAGCCGTAAGATGGATGTCTTCCACCTTTCTATGGAGTCTTCCCTTTGGATTTTAATATGACGAAATGCCACCACCGGTCGCTCACACTATACTTTACGCTTAGGATCAGCTTTCAACCATAACCTTACGCACTTAACGAATGACACTTAAATAGAAGTGCATTTGCTTAAGATTAAGTTCTCTCTACGGAAAGTGGTTTTCAATTAAAATCACAGTTAAAAATAGTATTTTCCCCAAGAAGATTAGTGGAAGCCGAATAAAACCTGTTACAACCCTACACCAGGTTTCCTTTCTTCTTCAGTGGTACGAATGCCCAGGGTGTGTCTTTGCCTTCTCAAGAAGCCTTTTCCAGGCCAGCCTTCTTCCTGCTAGGTTTATTCGCAATAAATATTATGGTTTTTAGCCTCCATTCCTTAATGGGAACGGCACTTAACTCAACAGCCTCTGAAAATAAGGTGGGTTGTTTAATTAACTAAAAATGCACAAGAACTCTAATTTATAGACCAAGAGTTCCTATTTTTTTACCAATTGTTCTCCGGAATGATATAACAAAAGTAAGATTTTGCCTTGGGTTTGATGCTTGGTCTGAGATCATGAGTGTGTGTGTGAACATTGTATTTCTTACTAAATTTATTGCTTGTGTTTACAATTGTATGCAATAATATCACTTTATCATGGCAAAAACTCAAATAATCTTAACTGTATCTCCTATCGACTTACTCTAATAGAAACCTTTTATATGAAATGATGAGACAATTAATTTCAGTTCATAATAGACATATTTGTAGAAATTAAAGTCTAAGTAATACGTGGTCACACTAGAAGAAATAAAACTGATGGTCTAGAATAAAAAATAGATTTTAAATACACAATGGAAAAAAAATTATAAATCATTGAAAATTTGTCGCCAGATAATATGAAGAAAAATACGCGAACCTCACATTGCTGGTAAATGTTTAATAATTGCTAGATCCGATTAAAATCTCTTCGTTCTAGATATTAATTGATGTAAACGAATAAAATAAAATCTTTGAAAAGGCTTCACAAGGGAGTTAGTAAGCAGAAATAAATGAAATTTCTTTTTACTAAGCTGCTTTATTAAATAACTCATTTCGACTTGTTTAAATATTAATTTAAAAAAATACTTTCTTCTCTCCACCTTTTTTCTCTTTTTTTTGAAACCTTCAAAAATATATAATGAAAGCATTAGACCTTATTTTCATTGGTTTTACGTGTTGTTATAATTAACAGAGAACATTTCAACATATTCCATAAAAGAACTTTATTTATTCCACCGTAAATAATTGCGCACTTTGTGGAAAAATTTGTTTCGTTTTATGTCAATGAGTTTTCCAAAATGTCAGAAACAATCTTCTTTTTTTGGCCTTCATAATTTTTAGATTAAAAAAGACCGGAGTAACGAATTTGTTGCTAAACATTCTAAAAACTCAATTCAACTGTATATTAGATAAGATGGGATATCTGAGGAATGTTCGCTTCTTCGTCATTACATAATAAAAAATGTATACTCGAAAAGGGTCTCATATTTGGTCAGGGAGAAATGAAACAAGATGAGTTGACCGAAAGGAAAAATTTTAAACTTCGTAGATTAAAAAATACTAGAGACTGTAGCGAGATCCCTCATTAGACGAACACACTTTACGACCTCCACTTTTAATTTTTTTGAAATCCTCTCTCACGCCTGGGAACAAAACAGGTGTTCAGCAGATTCTGAAAAAGGTTTTGATGTTACCACACCTTTTCCTTCTCCTACATCCTGATGGGATTTACAAACAACGATTTACAGAAGGGACACTCTTTTTGGATAAGCTGTCTATTATTTCATCCCTTCGTACATATAGGCCGCGATTTACTTGAATATAAAGAATGTCGGCTTGTTGTGATAAGGACATAACAAAGAGGGTACTCTCAATGTTAAAGTAACAAGTCGATTGATAGACCCTCCATATCGTGTTCAAGGTACAACGACGTAGTTGATATTAGTCGCGATGGTTTATTGTCTCAAAGAGTCAATGGAGTTGGGACCAAGACGAAAGATGCCAGATGCAGAATTGCGACGTTCGCCAATCAGAAATTATTGGGAGTGTAAAAGAGGCCCACCCTGGTAGTTTAAAAAGTCGATTTGGAGGGTGAAGAGAATCATTTTTTTCTTCTTCAAACATATGTGAAAGAGATAATGGGGGCAGCCACACATTAGACATCAAGGACCTGCAATGACCTTTTCAAGACTGGGTGACGCAGTCTCTGGTGAAGGCGCCCCAGTGATTGATCTACGATGATACCAGTGTAAGGGGTTGCTGGGACAGTCACATCCTCTGAAGATAAATGAACATAGATCCGGACTTGAACTTTTCTCCAGAAAAAGGGTGTGAAAACAAGAATAATTAATATTCAATTTAATTTTATAAATTGACTTTGAAATCAAATGCCTTTGAGCCTAATGCTATGGGATCCCTCTCGCTTTTACTGTGGAAGTATCGTTGTTTCTTTTCCAAACTACTGAGTGCATCTTTAAGGAAATCACTGGTATTTTACTTTTGACCAATGGAAATAAACATCTTCATTTTAAAACCATTTACCAAAACGCTGTTAAGACAAATAAAGGAGATACATCTAAAGAAGTAGTGCTTTACCAAAGAAATTCCGATTATGAGCCGACTAAAATGAATAATAATTAGGCGCCTATTTTCTTCTTTAGTTCTAATGTGATGGGGAAGAGAAAGAAAGGAAACACGTGTGTTTGAGTATCCTGGATGTTAATGGATTTAATACAGCGTTTCTCAAACTGCGTGGCATGCACCCCTTGTGGGGCGTGATAACTTTACAAGGGGGGTATGAGCTTGTGTTGAAAAATCGAAAACTAAAGATTATTTTAAAAAATTACTAATTTACCGAAATAAACAAACGAAATATATTTTGACATAATAAAAAATAAAAGACACATTTACACTGGTAAAATGCTTTTATAAATGCATCAGTACTGCACAATGTATTTCATGATTAATTTAGCAATACTACGTGAAGAAAAGTTTAATAATTATCAGTGACCAAATGGGCTAGTCATATACAAAAACTAACGCTTATCTTGATAATTTGTACGGTTTATGATTAATCCCTTAAATGCCGACTAAAAGTTACGCTATTCGCTCCCCAAGCCACCGTTTTCCAGGTAGGCGTGCATATGCAATGTATTGGGGGAGGGGAGGGAGAAAAGAATAAATAAACAAATCTTCTGAAATAAGTAAATCCTTCGTAAACACTGTCAAGTCCCTTTTATTACATCCTACTGCCTTCGGAATGATTTTAGGAATAGTAGTGCACCGAAACAATCGTACTTCGGAAAGACGTATATATACGTCCAGGGGAAATAACAGTTTGGCTGAAAGAGACGTTTATATATGTCCTTAAGAGGTTTAAGTCTAATTGCAACTTTAGCATCATAGTATTATTGAATTCAATATATTGTTATTGTATGCAGGGGCGCGATGAAAATTATGATTGAATATCGGGTTGCAAATATTGGAAGTTAGAGAAACACTGATTTAATAAGAAAGATCATGGGATATTAAATGTATTAATTTCATACACCAGAAATTCCGGACATACAAATTTTGAAGGCCTTTTCCTTTTGCTTTAATTACTTCAAAGTCACATTAAATTTCGCTCTTAATTGTATCATGAGGCAGTTTGCAGTTCTGCTTGCTTCCTGTTTTGTGTATTGCACCGAGACCGTATGTTTGGCTTTTGAGATCTAACCTCCAACACAAAGCGTCATAAATAAAGCGCAACATCATTACACTAAGAAATTTCGACTTCTACGCATGTGCTCAGAGTAGTTAGAGGGCGATGTGTTTCAAATGTTACTCTTTCAGATACTATTTTCGTATTTGCACATTAATACACTTACTATAGTAAAGTAAAATTTCGACACGTTCTCTGAAAAAGGCAATGATGTAATAAATCAGTTTTCTGAGAACTTTGAGGAAATTAATAATTTTTCTTTATGAGAAACCAAAGTTTAATTTAAGATATTAACACTTTATATCGCTTTTTGAATTTAAAAAAATTCCACCTTCTTTAGCAGCTCATTTAAAGAAAAACAACGAGTTTAACTTAATGTTTCTATGTTCAAAATCTTATTGTTAAAATATGAATTTAGATTCATTTGTATTACTCTAAAATCCTTGCTAAAAATGTGAAAGTTAATAAGGAGAAAAACTAAAGTAAGATATATTTTACTTTAAAAAGATAAATTCTTTTATTTTTGTGTAAATATAAATAAAATAAATTATTATCGTGCCAGTATATTAAATATGTGTTGGTATGCAAAAATAAAGGACAATATAGTTTTTCTGATGAAGCATCATGCAAAATTGTTCCATATTGACAACAATAATGTCATAATATCCCTAATATGTTATAAAAAGGGGGGGAAGTAAATAAACTTTTCCAAAAAAAGAAAGAAAAGAAAACGCGCGGATAAAAAAATTGCGTGTGTGCGTATGCATAATCAATAGAAGTGAAAACTTAATGGGGGCTTATTCTGGGCAACAGTATCTAATTGTTCGGTTGTACTACGTTTTCTTTCACGATATTTTAACATGCAGCCATTAAGTAGTTCCCTTTTTCATGCCCATTCGTCGGTGTATTTGTTTATATCAATTATTTTCTATAAAAGGTTTTAAATAATTATTCATTCTTATATATTTATATATGAGAATACATGATTTATATATATATATATATATATATATATATATATATATAATCAAATCGTATATAATTATCTAAAAATACTTATATGCAAATTACTTATGTAGATTATATTTATATAATACACATGTTTATATGCTACTTACGTATTATTGCAACAATACTAACGTTCAAGATAACTCGCCAAGTTGGCAACTTGGATTTCCCATGTGTCGTATTCTCTTAACCCGCGGTCACTCGCGCCTGTTTTTGCTATCGTCGTTACTCGCGGGGTGTAGAGAACACCCCAAACTTTTAACACGTGTATTTAAGTATGAAAATAAAATAAGTCCTTATGATACATATTTATAAAGTATAAGATGTTTTTTGTATTATACAAATAAACATGTTAAATTTATTGCATACAAATGTGACTAACATTAATTTAAACTAAACATACAAAATTTTCATTTTAAAATACATATTTATATATTTTTTCATAAGCCAGTAAAACGTATATACCAGTAATAAATATACTTTATAATTAATGAGATAAAGATAGTAGAAAGTAGAAAAATAATATTTCAATCATTTTCCAAACATTCAGAACAGACTGTATAGATATGCTCAACTTCTCGTGGGTTTCTCAGTTCCCCAGATAAATTTTTGAAGGTCATTACATTCCAATCGTTCGAGAAAAAGGGATTGCATCAGGCCTGAAGGTTCAATGACCTAAAATGTGCAGCTACAGAAAAAATCGTTGTTCTGCGCATTCTTTTTAGAATTTTGGGAGGATTTTCTTGTTGCTGGGGTGTACCGAACACCCCACGCGAGTGATACCGGGTTAATTGGGAACCATGTGCTTCTTTTCGTACAATGTCAGCAATACCGTTCAGATAATATAAGTACAGTTTATATAGCTTATGTAATGCTGTATACTATGCAAGGCTAGGATGCCCTGAGAGCCATTTTTACACTTTTCTTAAAATTCTCTAAACAAACAAAATTGGAGTGTTCATGTTCTTTCACAATTAATGCTTTTGTTTTCTTGTAATTTCCTTGTTGTCATCACTAACACAAACCAAAGTATTGTCAACTTTCTCGTCAATTAACTTCTTCTTTTGACACATCTTTGTGCTTAAATGCTCTTTGTACTTAATCATTCCATGTTTCGTTTCTTTTTGGCACAGTGCGTACCCTTATTTTTATAGCTTTATGGAGTTTATCTAATGAAGAAAGACTTTCAACAAACATAATAAGTTGAATTTACGTATTCTGTTTCTTATGGCAAACGTAACCTATGCAACTCGTCTTTATTTTTACGTTGCACAATTGTAGTCAAAAGAAAGTCAAAGACAAATTCCTTATTTTAAAAAAATTCTTTCAGAAATATTTCTTTTAGTTCAACGACTTTAAATGATTCATGTACTTTTTCGCCGATTTCCTCTCACGGCTCTAGCAAGTCAACTTTTGTAACACTTTTAAACATTATTGATCATAAACAATGTTCAACGGACGAAACAAACTCACCATTATAAAAATTATCTACGGAGAGTGGTAGCTTAATAACAAACTTTAAAATATTACTACAATAACTGCTAGAGAATCCCTCTTCCAATTTATTACATAACAATAATCTTTTTTTTCAGTTATTTTCAATTGTGTTCCTCTTCTCTCATTCTCACACTGAAGTTGAGTGGAAGTGGATTGTATGGCAGTAATATTTGAACGAAGAAAAAAAAAAAAACTTCATTGGAAAAAGTGTGCATGAAAATTTTACTTATAAAAACAACACGCGCCTAAAAAGTTTTTCAGCTCAAAACTAAAACCACAATTTCCGACTGAAGACGGAAAAAAATCTAGAAGCGTACCGGACCCAAATCTGACACTTTATTCAAATTCCCTCTTCAGGAAAACATGCCAGAAGAATTTATTACTCCAAAAATTAGATTCGAGAACAATTATGCGGAAGAACGAAAATTCCATAGACTAAAACAATTAAGCTTTGAGTAGGGGATTTAATCCCTCCTCCTTCAGTTTTTGCGCAGATTTAGATAACCTGTCCTTGCCGAGTACAAGGTTGCTAATAAGTTGTTGAGGCAGTGGGCTAAACCATTACTCTTGGGAAAACTAATCACAGTTTCAAAATCTGTAGGTTGGTACCGTGTTGTAAGGTACCTCAGAAAAGTGTTTTCCCCTTATGTGATTGGATTTAGATCTGGATACTTTCCCAACATATTCAATAATTGAATATTTTCACACTGAAACATCTTTTTAAAAACTATTCGAGGAGGACATCCACTTAACAGACACTAAAGAACCATAGCATTTCCCAACAGACGAAAAGATGCACACGTGAAACGAAAACCTTTCGCACAATAGCGGGGTTCTAGTGAATGAATATCATTGGAAGATATAAAAGTCAATAAGTATGCACCAAGCATAACATCTCATCAAAAAAAAAAGAACTCCCCGGCTTTTTCAAACCAATATCTTTTTTATGACCTTTGTTGTGATATTGCATATTCTCTGCTTTCTCCACATGCATACATGTCTGGAATCTTAAAGATTTTATTTGATTTTTGATTAACGTCATCCTCTGAAGTAATATTAAGCCTATTTATTAAGGGTCTCGACATTTCGAAACCCGGTCGAATGACTGCAATTGAGTTTGCACTCCACTTTCACATCCTGCTAACGTGAAGATCTCTAATCACGACAGATTTAACGTGCATCAGCCCCTCACAGAAGGTCTTTTGTGGCTTCTGCATTTTAACTCACCCTCAGAAACCTTGAGTTTATCCCCAAGATCACGTGGATAGGAATCTCAAGTTAATCTGCTCTCTTCTAAACTACTTAAGACAATGCTTCTGAAACTTTCAATGCTTGTGACCCAATATTCAATCAGAGTTTTCCTCGCGCCCCTCTTCCATACGTTAACAATGTGTTGAATTAATTGATACCATACTTTGAAGTAAATGCTACAATATGACTTTAAACTCTTAAGTATCACCTGAGTATATAAACATCTCGTTCAGTCAAAGCGTTATTTGCCCCGGAAGTATATATACGTCTTTCCGAAGTACGATTTTTCTGTGCACTGCTATCCATAAAAAAAATTTCGAAGGCTTTGGAATGCAATAAAAGGACATTGGCAGTGTTTGCGAAGAATTTACTTCTTTCAGAGAATTTGCTTATTGCGAATTGCCCCCCCCAATACATCACATGCGCATGGTTACGAGGAAACGGTGGCTTTGGGGAACAAATTGCGTAACTTTAAATTTACAGTAAAGTAATTAAATTTAAAACCTCACAAATAATCGAGATAAGTGTTAATTTGGCATGCCCGTGGAGTTGCTGGTTATTATAAAACCTTTTCTTAACTTAGTATTGTGAAATAAATTGTAAAATACACTGCGCAATACTGATATATTTACAAGTGTATAATGTCAATATAAATGTGTATTTTATTTTTAATACGTCAGAATGTATTTTGTTCGTTTACTTTCAGTAAATAAATATTTCTTTTAAATCTTTTGTTTTCGCCATTTCAATATGCTCGCACCCCCTTGTAAATTCATCACGCCCCCTTAGGGAGGCGTGCAGCACAGTTTGAGAAACGCTGACTTGAGAGTATATTTGTGTTCGATGCTGATGCTGCTCTTAGATTTCTGACAACTTATAAACACCGTCTCTGATGAGCAGGCGTTTTGGCACAAAACATGTTGACCATTGTGCACATTGTACGAATTCCTGGCCGTAGTAAAATATGATATTGGTTTTCTAATATAATTTTGTGTGTCTTGTAGTTTTTACCCATTCTCGCCTTCTATCCCTTTTCTTCTCTTCTATGCCTACCTGCCTTCGCCCTTCTATTCATCTTTAAGACAATATACTGGTCGTTCACTATCGAGGACGACTATTACTGAAATTTTAGTTCCTGTAGTTTGAAATGTTGTCTAAAATTTGTCAAACGATGTATTGAGGAATCTCAACTCTGCATCTATATAAGTTATGCTTCAATCCTTTTTATGTTCTGAATAATTTGCCCTATGGTTATGTAATCCAGATGTTTGACGTATTGCCAATGTGACCTTCAACTCGGAGTCATTTAAAGGGATATACACCGTACAATGTTTTTCGCAGAAACCACGAGCTTTCCATTTAAGTGTTCTTATTATATCTCTAACACTCGCCCAGATCTTTATGTTGTATATGTCGCAGGGAAATGACGAAATTAGGAATTTCATCAAATCCTCAAGGTATATGATTACTTGACGGGAGATGTTAAAATAACGTCTCTTCGAGGTCCTTTTCCTGATGAAAGTGAGTGATTTTATCAAATCCCTTAACTGTTTGAGTGAAATGATGAACTAGTCAGGATTTGTATTGGCAAAATGCTGTCCGTGGGGGAGGGAGATACCTGGGGAGTCGAGTCCTTGTACTTCCTAACCACACAAGTAGTACTATCGATCCCCTAAATATGAACTCCATATCTTTAAAAAATTGCACCATAGGATTATTATAGTGATTGATATTTTAGTGTGTAAGTAATCGAGAGGAAAGATGTTACAAATAAAAAAACACCAGCCTAATATTCTAATTATTTGTTAATTAGTTTCGAGTAAATAATTTGTATTTCATTAACTATTGTTTTATTACTTGCTTCTACGTTTAATAAGGCACTCTATTTGTTAAATAAACACTTTTAATCTCTTGACAATATTATTTTCTCATTTCACAGCTCAGAGATTTGTAGAAATCCTTTACTTTTACCGGGGAAATGACCTTGAAGAGACGTTATTTTTACACATCTCCCATCAATTGACCATCTCTCTTAGGGATTTAATGAAATTCCTAATTTCATCATTTTCTTGTGACATATATACAAGTGTGCACTACCATCTTTAACCTTACTCAGTCTACTTACTTATCTTTTGATCCGTTTAGCCTTTCTCGTTTGACTGATATTCTGATATCTCTCAGCTTCATGCTTTATTTTTGTCACCAGTATATATACATTTGAAAGTAAATGTAAGCAATTTATATATTAAATATGATAAATTGAAAACATAATATTCTACCTGAAAGCCTTCTTAATGAGTCTTTGATGGTTCTTAACAAATGTCACCACCAATTGATTAAAGGTAATGCGGCATAAGGATTAACAAATAAACCTTTTCAAAGATACAGAAATTCTATATTGAGTGAAAAATATAAAATAATCACCAGTGAAAGAAATGTAGGTTTTAATCAGAGCAGCATAAGCGCTTTGTGTGTGTATGTGCATCTGTATACTTCAGTGCTTTTCAAAGTTTCAATATTCGTGACCCAATATCAATCATAATTTTCATCGCGTCCTCCTCATACAATAACAATGTACTGAATTCAATAATACTATATTTTGATGCTAAAACTACTGATACGACTTTAACCTCTGAATTTCTACCGGCGTATATAAACGTCTCACTCAAGTGCACCAATTGCACCGGACGTATATATACGTCTTTTCGAAGTACGATCCTTTCTGTGCACTGCTATTCATAAAATTATTCCGAAAGCTTTGAAATTGAATAAAAGGACCTTGGCAGTGCTTGAGATCAATTTAATCATTTTAGAGGCTCTTTTTTTATTGCTTTTCTCCCCGTACCTTTAATCGGCAGTTAAGGGATTTATTATATAAACCATACAAATTATCAAGATAAGTGTTAGTTTTTGTATAAAATTTTATATATGGGAATCTCATTGGTCACTGGTAATTATTAAACTTGTTCTTAACTTAGTATTGGTAAATTAATTATAAAATACATTTTGTAGCACTGATATATTTATACTCAGTGTAAATGTGTATTTAATTTTTTTATGTCAGATTGTACTTTGTTTGTTTACTTTTAGTAAATTAATAATTTTTTTAAAAATAATCTTTTGTTTTTGACTTTTCAATAAGCTCGCGCCCTCCAAGAAGGGCACGCTTTACAGTTTGAAAAACGCTGATATACTTACATTTCTTGTTGATATATATATTTATATTAGCGTATCATTTTTGTAAAGTAAAGGAAAAAGGCGTAATTAATTACTTTAAATGTTTATAAAGTATATCTTAAGGGGGTGTTGAAAACCTAAAACCTTAATATGGCAATTTTGAGATTTTTGCATTTTGAAATTGTATAAATTTTAACCTTTCTAAATTTACCTTACTTTAACCTCTAGGTTGATTAGAAGATTTTAAAATCTATTTTTAAATAACCATTGAAACTAGTCCACCCCTATTTAAATGGCGAAAAATGTAAACGAAATGTTGTTTTTTTTTGCTTAAAAGTTGAATGAATGACGAAAATCAAAACATTTAATCAAGAATTGCTAAAAACGTTTTTACGTGGAGGTACACAAGATCCCAATGAAAGTGTAAATAACGTAGTATGGTCTGGTACCGAAGAAACTATTTGCACAAATAGAAGTATTATCATTGGGTTAATATGAGGCAATTTTATCATTTAATATGGGAAATGTATCAAAACCAGAAATTTTGAGAAAACTTCATATTGCCACTGGTGATTACACGGTACAGGCAATAGAGCGCCTCGACAAACGGAGGCTTTTAAAGGCTACATACCCATGTTTACAAAAAACGAAGGAAGTTTGGAAAGTTGGAAAGAAAAAAGACCTAAAAGAAAGAGAAAGGATGATGATATTTCAAAAAATTTGGATCATTTTAAGTATAGAGAGGAATATATTTTAATAAAAAAGTAATTATAAATTAAAGTTTTCAAAATGTAAATTTTTGATGTTCGATGTACTTTCCCTGCGAAAATAATGTTCACAGATATGTAAGTTTCTTATGACATGTTCACAATGATGGCTAATATATACTGAAAGGAGCTTTTTGTAAAAAATTCAAAAATTACTTTCTCACAAATTTTTTTATGTGAAAAGTTGGTCAAATTTTATTATGTGTGATAAAATATTTTATAAATCTTATAAAGCTTATTTCAGTATAATTAGGAAGGTGTACTTTAATTGCATGAAAAAATTTCAAGCATGTACATATAACAGATTTTGAGAAAAGATACATCGAAAACAGCCAATTTAACATAGTCGGTACAGAGGTTTCCGACTCATCTTAATAATATCGCAAGCATCAACAGTAATATCAATTTTTCCTTCTAAGATGTTAATTACGGAGTTATATTTATTTATGAGAACCCTACGTTAAGAACGACTCGTCCATTAATAGGCTCTTTATGAAATAAATTAAAATAAAGCTTACATAAAACGCAAGTAAAAGAACATATTCACTTATTCGTTTGAACATGTTATCCATAGGTTGATTACAGATAGATATGCATCATATATATTCAGATTTGCAGCAGTTCTTGCCCTCCATTCTTCTGTATAGTTCAAAGTAGTATCACAAAACAGGAACAAGTAATAGAAACAAATGACAGTATCATCTCAATGCATCAAATTAATATACTTTCCTTGATTGATGCATTTTATAAAGAATCTATTAAATGCTTGCTTTAATTCCCAGCAAATGCCGGCTGTGTGGCGTAGTTGGTTTGGTGCTGGCTTATACTCCTAAGTTTGCGGGTTCGAATCCAGCCAAATTGGTGGAAATTCGTTTGGCCTGTTTGGCTTGGGTGCTCTCAGCAAAATTAATTTCCCTTTGTCAGAATTAAGATCCCTCCCTCTGGAGAGGAAACTGGGTGTCAAATTTACTTGCGGGGATTCGTATACCAACTATACGATGCCTCACTAAAAATAGATACCAGCACCCGGGAATATACTGGGACTGAAATGGTAATACACCAACTAGCAGCCCCATTAGAAACAAAAAAATCCCATGAAATTCATATTCATGCCATATAGTTTATATATATATATATAGCAGTAAATAAATTAAAAAGAAGACTCAAGAACATGGAACCATTACAAACCAAAAAAAGAGAAATTTAGCAGAGTGGAAAAAACTATTATGATTTCCCGAGCTGTCACTGTCTTAAGACAGTGAAACAGGGTTAAAAAAAAAACAGTGTTTTGTGAGATCTCAACCTTCCCCTACAGCGGAAATTTTTGACATAATAGGATAGGAGATAAACCAAGGCTAAGGCCCCAAAACCCACGTGGGTGAATATAATATAAATAGAATAGAATTGGAATATTAAATTACTATAGAAATCCGGGTGAAATAGACAAATATAAATATGTATTAAACAAAAATATTTACAAAAGAGGTTAACAATGATTTTGATCATAAGTAATAATAATGAAAATGTGCGAAAAAACTAAAATCTTACCCGATGTATACAGATTCCATTCGTGTACTGACACCAAGCACAAAAAAACAGCAAACTAAGAATAATGGCGCCATCTATATATATATATATATATATATGTTTCAGTGGTTAGTACACTTTGTAAAAAAATTTACTTGATGCGAAAAATAATATTAATGAAAGCAGCTGTGAATGGTCCTACTTCAAATATTTTTTTATTTCATTGCAGTATTTTTAAGTTTTTTTTCTCCCAGACATTTTTCTTTAAGATTATATGAATCCGAAATCCGTTGGCAAATCCTCAAAGTAAAATGTTAATTTTCAGTATAAGAGACTTACACACCATTTTAGTTTTTCTTAAAAGAATATTTATCAGAAGTATCTTCGCTGCTTATACTTCCCTGCATAATCACTATAATTATATTGATCAAAGAGGTTGTGATTACTAAAGTCTAGACGGATCTTTTCGTAATTACTCTCTGTTGCCATTCTCCTAAAAATAACACGTAGACACGCATTTAACTTTCGATATCTTTTCCATTCTCCCTCTTTCGGTTAAAAAGATTTGCGCTGAATGTTGTGAAGATTTGCCCAAGGATCATGAATTTTTGTGATAGAATAAGTTATAAAAAAGAGGGACTGGGCTAGAAGGATAAAACTCGTTTTTACGCAAAGAAAATAGCAGAACTTGGGTTCCCAAAGCTTCTTATGCGACAATCCTTTGAACTGGAAAGTTTACATTGCATTATAGTCCCTAAAAGAGCTTTATTCGAGTTATTTTCACAGCTCCAGCTGCAACTGGAGTTCACTTCAAGACACACAAAGGCAATATACGTTTTCTCTTCTAGGCGTAAAAAAGAAACCATATTCTTAAAATTATGGACTAGTGATCCTCTTTCATCTTTTCCAAGAAATTGAACAAGGGATGAAAGAGAGACACCCGTTTTATAATCCAGGGGAAAGTCGTGAAGAATGTCGTACGCTTTGTATTCGGATTTACTATTTTCTTGCCTCTTTCAAAAGAAGAAATATGTCTCTCATTTATTGTGCTGCATGGTAGTCTTGAATATAGTTTCATCAAAATGACACTTTTTCACATTTCTTGGTTTTTGATAAAATTAGATTTGAATTTCATTGAATGATTTTTTGTTCAACCAATTTTATTAGTTATTAATGTCGTTTGGTTTTTTATATTTAGAGCCTTCTTTAGTTAGCTGAAATTTTGTTCTTGTACAATATAGTAAAAATTTAAATTTCATTTCAATTTAGCAGCTACAATTATTGTTTATTTGAGATAATGTCTGCAGAAAGAATGTCATCTGGATGAGAAATGTTACACTCTGCATTAATATGTTCCTTAAAAAGTGTCTTTTTGGCTTAAAAAACTCTAGATTATACATTTAGAGCCTTGTTCAGTTAGTTGAAAATTTGTTCTCGTACAATATAGTGAAAATTTAACTTTAATTTCTATTTAGCAGCTACAATTTTTTATTATGAGATAATGACTGCAGGAAGAAAGTTATCTGGATGAGAAATGTTACACTGCATTAATATGTTCCTTAAAAAGTGTCTTTTTGGCATAAAAAATTCCAAAGTACATTTGAAGGCATAACAAAGTATTACGTGCTGTGGTTAAAAAAAAAGCAAAAAGGAAATATAGTTCTTTGAACTTTGATCTCTTCCATCTTTATCCAGAAATTAAGGCTGGAAATGAAAAAAGACTCTTTTTCTTTATAATGAAGATAATTACAAGGAAAATACTCTTATGATAGATTTAGTATCCTTAGACCTGTGTTTCTCAAACTGTGGGGCGCGAGCATATTGAAAATAAAAGGTTTAAAAAATTATTTTTTGGAATGAAGTAAAACAAAATGCTTTCAGACATAATAAAAATACACATTTACACTAATGTAATTTATTTTTATCATCCGATGATCATCAAAAATAAAAGATTCCACTTCAAACGCTCATTAGCTATCTTTGATCTTATAACCAAATAAAAAAAATACATTTTGTTTGCTGTACTGCAGTGCTTCTCAAACTTTCAATACAGGCGCCACCCTTTTCGATCACAATTTTTTTCGCGCCCCGCTTATACATTAATAATGTACTGAATGCAATAATAATGCACTTTGGCGCTAAAGTTACAATAGGCGATCTTAATTATAAACCATACAAATTAGTAACATAAGTATTAAATTTTGTATACTACTTTTAAGCAAAATAAATAAATAAAATAATAGGATAATTATTATGTTATTTTCCTTTGTCTAATTTTTAAATTGAACATATTACAAAATGCGGTAGCTGCTTAGAAGACAAAATATAGATATCTGCTAAATATAGAAAAAGAACTCAGAGGGTCAATTTCTAACAATAAGCATTCCTTATAAAAACTTTGCTTTCCAAGACAAGCTCATGGACGTCATTAATACTTATTAATCTTGTTCTTAATTTAGTATTAATTAATTAGTTATAAAATATTCTGTGCAGCACTGATACATTAAAAGTATACCGGCTGAAGTGCCCGCTCTTTGCTCGAGTTCATTTATAAGAAAATAAAACATTATTGATATAATAGCTGAATTGTAAGGAAAGCAAAGCCAAGTGTTCGACAATGTTTACAAAAACGTAAAAAAACGTGCTCAAATTATAATTAGTTTTAAGCGAATTGTTATTTTAAGCCTCACAGAATTGGCATTTATAATTGATGTTAAACAGTAGCGCACACAGGAATTTTTCAAGGGGGGGTCCGGGTTCACCAATCTTGTATCAGGTTCCTTTTGATTTTGTCGATTTTCGGGAACAAAAAACAGTAAAAAACTAATTCTTGAATAAATAATTAGCATTAATTAATAAAATTAATCATTAATAACAAATACTTAACTAAATTTTGCGTACTATAAACTTAGAATTATAATCAATCGGAAAAAATCAAGGGCTTTGGGGGGTCCGGACGCCCCCCCCCTTGTGTGCGTTTCTGATGTTAAATAAAGATCAATAATATAAAATATCGATGAAGAATAATTGTATTATTTTTAATATTTAAAGTGAAAAGACTTCAACATGTTTTAACCCGGGAGCAGGCGCGCACTCGGTACGGTTGGGGTTATTGAGTCACCCCAATCCTTTTTTTTTTATAATTATTTTATTGTACACGATACAAATCATGATTCCAGTGAAGAATTTAGCAAAGAGAAAGTTTACTTACCTACTTTCAAGGACTTTTCAATTTTTCTTTGGTAATAAATAAACAGTTTTGCCAGAATTAACGATTTCGTAATCTGTGTGTCCCGCGCGACCACTTCCGGGTAAAAAGTATATTCATTATGATAATATGTATGTTATTGCTAAAAAATTGTGTGAAACGTTTTTCGTTATTGTTTTTACGTTGAGAATATTTATAAAAATATGTCTTGGCCAAGTAATCCTTCATGTGCATGTGTGTGTGTGCTTGCTCTCCGTGGTTTTCCAAATATCATAAAATTATTTTGCATGAAAAAAAGCGCAACAGAGAACACGTAAGTGAGGGGTCATAACTAACTGTACCAATAACTTAGAAGGTCAAACAGATTACAGCTATAATGTGCAGTATTTTAAAAATAATGACAGTGATGAATTTTTTATGTTCCTAAAGTTTTTCGATTCTGGGTCCGGGATCTGGTTTTTCTCTGAAAGAGTAGTATGTTAGGTTAAAAAAAGCGTAATAAAAAATATCTCATCACGGGATGACCGCAAATCAAATAAAAGTTTTTTATTTGGTTATAGGATCAAAGATAGCTAATTAGGTATTGAAGAAGTTTTTTATTTTTGATGGCTTAATATCGCCTATAAATTATATCAGAGTAAAAGTGCATTTTTTATTATGTCTGAAAGTATTTTGTTTTTTTTTCATTCCAGTAAATTAATTATTTTTAAAATCTTTTATTTTCGATATGTTCGCGCCCCCCCCCAGGGGGTGCGCCCCACAGTTTGAGAAGCACTGCTGTACTGTAATCCCACGATGAGATATTTTTTTTTATTACGTTTCATTTAACCCCTAAAATACTGCTTTTGATTATCATGTATTTGACCTTCAAACTTACTGGTATGTTTCACTCCTTCTCTTTTTCTTTTAGGAAAGTTGTAAATAATATTTTTCTGTTGCTTTTCTTTCCATGCGAATGAGTTTTATGATATATGGATAAGCATATATTGAGCAATTTGAAGGATTATTTGGACAAGATGTATTTTTATGAGGTTTCTGAAACATATAATGCATAATGAAAAACGTTTTACACGATTATTTTTTTGAACATGCTTCACTTTTCCCCATGAACAATTTTGTGGTTTTGATTGCTGTGTTGTACGACTTATTATGGTTTATAATGAAATGAGAAGAATATAAAAAATGGGCATCTGTAATCTCTATTGAAGGAAGCTAAAACTGATCAAGCAATTGAAGAGCCTGCTGAAATAATGCATACTAATCAAGATACAGAAAGTAAATACGAGAAAAACGATAGACATCTGAAACGTTTGAGTTGAATTGAAATTTTTAAATGCTGCCTAAAGAAGTCTGTGTTGTCGTAAATATAGCACTTCGCCTTGTCAAAAAGACACAAGGAAAAAAAGTTCAAAATGCTATTTGTAGATCCTCAAACGACAGCAAAACTACCATAACGTGAACAAAATATGACAGTTTTGCTGGAAAATAACGTTCCTCTATTGTTAGTGAAAATTATCTGTGATTTATGTCCTTTATTAAGGACACGCACATTTGAAACATTTTCTTTGGTTTTATTGGACATTTTCTGAAATTTTCAAAGAAAAAATGAAAAGTCTTTGAAAGTAGGTAAGTATATTTTCTCTTAATTAAATTATTCCCTGGAAATATATAATTTTTATCGTGTATATTAAAAATAATTATAAAATAAATTAGTTTTAAAACAAACTAAAAAACACGCTGTTATAGTGAATCTAACTAAAAAATAAAAAACAATTAAAATATATATTACTTAAAAGTAATGTATACAAAGTTGAATACTTATCTTGTTAATTTGTACAGTTTATATTTATGATCCTATTGTAGCTTTAGTGCCAAAAAGTGCATTATTATTGCTTTCAATACATTACTATTTTTTTGGGGGGGAGGGGATATAAAAATTATGATTAAAAATTGGGTCGCCTGTAGTGAAAGTTTGAGAACCACTGCCTTAGACTATTTGTGTGTGAAAAAATATTTTTACTGGAAATTTTCTACTTATACATTTGAGGTATTTTGTCTAGCTGCGTTGAAAAGAATTATTTTTCTGAGAAAAATTTTTTTTATTTATGAAACAGGACACACACTATTTTCTGATATCACAGCTATTATGAAACCTCACTCTTGTAGGAATTCCTTGGATTATACTGCTAACTTTTTTTAAAGATTTTTGATTCTATATTTTGTTTTTTATTGTACTCAATTCTGTAAAACTGTTCATAGTTTATAAAATAATTTTATGTAAAAAAAAATTCACAATACAAAACAGATTAAAGGTACTGTGCCAATGATTAAAATTGAAAAAAAGAACATGAAGAATATATATATATATATATATATATATTTCAGTTAGTGTATTGGTTGATTCATAAATAGTGTCCCCAACTTCAGATGATCATGGAATTTTATTCAATAAAGTTACATACAAAGAATTTCCAATGTGGTTTCTTCTAGCACAGTACACTTATCGAAAGCATTTCAGCTAAGCCAAAAGAGTTTTTTTGTCCATTTTTTGGGTATTTTTCCAACTTCCTCTTAAATTGCTTTTTGAAGCACTTGAAATGCTCTTAATTAACGTCTATTTAATTGTTTTTTAAGTATCCCCATAAAAATAATCACAAAGAACATAGACAAGAAATAGTGATAATCGTTTATCAGGAGGAAAAAATTTATTTTTTTATATTTCTGTCACTTTATAGTTGATTTTACGGCATGATTTGTTGCATAATGTTGGTGAGAAACAAAGTTTTTTGAGTATAAAGAGGTTTACTTACCCCCGATCAAGTGTTTCAAAATATTATTTTGATAGTATTTGGCTCCAATTTTAGTTTTTGGTTCTGTAAAAAATGCTTTTGTTAAGCCTTTAGAGGACAGTCCCATCCATACCATAACACCTGATGGTTAACTTGCTTATTTTAAAACAGCTGCATTTACAAAAAGAAAATATATTGTATCTTCGTTTTGCCGGATGTAAATGCCAGAGGAAACAGTGCTTCAATCAAAGTTATGCATGTTTTGTGTCTGTCTTTGCATAACATTAAATACAGATAAAAAAACGTTTCTTCATTTTTCTATGGTCTTATGATGACATTATGGAAAATTTACTATTTTGTACCTAGTTTTCTTTATCTGACGATAAATTGTCGATAGAAATATCTATAGATTCTTTGCAATATGCTTTTGAGCAAATGACTTTCTACAGCTATAATTCTTTTCAGGTTCTTTTTTCTTTTTCATTAAGGACTTCCTTTCGTTCACATTTTTCCCTAGAGCTTTTTATAGCGAGCCACATTTTATTTCTTTTTGAAGTTAAGATAGTAATACAATAGAAAAATGTCTTTTTTGATTTTTGAATGTTTATTCTTTGCAGAATTTGAACAACCATCCTTCAAAAGCTGTAAAAAATCGTTCCAGGTTTAAGGATCTAATTCCAGTACTATAATTTACTCCCACTGATAAAAATGGTTAGATTAGTATATAATTTAAATGTTTCATTTTTAAAATAAAATCAGTAGTAAAATAATAGAAATTCAACATTAATAGTTATATACTTTTAAAATTGATAACACTAATTTTAAATCAACCGGTAATAGCTTGGCTAAATGAATAACCCATTCGTGACTTTGTATTGCATCTACAAGTATTGTATTTCAGTAGACTATCATTTTTATATTTATTGAAATCATGGCCTTGCTATATATGATGTTTATTTTCCCAAGCGACTTTCGTTTTGATACACATCCTGAGTTTTCTTTCCTCATTAATTCTAATTTAATTAGCTTGGTAATAAGTTCTCTATATAATTATGGCACACAATTGCATCCCTCGTAACTGTAATAGAAATACAAATATTAAATCAAAAGAATTTTATCGCAAAAATTTACCATTCTTTAAAGAAGTCAGTTGTTTATTTCTTAAGGACAAATTAAATCTTTATAAATGCCATCCACGTGCTGATAGGATAACTGTATTTAGCATGAGAGTCTTCTATTTTATGCACACTGCTAAAAAAAATTAGGAGAAAACATGGATATAACGAAATTACGCAAATATTTCTTCTGGTAACTAACGAAAAACAAAACATCCATAATCGAAAGTGTAGTAGAAAAAAGAAGAAAACTTCCTATGAAAATTAACGTGCATGGGGTCAAAAACCAGGGAAAAAATAAGTGCAGAAATGGTGATTTCGAAGAAGCTATCGTTTTTTGTTGTCTCGGTGGTGAAATTAAATCTTCCATTTTCTCTTTTGAGAAAAGAGGACTGGAAAATGATGGCAACGTGATCTATCAGAATCCATGGCTTGGTGCATTATCAGGAGAAGGAATCTGGACAAACCCCCAAAGGACTGTAGTGGATGCTATTGGAGTCGCAAGAGGTGTCATTGTAAGATTGTGGAATCTCCAAGAAAAAGGACATGTTTGACGTCGGCCGGGGTAAGGTCGTCCACATACGATCACAGCAAATAATAACCGATGCATCCTATTAACAGTTCGTTCAGACGGAACAGCAAATGCTACACATATTAAAAGGCAGTTTCTTTTGGGAACAAAAAGAAGGGTTTCAAGTCAATCAATCCGAAATAGCTTCATGTGTGTGGTCTGTATGGATGTAAGCCAATGGTGTGTATCCGTTGACAGCAAGACAACACGTGGCCCCAAAAAAGTAGGCTGCTGAACATGAATATTTTATGTAAATTGGTTGGAGTTAAGTGCTGTTTAAAGACGAGTCCCAATTTAGTTAAGAGTGTGGCACCAGACGTGTTTTGGCATGGCGAGAAAAGGGAACCTGAAATAACTCTACATTCATTCAGGAAAGATCACATTTCAGACGAGGTTGCTTGATGGAATGGGTTGAATCAGTATGAGAGGATGTACTGACCTGCATATCATTCAGAATGGCAATTTGACGGCTCAGATGTGTGCAGACGAGATCCGAAGTCCCCATGTCATGTCAAACGCTGCAGCCATTAGGGATTTTTTTCTGTAAAATAAGGCAATGAGTGTCACTGCAAGAAGAGATTCTAGAATCCATTATTAAGAAATAGGGCATGTGTGACGTTGGCCAGAATAAGGCCATGCACGGGCTACCACAGCCAAAAAATTACCGATATATCCTATTCATAGTTCATCGAGACAGAATAGCCAATACGATGGAGATTTAAAGTTTCTTTCGGACTACTTTTTTTCTTTATTACGTTTTGTTACATCTGTACTCTCTCTTTTATACCCATGTATGGCTACTGCACAACGGTTTCTTAACTTTTTTTACTTGCTCTCCTAATTTGTTTCAGCAGTGTATATTTGAGAGCAAAAATTTAAGTATTAAGTTTATTTTCTTAAAAAGCAAAGAGTGATTTGCTTGAACATACAAAAGTATAATTCTTTGCAAGCATGTGCACAAACACACACATTTTTTTTAAAAAAAATTGATTAATGATTGATATATTATATTTCAGATTAGTAATCAAATGGATATTCCATTTGAAAAGTTATTGTTATGTGCTATAAAAAAAGTGAACTGTAACTTTTTAAATCCTATTTGGTTTTAACGAGTTTTCACACACACACATGGAGGGATTTGGCAGTCTGAAAAATAATATACCCCTACTTAGATATTCTGTCTTAGAAAATTAACACGAGAAAAAAATAATAACAAAAAATAAATAAAGGATTTGTAATACACACAAAGAAACAGTATCTTCGCTGCTAAAAGATCAGTTATTCTGAGGTGATATGTCGTCCCTTGTCGCAGTTCTTGGAATTAGGTAAAGGGAAAATAAAGAAGGGCATCATAAAAAAGCGTACCTTTAAAATTAAATTACAAATTCAGTGCCAACTTTTAAAGTGAATAAGCAAGAAGATTGGTACTTTTATTCGTAAGAAGCAATGCACGTTTATGCATTTGTAAGTTACTTTGAGGAAATTTAAAAAAAGAATGTGAAATACTCTCTACAGATATTTAATTATGATAAAAGCAACTACAAGCAATGTGAAATAAAAGTTTTCTTGTGTGAAGTACATTTTTTAATGTGTGAAAAATATTTAATACTAAGTACATTAAGATAATTAAATTGTTAATTTAGAAACCGAAATCCTTTTTAAAACAAGAACAAAGGAGTATATAGTGAACATGTATCATATTTAAGTTTCGTTTCATATTTCTGTTTAAAAAGGATATAAAGTGCTTAAATCTAGTAAATAGAAGTATAATTTAACACTCTGAAAAAGATAATAAATAATAATTGAATACATTAATGCAAGCATCTATTGTCTTTAACTGAAAGTTAAACAAAAGAGATGATAAACAAAAATATACAGGATGATTTTCTACCAGACCCACAAATTTGAACGTTGTGAAGGGATTCAAAGACCAATTGGAATCACCCAGGTATGCTGAGTCGCAAATGACGTAGTTGCGAGCTATGGTGCAAGGAAGCAAAAAAAAAAAAAAAAAAAAAGAACAGAAACATCAACACATTAAGGGGACGGTAGACATTTTATTGAAAGGTTGTATTACAACAGGTGTTTGAAATAACGACCAAAAGTCATCTCGCTAGCTGAACAGCAATGCTGCATGGCATTCCTAATGTTCTGGAAGATTCCTCCAGGCAATGCTGTGGTATATGGCAACGAACGAAAGGTTTCGAGAACATTATTCCTGCTGGAAGTCGTCATTTGCGATCCATTTCTCGAAGTAGTAGAAAAAACTCGCATTCAAATGAGGAACGGGTCGACATGCTGACAGTGTATGGAGATGCAGTTTGTGATGGGCACGCCGCACGATGGTTTTACCAAGAGCGTTACCCGAAAAGTAGGTTAAATATCCCACAATCTTCGCTAGAGTAAACAAAAGATTATGGCAAACTAGTTCTTTAACGATTTAACTTTTTTTTTGTATACTGGACGATAGTTCACTCCAACATTTGTAGCTGCCGGGAGGATACGAAACTTGCCAGAAATCTTCTAGAACGCAAGGAATTTCGTGCAGTATCGCTGTTAGGCCTTCTAGACATTTTCTAGTCATAATTTCTAACACCTGTTGTCAATAAAAGGGTTTTTTGTCCAATTATTGTGTTGCTGTTTCTGTTCTTTTCTGATTCTTTTGCACCATAGCTCGGAACTACGGTATTTGTGACCCTGCATTCCTACATGATTCCGAGTCAACTAAGTGATCCCTACACACCCTTCAAATTTGTCGGTCTGGCAACGAATAACGCTGTATATGATGAAAATATGTTGTAAGAGTCTTTTTGAAACAGAGAGAACACATGTTTTTTTCATAAGCTTGAATAATTTTGCTACATATATTCACAATAAAGTGACTAGAGTGTTACAAAATGTAAGGAAGAACTCATTAAACACTTTTGAACAGAAGCTAGGTGAAAAGGAAGATATATCTTAAAATCATTACTTTTCGTCATGAGGAAATTGAAAAATATGTTACAGATTCACACAGAGTCCTCCTCACCTGGTCATGATTTATAATGGCAAAATATTTAAAAAGAAACCTATTGATAAACTTTAGTGCGATTCTACTAGAATAAGAAATATATATATAAACCAGACGAGAGAGAGAGAGATGAATGCTCTATATTTCTAAATCCCACATATTTTCTAGTGAGTGAGTGAGATTTATATTAACCTCCGCTTATATTAACCGTAGAGATTTATATTAACCTTAGAGACTACTAAGCAACCTTCAAAATAAAATACATCGCAAAGTTCGTTTATTCATCAAGAAAAATTGGGAAAACACTCTAAACTCTCTTGACACTGAGGACGGTTCCCTCTGGGGCAGTGTTTCACAAAACTGTGGGGCGCGCCCCCTGGGGGGCGCGACAACCTAACGAGGGGGGCACGAGCATATTGAAAATAGAAGATTTAAAAATAATTAATTTACTGGAATGAATTAAAACAAAATACTTTCAAACATATAATAAAAAAAAGCACTTTTACTCTGATATAATTTATAGGCACGCGATATTAAGTCATCGAAAATAAAAACTTCTTCAATACCTAATTAGCTATCTTTGATCCTATAACCAAAAAAAAACAACTTTTATTTGATTTGCTGTAATCCCATGATGAGAGATTATTTTTACTACGCTTTCTTTTTAAGCCTAAAATATAACTCTTTCAGAGAAAAAGCAGATCCTAGACCCAGAATCCAAGAAATTTAAGAACATTAAAAATTCATCACTGTCATTATTTCTGAAATACTGCACATTACAGCTGTAATCTTATGACTTTCTAAGTTATGGGTACAAATAGTTATGACCCCTCTCTTACGTGTTTGTTTCTCATTTAGGGAAGCTGTAAGTAATGTATTTCTCTGTTGCGCTTTTTTCCATGCAAAAAAAAAAAAAAAAACGTTTTACGCAATTTTTTTAGCAGTAACATATATATTATCATAATGAATAAAATTTTTACCCGGAAGTGGTCGCGCGGGACACACAGATTACGAAATCGTTAATTCTGACAAAACTGTTTATTTGTTACCTAAGAAAAACTGAAAAGTTCTTGAAAGTAGGTAAGTAAACTTTTTTTAGTTAAATTATTCACTGGAACCACAATTTGTATCGTGTACAATTAAATAATTATAAAAAAAAGGATTGCGGTGACTCAATAACCCCGCTCGACCGTATCGAAAGCGCGCCTGCTCCCGGGTTAAAACATGTTGACGTCTTTTCGCTTTAAATATTAAGAATAATATAATTATTCCTCATCGGAAATTTATATTATTGTTCATTATTTAACATCAATTATAATTGCTAATTCTGTGAGGCTTAAAATTACAATTCGCTTAAAACTAATTATAATTGGAGCAACCATTTTAAAAAGATCATTTTACATTTTTATAAACATTGTCGAGCACTTGGCTTTGCTCTCCTTAAAATTCAGCTATTATATCAATAATGTTTTATTTTCTTATAAATAAACTCGTGCAAAGAGCGGGCACTTCAGCCGGTATACTTTTAATGTATCAGTGCTGCACAGAGTATTGTATAACTAATTAATTAATACTAAATTAAGAACAAGTTTAATAAGTATTAATGACTTCCATGGGCTTGTCTTGCAAAGCAAAGTTTTTATAAGGAAGGCTTATGATTAGAAATTGACCCTTTGAATTCTTTTTCTATATTTAGCAGATATCTATATTTTGTCTTCTAAGCAGCCACCTGATTTAGCAATATGTTCAATTTAAAAATTAGAGAAAGGAAAATTAACATAATAATTATGCTATTATTTTATTTATTTATTTATTTATTTTTGCTTAAAAGTAGTATATACAAAATTTAATACTTAATGTTACTAATTTGTATGGTTTATAATTAAGATCGCCTATTGTAGCTTAGCGTCAAAGTGTATTATTATTGCATTCAGTACATTATTAATGTACAAGGGGGGTGCGATAAAAATTGTGATTGAAAAGGGGGGCACCAGTATTGAAAGTTTGAGAAGCACTGTTCTGGGGTATGTCCAAGGTGCTCAGGAAAAAGAGGACTTCTGTCTCGGTCCTTAATGGCCCCACCGGGATTGCACTTTCAGACTCTGATAATACGGAGACTCTTGCTTGCTCTCTGGAATCTCAATTTCAGGATAATATTGTTTTTAATGAATTTTCTGATAACCTAACTAACAGGATTTTCGACAATTATTTTCTTAATGAAAATAATTTTGACGATCCCCTTTCCTCCTCCTATGCCTTCTGAACTTATTAACTAAAATTAAAAAAATTAAATCATGAAAAGCCCTGGCAGGAAATGATCACCAATAAAATGGTGAAAAATTTCACTCTGCCGGTCATCTTTCAGCTAACAAATATTATTCACAATATCCTGATTTCAGGGCATTTCTCAATCATGTGGAAACCCGCTGTAATCATTCCCATTATCAAATCAGGAAAGTCCCCCATCTGTCCTGATTCCTACAGACCCCAATCAGCTTACTACCAATACTAAGCAAGCTCGCTGAGAAAATTATTCTCACGAGACTTAATGATCACCTTATAACTAAGAACATTCATATCTCTCAACAACACGAATTCCGCGCCCAACTAACCACATCGCACCAGTTGCACAGGGTGGTTAATTACGTGAAAAATGGTCTCAAAGATAAGCGTTTGACGGGGCCATTTTTCTGGAAATCCAGAAGGCCTTTGATCGAGTATGGCATGTGGGGCTGCTATATAAGCTTATCCGGATTAATACCTCTCCTCACCTAACAAAAATAATTCTCTCTTACCTCTTTCACAGAAACTTCGCTGTCAGAGTCAACAATACATACTCTAGCTACAAAAATGTAAACTCTGGAGTACCTCAAGGTAGTTTTTTGGGGTCAAGCTTATTCAATATCTAAGTCAACGATATCCCGAAAAACCGATTCAGAACCATTTGCATGTTTACCGACGACACTGCAATCCTGACCCAACACTTTGATTTAAAATGCATAACACACTTTCTCCACAGACACCTTGCGGTATTAGAAGATTGGTTCTCATGTTGGAAAATAGCACTGAATGTCACAAAAACCGAGGCCGTCTTCTTCTCCCGCAACACACAGAAAACAACCAACAGTACATGTGAACAATAACCCAGTACCCTGGTCTCAAAGTACGAAATACCTCGGCGTAATTTTAGATAAAAACTTCACATTTAGACAACACATTACTCAAATTAAAGACAAGTTCCGAAAAGTATGGTGTAGTCTTTACCCCCTAATTTCTCGGAATTTAAATTTATCTATCAAAAACAAGATGCTTATCTATACTCTCATTATTATGCCAGTGATTGTTTACACCTCACCAGTCTGGGGTCATGCTGCAATTTTTAATATTAATATCCTTGAAAGTGTCCAGAATAAGCTAATTAAACAAATTACTAACGCCCGATGGTTTATGAGAAACGATGATCTTATATCAGCATTAAATCTTCAAACCATTCGGGAATTCATGAAGCAAATAGCCATTAATTTCTTTACTAATATTCCAATAATTGACAACAGAACTTTAAGAAAAATTGAAATCTATGATCCTGATCCTCCTTTAATAGACCTCGCAACATTCTTCTTTAATTGAATAGGCGTTTTCCTTTGGGCGTCCGGACTGTAAAAACAGTCCTCAATCCCATATCGTGAGAGTATATGAAACTGGGCATGGCAAAAAGTGGTGTTTTCCATTCTGCTGAGTGGCATGATGGCGATTGGTCGAACGATGGAATCCGGGAGGAGTGGCTATGGTGCTTCATCTGGGTGGAAAGTTTATTGAGTTTTTTGGTTTGGCTGAGAGCTTAGAGGTTGCTCTCTGATTGGATGCTGGGTACAGTGAACATTGACTCTAATTGGCTGCCCTGGGGGCTGAGTTTTATAAAATGGGGGGGTGCAAGTGCAGTGGGGAGAACAAGAGCAAAATATTGACAAAAATAAAAGAAAGTAAAATTTTAGCTATTAAAGTGTGCAATAAAAATTATTGCACGAATAAAAAGAATTACGGGGGGTTTCAGGAATAAAGAAGAATTTTCTTCTTGATCTTTTTGTATTGTCATTAGGGGTGTATTGAGATAAATTTTGCATATTGAAATTATTGGTTGCTTGTAAATCGTTAAAAGAGTTAATTGCTTTTTTCTGAATATGACATTTGAAACTATTAATTTTAAGAGCATTACGTATGTCGTCATTACGTATGTATCTTGTGGCTTTGACGATCATACGTATAAGAGAATTCTGCAGGGTATCTAGGATATTGATATTAGTTTTAGCGCGGCATAACCCCAAACCGGACTTGCGTAAGCTAAAATGGAACGCATAACGGCTGTATAGAGAAGCACTTTGTTTTCTATTCTTAAACGTGAGTTCCGGCCTATAAGGGGGTAAAGTTTAGTCTTCTTTATTTTTCTGCTTTTTTTTATTGTTAACACTTAAATTCTTATTCTTTCCCATTTTTCTTCCATTTCAACCGCTCTCAATACCGTGACTCGCTCCCCTCCAATAGGAGGCGAGCAGCCCGGCCAATAGGGAGAGGTGCTCTTGCCCTTTCTGAACCTTAAATTCGCTTCAATCCTCGATCCCCAACTAACTTCCATGACACGCCCCCTGATGATAAGAAGCCACCAGATTGGTCGAGACTACTGTTCCCTTAATCAGCTTTACACCCAAGCCGCTCTCCGGCGCTCAGTCAGAAGGCGACTAGACGACAGGCGAGGTGCCGGGTCTCCCCGGTCGCCTAGCCGCTTTTCATTTCATTCAATGATTTTTCGGCTTCTCGCTCACCTCCGTAAGGAGGCTTCGTCAGTCGACAGCTTATCACTTTTACAACACAAACAATAATAGCTCCAACAATTCTTATTTATTTTTTATCTTTTTTTTATTATTATTGGTCACGATCATAAATTTAATTTCTAATTTTTACTTTATTATTATTCTAACCTTTTCATTTTTTCTTACTACCCCCCCCCCCAAACATGGCAAATCATCCTCTAATGCTCACTCACAATTTTTAAGATAGGAGATTAAGACCTCTTTTGACATCATGTGCCCCAACAACTTTTCAACTATTTATTAACCGCACACTGTGAATTAATACGAGGATTATTGACGAAGGATGTTGTAATTTTGAACCTATGTCAAGTAACGAGGATGACACATCTCTCCTCTAACTATTACATCACACCAAATGGAGGACATTTGAGCGTCAACAGATTTAACGTGCAACGGCTACATCTACACGACGGGTCTTCAGTGGCACCAGGATTTGAACCCGCGAAACACTGGTCATGAGCTCATGTCCCTAACCAATGGGCCATTGCGGTCCCTCCATAGCGTCTAAGTACATAAAATTAAGAAATCTATCACAAACTGATTATTTATGAGCTTGTTGAATTAATAGTAAGTTTATATTTGTTTTTAAGCATTTCAAGTAAATAAATATTTGAAAAACTTATCTATTCATCTTATCTAATTATCAATTTTGAGGTATAATGAAATAAATTTGGGTTATTGGAAACGAATTTTAATTCTGAGCGAAAATCCGGCAATGAGGATAACACATTTAATGCAAGATTTTTACTACAACTAATCGTTATTTTACTTTACTAAAAAGAGATCAGAAGCAAACACAACTTTGATATTAAATTTCATTAAGAAACTATTTATCCAGCTGGTTTGGGGGTGCTCTTTACTAAAAGCCTACATAAATAAAACACGTCAATAAATGAAGAATGAATGTCAGATGAAGCGAAGCCACGTTAGCCGAGTGGTCAAGGTATCGGATCGTGGCTGGTCTTGTCACGAGTTCGAGCCCAGTACCACTGAAGACCTGTCATGTAGAGGAGCGAAGTACATTAAATCTGTCTATAGCTCAAATGTTCTCCCATTGGTGAGATGTGGATGTTAGAAGAAGAAAGTGCCAGTTCAGGTGTCATCCGCGTCATTTGACTATGGTTCAAAATTACGTAGTCCGTCGCCAAAAGCCCTCGTGTAGCTAAACAGAGCGATGTTAATATTCACTCTTTCAGTCATCCAGATGAAGCAAAATTGATTTTTAATTTCAAAAGTATTTTCTTACAGTTTTTTTGCGACTATCATAAAATTAAATTTATATTTTATTATTTACATTTTTAAAATCATAAATCCTGTTAAGCTGGGAGTCTCGAATCAAAAGTGCGATAAATAAAATTACTGCCGCACTCAAAAATTTATTTTCGTCCTTTTTAACATGCAGTACATAAGCGCGTAAAATACTTTTAATTATTTAATTTTCATTAACAAGCTTACATGGATTTTTAAAATTAATTATCGTTATCAACCTCCAAGTCTACTTAAATTTGATTTTTTCATTAACTCAGACTTTATACACGATGAAAAGAAGCAAGAAAATATCTTTTTTTTTAACGCGCGAAACAGATGTTCTAATTAAATTTGCTAAATCCAATCCCTTGAGAATTAAGCACGACCCTGCTAACCCTTACTGTTTTGAAGTAAAAGAATAATACGCGTTTCAAGAAAACATCAAAAGGAAAAAGTTCACTTCTTTGAAAAAAGTTTTTCTTTTTTTCTCGTCCTAAATCTACGTTACGTTTTCTCTCTTTAGCGTAATCTCTATTCTCGCTTTTTTTACTTACGAATCAATTAATCAGATTTAGTGACAAAATTTTGTTTGAAGTTTTTTTTCTTGTTTTTGGAATACACATCTTATACACAACTCTAAAATTCAATACATATATTTTCTTTCTTTTCAATTTCTGTTGTAAATAACTTAATGCTTTTGACTGCTGACAAATTCTGGTTAAATTTTATTCTAATTAAATTTGACGCATACTTTCTTTTGAAATGTTCTGTAGATAATTGGAGAAAGATAGGGATAAAAAGTAATATAGGGATTTACTACCTTAGAAAGTATATAGGCAAGAGAGGAGAAAATAGTAATTTGTTTAAAAAAATATAAAACTAAAGTAGTATAAAATTTTTAATTTTGGAAAAGTGAAGAAGTGTATTTGTGTTTCTTTTATACAAACACTTCTTTTTTTCAGATATAGTCCTCTCTTCGTGAATGTTTTTTTATATGTCTAACTTTTAATTTCTATGAACATTTTAGTAAACTTAAATCTAAATCAAATTAACATACCATAATATGCATGTATGTGTGTATGTATTTATACATCCAAGATAAATCATTCCCAGAGGGACAAATTTGCAGGAGGGGTAGAGAAAGTTTGGAATCAGACTGGATTGCAGGTTCAGAAATGCTTTCTTCGTGGAGTAGAGAACTCGATTGCACAGCGAGCTCATTTTTAAACCAGCATTTGACGGTAAGCCACTGAGATAATAAGATAAACGAATACTTAAATTAAAATCGGTCTGACATGAATGACTTTCAATCCTCATAATGCCCAATTGTAGGCTTGAGAGAATTCCCATGACGTGTGAACACGTGCTGCTTTAAATATTGTTTCTTTCTCAATTCTTGGGGTGACAATATCAATAAGTATTTTCTGACCTTAATCTTTTTTCTGTATGTAGCAAGTCTATGAGAAATTTTAGAGGAAGCCCGTGTTCTTCATTTGTTACGCTGCGTAATGTGGTTCAACTTGATATAACTCCTTTTCCTAATAGTACCAATCAAATCCAACAACACGTAAGCGTTACATTTGAATATCATAGACTCAGTCGTAATGGTCCCGATTATTTGCCCGTTAGATGATACCTGCCACCCATGTAGTATAGTAGTTTGTGACGCTGACTGCTGTAGCATTGGACCTGGGATCGAATCCCGGAGGAGGTATGGATGTTTGTAAATGTATAGCACTTTCGCGGCATCGGGGTACTTGAATTAGCCATCAGAACACATCCCCTCATGAGGTTGGTGTAAGAGAAAGATAGGTGAAAGTTCCATGAACTCCCCAAGGTGTTTTCCCTCAAAGTTGGGTTGAAATCGAGCCAAATCACGCATTACCATTTGTATGAAGCTCAAAGCCACGGGTACTGACAGACGTACATGTGGCCCTTTGCCATGATGAATCTCGCAGGCCTTGATCTGATGTTACTGTCGATCAGGTTGCATCAGTAACAGCAACCGATAATGCCTTAACTTCAGCTGAGGACTTAGGAAGTCATTAGTGAACGAGATCTTAGTTTCATTAGTTTGAAGATTTAATTTCTTTACATTTTTATAACTGCAATGGCGATCAGAGATACGTTAGTAATTCTCTAGATTATGGAGAATTTAATGCGGTGCGTATGTGAACCCTATGTATGTCTCTGGCTTCAACCACTATCTGTATCATGAGTACTTTTTATCAATACCATTAAAATTCTTGATTCCTTCCGCAATGATATATGATTCTGAAACGTCCGTGTACAAAGTTTGTCATTCAAGTAGTGATTAATATTGTACACCTGTAGTAATGCATCCGCTCATTAGGTATAGTGGATAGTAAAGCAAACTGCTTTTCCGTAGAGCATGGGTTCGAATCCCGGAGAAGCATGAATGTTTGTACATGTATAGTGCATTTGCAGCATGGTGGCACTCTAAATTGCCGTCAAGCTGCAAATCCTCTTGTAAAGTTGGTGGAAAGGGAAGAGAGGTGCTAAGCCCCCGATCATTCCTAAGGTGTTCTCTCTCAAAATTGTGTTGGAATTGAGAAAGATTGCACTGTCAATTGTATGGTACTCAAAAGCTACGGATAACGATAGGCGTAAAAATCTAGCCCTTTGCTGCGATGAATATCATGGTCCTTGATCAGATGTTGTTGTCATTCAGGTAGCATAACAGGAATATATCATTACTGTTCATATCATTAATTTAAAGAAATATTGATGGCCCATTGGCCCTGTATTTGTTTTTATATTATATTTTGAATATGGAAAACGAATACTGTTTCATTGCTCTTGCGATGAATGGAGACTTGCAACACAAACTTCATGTATTTACTTACTTAACGTACTAATAATCTGCTATTGCTTTTAAGTACATTTTGCTTAAGTAAATCATCAGGAACTCATTCACATATGAACAACAAATCCCGGAAGCAAAATAATTTAAAATATATTAATCTAATTAATGACATTGAAAAACAACCTATTGCGAAGCTCTACAAAATGGCTTATGTTGTAAGAATGATGTTTTGATCCAAATTAATAAGTGCATAATTATCTCTTTGTAATGGTTTAAAAAGAAGTGAAAAAAGAGCAAAAAATATAAGAGGAAATGATAAGAATTTCATGAACTTACAGAAAAATCCGGTGTATAACGCGCACTTATAACACAAAGAACTAAGATCGAAATTTAAGGATGCACATTATAAGCCGGGTATAAAAACAAGAGCTATAAAAATAACAAAAGAGGTGATCATATAAAAATATTTGCTTCTACACACATAGAAATACTATTTATTTAAAAGAAATGACATGCCTTATGAATTAAAAGAGTTATAGTTCTAGAAGTATACTATTTTTTCAAGTCTGGGATAATACCTCGTGTAAATGACTTCAAAACATAAGATTATTGTATGCTAACATTTCACATTTTTTTTTTATAAAAAAGGGGTTGCGATTTATATGGCGAATATACCCAATAATTAAAAAATGCAGCTCTAAAGTATTGGTGCGCGCTAACACTGGTGCGCGCTAATTCTTTTTTTTATTGCCGTCACTTTATTATTTTCTTACAGCTGATTTGTGTTTCTTTGACTTTCCCCCTGAAGCTGAAATACCATTATCGCAAAAAATCAGTCAAACTTTTGTTAAATCAAAAAAGATTATATTAATTCTTATATAATAGGAAAAGAAAGATTGTACTTATTTGAGCTTCTCTACTCATTTATAGTACGTTGTCGAGAATCGGAGAAGCAAATGGTTCTTCTGCTCTTGTAAACACTTCGTTCAAAAAGAGAGAGAGAGAGAGAGAGTAGAGAAGAGAGTAGAGAGTGTATTTTCATTTTTATACTTTAATTCGACGTAAAATTAAAATTACACGAACACACATAACATAAAATATACAAAGAACTAACGCGCATGCGTTAAATGAGATGTCAGTCATTGGTGGTAATAGAGTGTTTTCTCAGAGACACAACGAATTGATAAAACCAACCTAAGGTTTCTACATTCGGAACCGAGAGATTTTTAGTGGTACTTGAATTGGAATATACTTATAAAATTGTTCTTAAGAATATTTTATTACAAGAAAGAAAATTATGCAAATTCACTTTTTGGCAACAAATAAAGAAGATATGGTATATTTTCAAAATATTACTCTTCTATATAAATTAAGTCTACAGTAACATTTTTCTTATATATATTTCCCTATATTTTTTTAAAATTCTACTTGCTCTCTGATATATTAAAATTAGAATAAATCTTCTCTGCTCTTAGCGTCAGAATATGTCTAAATCTCATCAAATATATAAAGATCCTTTTTAAAACTTCAATCTGATTCTAGCTTCAAAACATGCCAGAATTAAAGCCGGTAGGATTTTCCTAAAAGCGCACATTTCAGAGCTTACACTTATATATATTCTTAAAATAATCTTAAAGTAAAAATGAATGCCAAAGCCTGTAATAAATGATGTAGAGAATTTGATGGAACTTCAACTGCACTGTATATCTCTTTGCAGAATACGTCGGGTTGCCGGAATGAAAAGGAATGATATATGGTAAGAAAAAAAAACACGCTAGTAATCCACGGAAGAATATCGCTAAAGAACTAGAATCATCGTCTTCTCCTAACAAAATTTCAGAAATTTATATTTTAAAAATGGAAGCAAAGAACGAAAATAAAATTAAGCAAGAAGAGAATATAGATGCAGATGCAGAAAAATCAAAACAACCTATAACTATTATGAAAAAGTGATATTCGATTTGAAGATCTACAGACTTTTTCCCAAAAATATAACTTGGAAATGCCCATCCAAACATTTCTTAGAAATTTTGAAAGTACGTGCGATTTCTTCAATATAACAGAAAAACAGAAAACCCTATTTATAAGCAAGTTAGTAGATGGAGCTGTGATTACTTACATTAAATCACAATCGATCCCTAAAAGCTTTTGCGAAATGAAAAATAATTTAATACGTTAATTGGGAACACAAGTCAATCCAGCGGAGACTCATCTTGAATTATCTAAAACAGAAAAAAACATCAAAAGAGACCCACATAGAATACTTCTACAGAATAAAAGAAATCGCATCCCGGATAAACATGGAAGAAGAAGCTGGAAAATATTACATCATAAAGGATTAAAGGAAAATAGATCCATAGAAATACAGTTACAAAACTGCAGCAACATAGAGGAACTGAAGGAAAAAATGAAACTTTTAGATATCCAAGAAAAATAAAAATCAAATAGGAATAAAGTTATATAACCAAGGTATCCAATGACAAGAATACCTCACCATACGAATCAATTTGTGCATAGACAACAGTATGGAAGCTGGAATTGGAGAAATGATCAATCTCAACACCCGGATACCATAAACGGTTCAAGATACAATGCATACTTTCCTCAGCTTCATTTACCATCTTATAATCTCCCGTCCTTTTCTCTTCAGCGGCCGACCATGTATCCCAGAAACCAACGATTGCGCAACGATCAGCAGTTTTGCGACCGGATGCTCCAATTTTCTACCCCCGTCAAAAAACCCAGGAAAATAATACAGTATTCCAGTGTTTCTCAAACTGTGGGGGCGCGATAACCTCACGAAGAGGGTGCGAGCATATCGAAAATAAAAGATTTAAAAATAATTAATTTACTGGAATGAATTCGAACAAAATACTTTCAGACATAAAAAAATGCACTTTTACTCTGATATAATTTATAGGCACGCGATATTGAGTCAAAAATAAAACTTCTTCAATACCTAGATAGCTATCTTTGATCCAATAACCAAATAAAAAAACCTTTTATTTGATTTGCTGTAATCCCATGATGAGAGATTTTTTTACTACGCTTTCTTTTTAAGCCTAAAATACGACTCTTTCAGAGAAAAAACAGATCCCAGATCCAGAATGGAAGAAATTTAGGAACATAAAAAATTCATCAATGTCATTATTTTTGAAATACTGCACATTACAGCTGTAATCTGTATGACCTTCTAAGTTATTGGTACAGTTAGTTATGACAACTCTCTTACGTGTTTGTTTCTCATTAAGGAAAGTAGTAAGTAATGTATTTCTCTGTTGCACTTTTTTCCATGCAAAAAAATTGTTTTACACATTTTTTTTTAGCAGTAACATACATATTATCATAATAACTACAATTTTTACCCGGAATTGGTCGCGCGGGACACACAGATTACGAAATTGTTAATTCTGGCAAAACTGTTTATTTGTTACCAAAGAAAGTTGAAAAGTTCTTGAAAGCAGGTTAGTAAACTTCCTCTTAGTTAAATTATTCCCTGGAATCACGATTTGTATCGTGTATAATAAAATAATTATAAAAAAAAAGGATTGGGGGACTCAATAACCCCGCTCGACCTTATCGAGTGCGCGCCTGCTCCCGGGTTAAAACATGTTGAAATCTTTTCGCTTCAAATATTAAAAATAATACAATTATTCTTCATCGGAAATTTATATTATTGTTCATTATTTAACATCAATTATAAATGCTAAATCTGTGAGGCTTAAAATTACAATTCGCCTAAAACTAATTATAATTTGAGCAACCATTTTAAAAAGATCATTTTACATTTTTTGTAAGAATTCTCGAGCACTTGGCTTTGCTCTCCTTATAATTCAGATATTATATGAATAATTATTTATTTTCCTTTAAATGAACTCGTGCAAAGAGCGGGTACTTCAGCCGTTATACTTTTAATGTATCATTGCTGCACAGAGTATTGTATAACTAATTAATTAATACTAAATTAAGAACAAGTTTAATAAGTATTAACGACTTCCATGGGCTTGTCTTGCAAAGCAAAATTTTTATAAGGAATCCTTATGATTAGAAATTGACCCTCTGAGTTTTTTTATATGTTTAGCAGATATCTATATTTTGTCTTCTAAGCAGCCACCGCATTTTGCAAAATGTTCAATTTAAAAATTAGAGAAAGGAAAATTAACATAATAATTATCCTATTATTTTATTTATTTATTTATTTATTTTTGATAAAAGTAGTATACAAAATTTAATACTTACGTTACTAATTTGTTTGGTTTATAATTAAGATCGCCTATTGTAGCTTTAGCATCAAAGTGCATTATTATTGCCTTCAGTATATTATTAAGCATAAGAGGGGCGCGACGAAAATTGTGATTGAAAAGGGGGGCGCCAGTATTGAAAGTTTGAGAAGCACTGCAGTATTCCAACCTCATCCAACATGAGAACTTATTATCATCCAGGGAAGAGTCAACTTCAAACAAGTTGAAGTCCTCTTGGATACAGGATCAAGTTTCAACATTATTCCAAAAAATGTAATATCATAAATCAAGGGACACCAAAATATGGAGTACATCAAAACAAAAATTGCCACCATCAATGGACAAATTAATGTGAGTGAGGCAATTACTTTACAATTGAAAATAGGAGAAATTATTAAATATATTAAATTCCTCATAGTGAATGTAGAACAGAAATATTTAATAATTTCTAATAAAACTATGAGTATTTTTGAATTAAATATTAATTTTAGTGACTATAAAATTTTTCAAAGAGGAAAATTTTTTAAAAAAAAATTATGAATCTCTAAGAAAAGTATTAAAGAAAAGGAAACTCTTAAATTTAGTAATAATAAAATCATCGCTAATAAAACTGATAATGTGTGTGTTTAATGTATAAATAATTCCTAGCAGTGATTATGATATTATTAATGTGATTATTGATAAATATAAACATGTCTTTGCTAAAAATAAATTTGATGTGGGCGAATTAAAATACAATTCGCCTAAAATAAAACTTTCCTCAGAATTACCAATTGCAAATCGACCATATAGGACATCTTTTAAAGATGATACGAAAATAAAAAAGCAATTAGATGCATTATTGAATGCCTGAATAATTAAAATCTCTTATAGTTCTTACGCTGCCTCTATAACATTGGCTTTTAAAAAAGAGGATAATGCACGTACACGATTATGTTCCGATTACAGAAAGCTAAATGCTATCACAAAATTGGATGCAGAACCAATTCCCCGAAAAGATGCAGCTTTAGACAAATTTACACATGCAAAATTTTTCTCAACGATCGACCTCGGTAGTGGTTATTGACACATTAAATTAGATGATAATTAATCTGAAAACTTGCATTGACATCTCTCTCTCTCTCTCTCTCAAATTATGTTTTTTTTATAATTTAATCGTTAGCCTTTTGGATATAAAAATTCCCCATCTATATTTCAAAGAGCTATTAGATAGATTTTAAATACCAAATGAAATTTTCATTAAATTACTTTGACGATATAACAGAATTTACGGAATCAATTGAAGAACAGGTAAAACATTTAGAGGAAATTTTTAAAATTTGTGAAATAGAAAATATTAAATTAAAGTTCTCAAAGTGTAAATTTAGTAAGGATACAATTGATTTCTTAGGATATGAAATAAAACAAGGATCATACATTCCAAATAATACAAATGTTGAAATAATTAAAAAAACTTTTACCCCCTAGAAATGTAAAATATTTACAAATACTTCTTGGTAGTATTAATGTCTATTATAAATTCCTTCCTCAATATGCAAAATTAAGAATAACCTTAAATAATATTTTTAAAAAGAATTAAAATTGGAATTGAACCCCAGAATGTCAACAATCTTTTCAAAAACTTAAAGCTTAATTTCAAAGCCCATTTTCGCTATATTCAATCTAAATTACCCCTGTCATCTTTATGTAGATGCATCGAAAACTGCGATCTCATGTATCCTCAAAAAACAAAAACCCAATGGGAATCAAAATCCGATTCCATTCCATTCGAGACGACTGAGAAATTATGAAATTAATTATACAATAACTGAATTAGAATGCTTAGCTATAATTGATAGTTTAGATAAATTCCATTTCTATCTTCATGGATCTCATTTCACAATTCATACTGATCATAATGCATTAGTTTGGATAAAAATTTCGAAAATCCCAAGGGTAGACTTTTTAGATGGTCTTTAAAATTTTCAAAGTATGATTTTGATATAAAACATAAGAAAGGTAGCACTATATATATATATATATATATATATATTGAAGCTGATATGTGTTAACAAGAGATCCTATTGCTTATAATATAATTAATACACCTTCAGAACCTTTATTAGATATCTCTCTCTCAATGAAATAAGTCATTTTAAAAATATACAAATATATCAGCTGCGAAATGTTTTAAGAGGAATGGTGTTTTTGTAGTAAAAATACAAGGTTTAGCTATAATAATTGTAACCAAAGCTCTAAGAGTGAAGTTAATGAAAACAACTCAAGAAAAATTAGGCCATCCTGGCGTAGCTATCATGTTAAAACGAATATCACCACAATATTATTGGATAAAAATTATTACTGATATACGAAATTATGTGAAATACTGCGAAACTTGTCAAATAAAGAAGTCACATCAGAAAAATACGGACTGATGCAATCACTTCCTTTTTGAGAAAAACCCTTTGAATTTTTGTCGATAGATAGTGTAGGTGGTTTAAATTATTACAATTCTGTTAAAAAATATCTGCACATTATTATTGATCATGCAACAAGGTGTGACGGCTCACGCGTCTTTTTTTGAACATGTCATTTGGGTTCTTTGGGCCAGAATTAATGGCAACTCTTTTCCAACCAAATCCAAGAAGTGAAGTGTGAATGAAAGATGCAAATGAACAAACGTTTAAATATCGGAACTTAAAGTAGGCGAGATGGCAATGTAAGGTAATGTTTGACAATTGAAGTTAGTTTGTGGCAGTTAATAGGTTATTACAGTTCGTGGTTCAAGTCTAAATGAGTTTTCCGTCAGGTGAATACAAGTTATTATTGATCGAATATATGAAACGGCCAAGTTGCACCCCAGTACATACAAAGACAAGATTAAGCATAGAACAAGATTGATCGTTGCTCCAAGCTGTAATAAGGTAGGGTTGCTTATTTAATATTAGAATCAGAGATTAGACGGTTCACTTATTGATAGTAGTTATTATAAGTCTTATTATAAATATGTATATTGTGTGTTGCGTATTTTGCCATCGTATATTCTCTCATATTAATTATTATAATTTAATTTGTTAAATGTTTAAGTTGAATATCTTAATAAAGTCATATTAAGATAATGTTTGGTCCTAGTCCTTTCGTTAATCCTACACCTCTAGCTCACGCAGATACTTCGAGAGATGTTCTTCCAAGGGGAGGAACATCACAATGGCACCCAACTGGGTTTAATCTATATGACCCCGAGTTGAAAAACGCGAGAGAATTTAAAGTTTGGCCAGAAGTGTACTTTTCTGGGTCTGAGAACGCCACCGAATTTTTGGAGGGTATTGACAATCAAACCAATTCACTGAAATACCCAGTGATTTATCATGTGCTTTTTGAAAGATCATCTCCTGGGGAGAGCCCTAGATTGGTACCAAATATTCGGATCAGCGTTAGTGCAGATTACCGCCACGGACTTCGCGCAGCTGAAAGCAGCATTGTCGAGGGCATTCCCTGCCATCCAAAATAGGAAAGATTTAGAGACACGTTTTTACGCGTCGCAGCAGAAACAGAACCAGGAGCCGACGAATTTTATTTACGATTTGTTAAAAACACAAAAAATTAGAACTGGGGATGTCAGAGAAAGCCCTTGTAGATCATATTTTTGTTAGATTTGAACCACAAGTCAAAGATTATGTAGAAGTGCGTAACCCACAAAACATGGTCCAATTGTTGGAAGTCTTAGCTAAGTTTGAGGAAAGATATTCCTGCAAAGCAATACGGGGTTCGAGAAATAGTGATAATGTGAAGAGACGAGGTTGGAATGAGTGTAGGATGTCTAAGGTTGGTAATAATCGAGGAAATTGGAGAAATTCTGAAGTGGTGAGTAGACCGAATAATGGTAGAAATGATTATAGGGGTAACTATGAGAATAGCCGTCAAGGAAATCAGTGGTTCGAGAGCAGGAATAGGTTTCAAAACGATGATCGAAGATTTAACGATAGGGGTAAGTATGAGAATAGCCGTCAAGGAAATCAGTGGTTCGAGAGCAGGAATAGGTTTCAAAACGATGATCGAAGATTTAACGATAGGGGATATCAATTTAGAAATCAAGGTCAAAAAATGTCGATTTTATTAGAGGGGACCAAAGAAATAGGAGTTCGAGTGAAAATTTTAGTCGAGGCGATAGAAGACAAATGGGACGATTAAATGTTTTGAAAGTGAGTGATGTTAAATGAGATCAGACGCAGTCAATAAATGAGTTACCGGTTACACTTTTAGAAATATGCATGTCTCTGGTAGAACTCTCATATGTTCCTATTTTACTAAACGAGACTTTTACGAAAACATTATGGGACACTGGAGTGGAGAAATCATTTATATCGGAGGATACATACCGAAAATATTTTTTTAAAAGCAAGTAAAGAAATCGAGTACTCAGGTGATCACGGCACAGGGAGCTAAATGTCAAAATATTGGAGTTGTGGAATTAAATATTCGAATAAGGGAGTTTGAAAAACCTTGGTTGTTCCATGTGTTAGCAGATTTAGAATACCCAAACTATCCAAGAATGATGGAGATGATATAATCACATCGTCCGTATAAACACTCACAAACTTCCCTATCACGGGTTTGTGTATTATATCTGTTGCTTTCTGAAAATTGTGAGTCGCCCCTGACAAGCCAAGTGGCATTCTGCGGAAAGCGTAGGTGACATTTTTCGTGACAAACGCAGTCTTAACTATATCACTAGGGTTCACAGCCAACTGGGATTCTTGGGATAGATTTCATAGGTGGATCAAAGATTATTTTAGACTTTGATCGGAAATCTTTGACGATTCTGGATTCGCAGATTGATAAGGGGTTTAAACGGTGGAAGTCGAAAAAGTAGAAATAGATCTTTCTAAGACAAAATTAGAAGAAAAATAGAAACGGGAATTACAAGATTTGTTTGATAGTTTTCAAGGATTGTTTTCTGATAAACCAGGGCTTACGCATGTTTTATATCATGAGATTGACACGGGACATAACCCACCGGTTGTTTCCCGGCGCTACCGGTATGATAGGGTGAAACAGGAGGTTTTCCATTATCACGTAGACAAAATGTTATAAGAAGGATCTATAATTAACATTCAATCTCCGTGTGCGTCATCAGTTGTGTTATGTAGAAAGAATAATGGGTTACACGCCGGATAATCTGGAAGCGCATAGATTTGCTGTTGATTATCGGAAACTTAATGTGATTACAAAGTATCCTCGGTATCCTTTACCCTTAATAGACGATTTAATAATGAACATACCCCATACAGGGATAATGTCAGCCCTCAACCTTCGGTCGGGATATTTTCAGTTGGCTGTGAACCCTAGTGATATAGTTAAGACTGCGTTTTTGTCACGAAAAATGTCACCTACGCTTTCCGCAGAATGCCATTTGGCTTGTCAGGGCGGCTCACAATTTTCAGAAAGCAATAGCTATAATTCTCAAACCCGTGATAGGGAAGTTTGTGAGTGTTTATATGTGGACGATGTGATTATATCTTCTCCATCATTCACTCAACATGTTGAGCATTTGAAAGATGTTTTTCGATTATTACATGATGCGGGATACCATTGAATAGAGATAAATGTAAATTTGGTTGTGATGAGTTACAATATTTGGGTTTAATTATTAATAAGAAGGGAATAAAAATTGATGAAACAAAAGTTCAAGCTATAGTTGAAATGAAACCACCGCGTAATTCAAAAGAGGTGTCAAAATTTTTAGGAATGTCCCAGTGGTACGCAAAATTTATTAAAAATTATGCCGAACTTTGCGAACCTCTTTATAATCTTAAACGAAAATTAAAAAATTTATTTGGTCGATTGAGGCACAGAAAGCATTCGATGCGATCAAGGCGGTCATAACAAAAGTGCCAGTTTTTAAACTGCCACATTTCAAAAAATCTTTTGAGTTATTTACGGATGCTAGCTCAGTAGGGTAGGAGCAGTTCTAAACCAAGAGCAGAGACCAGTAGTATTTGTTTCTCGTACGCTTAGTGCTGCGGAGAGGAATTACACGGTAACAGAAAGGGAATGTTTAGCAGTGGTTTGGGCTCTGAATAAATTCAAAATGCATTTAGGTTCTTTGAAGATTAAGGTTATTACGGATCACGCTGCGTTAACACGTTTAATACATGGTAAAAATTTGTCAAATAGAATGATCAGACGGGCAATAAAATTAGCAGAATTTAACATAGAATGGGAGCACCTTCCGGAACTCAAAATGCAGTTGCTGACGTTTTGTCGAGAAACCCAATTGAAAGTATAATAGGAGAGAAAGTTCATTGTGCAATAATCAGGGATTTGGTACTTTCATCAAATCAGTTAATAGAAGAGCAAAGAACAGACCCAGAATTAGGTCATATTTTCAGATATCTGGAAAACCCAGAAGATATCTCAGTTAATGCGGCAATATGTGATAATTGGTCCCGAGCTTTTCGTTTAATTGAAGGCTTGTTATTTTATGCGAAATATGCAACGTCATTAGGAGAAATGCGAGTATAAATTCCCCAAAATCCTTAAGGAATGAAATAATGAGAGAATTTCACGACAAGCCATCAGCAGGTCATTTTGGACGTTTTAAAACTTATCATAAAATAAGGGATGTTTGTTATTTCCCGTATATGAGAAAATTTATTGATCAATATGTCTCTACATGCCATATGTGCCAAATTAATAATTATAAAAACGCGTTACCAGCTGGTCGGTTAAATCCAATTGTATCAAATTACCGAATGAAATAGTTACGTTAGACTTGCTAGGTCCGTATCCTGTGTCGAGAGTAAGACGCAACCGATATGTATTAGTAATTACGGATCATTTCAGCAAGTGGGCTGAAATCATATCCCTTAAAAAAAGGCTCTGATCGAGTTATAACAGATAATTTTTTTGATAATTATATATCACTTTTTGGAGCTCCAATAAAATTAATTAGTGATAACGGTCTCCAATTTATTTCCGATATTTTTGAGAATTTCAGTGAAAGATTAGAAATAAGGCATGTAAAGACTGTTGTATATAGACCTCAAGCAAATAGAACATAACGCGTAAATCGCGATCTGGTGCAAATGATTGCAAATTATGTCAATGAGCAACATGACACATGGGACCAATTCTTACGTGAGTTTGCTTATGCTATTCGTACGGCTGTAAACGAAACAACGGGGAAAACCCCTGCAGAATTATTTTTAGGTCGAAAGTTGATTACGCCTTTTCAGAAATTAGTGATAGTATCAGACGGAACGGAATTTGCAGTAGGAGATATTGAGACATTGTTTGAGGAGGCTAGACGAAACACAAAAACTAAGCATGAAAACTGGGAGAAATATTATTATAGACGCAGCCGTGATGTGCAAATTAAGGTGAATAATTGGGTTTTGATAGCAACACATCCTTTAAGTTCGGCAACCAGAAAAGTGGTAGCTAAATTTAAACCAACATTTGAAGGTCCGTATAGAGTATTAGATGTAAAGAATAACAACGTATATATATATATAGTGGTATGGAAGGCGGGAAAAACGCTAACGATTAATCCCTCTAACCGGATAGCACGGAAAATTCCGTCAGTGTAAAGATGCTTCGAAAATGAACTGCACGGGTTTTTCTGCCTTCAAGTAACGTTTTCAAAAGTGGATTAGCCGCAATTTTCTGAAATCCTTTCCCCCTTTTAAGGTTTAACATCTTGAAAGATAATGAGGGACGGAGGAAGCAACACAGCAGGACACTGATTGGAAGTTTTATGGCTCGCAGGGATCCCCGTGTTTTGACCCTGGAGCAATCGTAAAAAACCGGGGGGAAATTTCTTTAGAACCCAAAAAGTGTTTGTTTGCTAGCTTGTATTTTAAAAGTTTTCAAAAGTCCCAACGCATAAGTAAAATATGTTACAATTCCCTTTTGGTTTCATATTAATTTGAAACTAACAAGTTGGAGCGTGTCAGGGCAATCTGCTATTTTATATAGTTAGACAAATTATCTTTTTTAAAGTATATTCTTTCGCTTCATTTTTCTTATCTTAATCAATGCTTTCAGTTTTTGAAACATGATTATTTTATTATAAGATGCCAAAAAAAAATAATAATAAAACATCAAACACTTTAAAATTTGAAATCTTTTCAACTTTCCAACCACTAAAAATGAATAAATTTAAACTTCATCAAATAATTTGAAACATTTTCTTACACTTTGATAAAAATAATAACAAAAAAACAAAAAAACTAATTAAAATCTATTAATTTTTTTTTTTAGATTTCGAAGCCCAAGTGTTCAGGGAAGTTTGCGTACAGTGTGTGCCTAGTTATATATTGTTAAAATACACCGAATTATATTTGAATTTTAAGTGCTTGAAATTCAGTTTACATCAAAGACAACATGAATGAAGATTTTCCCACATTATTTTATAACTTGAATATTTGAATAAATGGTAATCAAAAATATAAGGAAACATTTACAGTAGACATTTATGCATATAAATAAACATAAAAATCAATTTTAAATTCGAGCTATTCAAAAACATTCGAATTATTCTTCAAAAATATCTATTTATGCCAAATACCTCAACATTTATCTTTTTTTAAAGGCTAACTGATTAAGTAATTAAAATCTGGATATTTTTTGAAATCTCGACCGTATAAAGCTAGAAATGTTATGTTAGAAATTCCATTTGAAATTTCAAAAAAATGTATCGCAAAGTTAAAAATTATTTATTATAAGTTCTAGCAACTCTTTTAGTATAATATAAATTTCAAATTTTATTATATAGCTTCTTTGGTATTTTTTAATATATTTCGAAGATTTCATACAATTCAGTTGAAAAATGCATGCTAAGAGCAAAAAATATACTAAAAAAACCGACGAATATACAATAAAGTTTTACATAGAAGCAAAACTGAGAAGCTAAAGCGTAGGAATGAAAAATTTTCAGTATATCTGAAGTATAGTTTTCGAAATATTTATTTTAAAGTTCAGAAAATTAGTGTGCGGTATGTTATACTTAATATTAATTAAATGGTTAAAATAATATGTTAATAACAGTCATGTAATCGTGTGATGACCCATTCATATACTAATAAAAATTATCATGGTCATTGATGAGAATGTCAAGAATTTTATGTAATTTTAAATTCAGACATTAAGATATTGATGTAGAAAATATAAAACGACCATCTAAAATACATGAAAATGCAGGCTGCTATAAAATGATCTTGACAAACAAAATCCGGCATTTTCACTTAATATGGCAGAGCCGACTTAGTCAGGGGCGATCTGGAAAAACAGAGAGACAACCGCCGTTTTGATGGATGCCGCTCTAGCTTTTAAAGTTCCCAGGAAAAATTATATATATATAAATTACAAATGCAAAAATAAATCTTGTAATTTTCCATACATTTTTATAACAACGAATTGTGGAATTGGCTTCCAATACATTGTTGTGTTTGACAATATGTAAGGTAACCAACCCTACTTTAGATAGATTTGTACTACTTTTTCGTAACCGTATTCCTTTTAAAATTAATTCGTGCAGCCGAAATACACCTTTTACACCCTTAAAAATTTATGTAAACTATAATGGTTAATTTTAATTTATTCAACTTGTGAAATGTTCATAATTAACCATTTCCGTCTAAACAGTTTACATGAAAAAAAAGTTTGGACTCCCTCATTCATTAGGGATTTATATAAGATTCTAACATTAATTTTTTTTTCACCGAATAGGATCGAGTGGTAGTGTTTAGTGCTTCCACACCACAGATCTGGGGCTCTATTAACGGGCTGCGCAAGGTCGACTCTAACTTTCATCCCCGCTACATTGGGTCGATAAATGAGTACCAAGCTTGCTTCGGGTCTTAAACTCTGAAGGTCTCTCTTCAGACAGACCACCAAATCGGGACATCTGTTCATGCACCTCAGCGTCCAATGGTCACGTTCCTGGCCCTCATGGATTGTTGTGCCACTGAGTTTGAGTTTTAAGTTTGATGATTACCTCACTTTGGGGATACCCTTTATATAAACATGTATTTCCACTCATTTGCAATTAAACATTTTTCTTTCAATTACGTTTATTTCAGAAGGAAGTTTGATTTTTCAAATATATTTGCTTAATAACATGTATATTTGTGTATTATATTAAAATTTTATCAATTTAAAATTACATGTTTTTAGCTCCTCTAAAAGCTTTTAGGATTTTACAACTGATCTTACAATCCATATACGTTTTATAGTAGTATATTTAAAAATGATAAAGACATTTTTACGACTGTGTGAGCTTTTATGCCTCGTTTATAAATATAAAAAATTGCATTCAGCTACAGCTTTTAAAATGTACTGAAATAAGTGGAGGAATAGGATATTTACATATTATGAATATTTTTGACTGCAGTAAGATATATTTATATTTTAGTTTCTTTACAATTTGAATAGAAGTTGTAAGCCATTTTGCGAATAGTTTGATATTGAGTATAAACCCATAGGCTGTTTAATATTGTAAAGTGTTTTACTTTGATACCAGCACACATTAAAATAAGGCTCATTTGCAGTTATATGATCAGCTTTAATGATATTTAAATTTTCAAAAATAGTCTACACGTACGAAAACATTCTTTCACAACCGCAACACCACATCTCTCTCATACTATATCTTCCCTACAGCAGGAAATATTTGTGTATACTGAAAAATTTAATACAGGATACATTTTCAAATGTTAAATTGGTTTTTAAAATTTGGTATGAATACATTGTGGAACTGTCGGTTAAAACTTCACTGTACAAAATTGTTTTAAGTGTACTGTTTTTTGAAAGACAAAATTAATTAGGGAGAACTTTTCTCACAATAGAATTTGTAATGACTGAATTGTGTGAAAATGTAGTTATCGATGTGTGACATTTTTCCTTGTAATAAAAGAAACAGAAAGATAAGAAATTTAACTTGAGTAGAAAATGGTTAGAAGTACTGTCATGCGCATTTGAAGAAGTATATCCCCCATTAAAATTAAAAATTATTGTCTGAATGTGTGTTATGTCCATCACAAATGCCGATGTAGAAAAGATATTTTTATTTAATACAAGGAGTTCGAAAAGGAGAGCACTAGGAATGAAAATTTAGATTTTTTCCGAAAAATATTCAGTTAACATAAAAATATCATTTATATGATTTAAATTTAAATAGATTAAAAGTATTGAAATCATTTTTTATGTTATTCTAAATTAAAAATATAATTGAATAGAGAAAGATCTGTTTTATTTCATAAATATGCACCATTTATTGTCTTATTGTTTAAAAAAAAAGATAGGGCCTTTACTCTTATTACCTCATAAGTTTTTTTAAAAACAAGAAAGTGAGCGCGTTTTCTTACTCTCATATTCAAAAATGAATACAGGATGCTTTTTTCTGGTTCAAATCGCAATACCAAAATATTTTTTTTAATTTCTAAAAAATGACAGAAAAATAAATTTTGTTTGAAGAAAATATAACTATTTTTCAACTTTTAACACGCCATTTATTTCATGTTTTTTTTACCCTGCATTTTGTTTTAATTTTACTGTGACTGAATCTATGGGGAAAACGACAGAGTAGAATTACGGTTTTCATACAAGATTGCCCAAGGCAACTTAACAGCTAGCTGTAAACGATTGCTACCCTGGTTCTCACTGAACAAAGACGCCGAACCAAGTCATAAAATTGTCCCCTTTCGACCTCCCAAGTTTTAAAGGGGGAAAGAATTGAAGTCTGTTTAATTTTTGAAGGGAATAGCAAAATAAGAGTAAAACGCTTTCGGAATAACTTTTCAGGAGGAAGGTATCCACTTAGAGGGTTAATGAAGGTCAGGTTCGAATATATCGTCATAGGAAATGTGACGAGACGGAGATAGGAACTGGTAGTTCAGATAACGGTAGTTTACGCGATGAATCGAGTGGTTTTGACAGAATACAATGGAAACCAAATGAGTCGCAAGATGGTAAAAAGAAAGGGTCAGAAATAAAGCGTGAGTTGGAGGAAAAAGGGTTAAGTTTTAAAAATGATCAGGGTGAGAAACACACAAATAAGACCAATAAGCTCAGACCACTTATCAGATTAATACCTAGTTCTTGGTCTGAGAAAATTGGAAGGATTAAAAGAAGAAAAAATTAAATGTTAGGCTATAAAAAATCACATGAATCTGGGTCGGGAGGACCAGAAAGGAGGATTCAGAACATAAAGTACGTAAAAAAGCTTTTGTCGTCGAACTATAAAACTAATAGTAGTATACCAAAATTTAGAAAGAAAAGCCGAAGAGAAGAAACGGTAACGCCCACCACACGCGGCTACAACCTCAGACCACGAAATGGAAAAAGAGTGGAGTCCCGACCAACCATAGAGAGGAAGACACAACAAGGAGGACCAGTTCGATCCAGAAAAAGCAGAGGAAGGAACGATAACATCTACATCGAAGAGCGAACAAGATCAAACAACAAGAATGCCAGACGAGGAGATGATCAACAACGGCAGGACTAGGGAAGGAAAGGAGCGTGTACGAGAAAGTCTATATCCTTGGAGGTCCTGGTAGGAAACGCCAACTACAAATCATAAGAACCAGGTTGTATCGTTTCTTTTTATATTCTTTCGAACAAGTGGTCGGAAGAATTATTGCAATGAAGCCAATCACGGTCAGATATTTAAAATTTAAGAAACCAAGCAAAAGTGGACACTACAATGAGTGTGTTTTTCTAGAAGCGAAAAATAAACTTTTGTCTTGTAAATTTTTATATAAATATGGAGAAAACAATTGTAAAAATGCATTTGTTTACTTTTTTGTATGACTTTGCTAAGATGCGACAATTCCTTTGGTTATTTGTTTTAATGGTTTATTGAAAAATGTTTGCAATTGTATAGTGTATGTATATGTATTGTTACATTGTTTCATATTAATGTACATCTGGTTTTGGGAAACGTGGCGTAGACAGCATACTAACATAACATTAACCAGCGCTGCGCGATTTGAGGGGAAGTTTCTGAAAAAGCCAGATGAAATATATGTATAGAAATTAGTTGTAATTTAAAAGTGATATGGAATGTATAAAAATTGTGAAATGTAATTATAATGTGTGAAACTTTGTTTTTGCCAAATGACTTAGGAAGTTTCTGTTTCAGGGTGACAGACCCTGAAGTCTATAGAAAATTTTCCTTTAGCTAAGGACTTGAAACTGATATTTATCTGTACAGAGGACAAGAAGATTGTGAAAAAGCTGAAGTCTATGTGGAAAATTGTAATGATTAATTTTTCATCGTACAAAGGACAATGAAACCTTAAGAAGCAGAATTGTTATATTTTAAGTAGCATTTAAGTAGAATTAAGTTAGTTAAGAGACATGCGGACCTCGTTTTTTTACGATTTAAGTCATACATGGTTTTTCCCCAGTCCCTTCGCCCGGATGGGGCATGTCCATTTATTTTGTACATGTGAGAATCTACAGTGATTAAAATGCATAACTATGGATGTTGGTCTAGTTAATTAAGTAAAATTTATGATGGCTGTTGAAAAATCAAATTAAGGAGAAATATTAAAAATTAATTTTAAGATGAAGAGTGAAAATTAAAATTTAAGTGGAGGATTGGAAATTAATTGTTAGAATGAATATTAGAAGTTAAAATTTAAATCATGGAAAGTTAGAAGTAGAAGAATAAAATTTAGGCACGTAATTTCTTAAGGGCCATTAAGACCCTCGAATAAATCACGTTTTACTTCTTGGAGGAATTGTGACGGCTCACGCGTCTTTTCTTTAACAAGTCCTTTGGGTTCATTGGGCCTGAATTAATGGCAACTCTTTTCCAACCAAATCCAAGAAGTGAAGGGTGAATGAAAGATGCAAATGAACAAACTTTTAAATATAGGATCTCAGAATAAGTGGGATGGCAATGTAAGGTAATGTTTGACAATTGAAGATAGCTTGTGGCAGTTGATGGTTATTACAGTTCGTGGTTCAAGTCTGAATGAGTTTTGCGTCAGGTGAATACAAGTTATTAGTGATCGAATATTTGAAACGGCCTAGTTGCACCCCAGTGCATACAAAGACAAGATTAAGCATAGAACAAGATTGATCGTTGCTCCAAGCTGTAATAAGGTAGGGTTGCTTATTTAATATTAGAATCAGAGATTAGGCGGTTCACTTATTAATAGTAGTTATTATAAGTCTTATTATAAATATATATATATTGTGCGTTGCGTATTTTGCCATCGTAGATTCTCTCATATTAATTATAATTTAATTTGCTAAAGGTTTAAGTTGAATATCTTAATAAAGTCATATTAAGGTAATGTTTGATCCTAGTCCTTTCGTTAATCCTATACCTCTACCTCACGCTGATACTTCGAGAGATGTTCTTCCAAGAGGAGGAACATCATAAAGGAACAAGTACACTTTCCCATCAAATCTTTCAGAATCATATACGGGAAAAAATTTTAAGTGATAGAAATGCTGCGTTCACCTCTTCAAAATTTAAGCATTTCTTAAGACATAACAATTTTACTCAGCTATTAACTACTTCTCACAGACCACAAAACAATGGAAAAGTTGAACGTGTAAATCAAACCATCATTACCCCATTAAAGTGTGAAATTAGTAATAGTTCAAGTAAAGTCCCATGGACAAAAATTCTGGAAAAAGTAACCCATCAGTATAATTAAACTCCACATACAATAACAGGTTTCCCACCAACTTATTTAATGTATGGTAATTTCCTTTCAAAATTTCGTTAAAAGATAATGAGATATATCCTTCCATAGAAGAAGCAGGAAAATTAGCAAAGAAAGAACCGAACAATATTATAAAATAAATAAAATTAGCTATGATAAAAAAATCATGAAGCTGATTTCAAGGTTGATGACTTTGTAATGTATGAGGAATTTGTATACCCAAATACAAGAAAATTAAGTCCCTCTTATTCAGGAACCTTATACCGTTTATTCCTTATATCGTTTTAAGAAAATATTCTGATGTATCATTTAAAATAGATAGACCCAATGCCCTTATTAATACTGACACTGAATTGGTTCATTCAGTCCGTTTAAGACATTTTCATCCATTTGAAATTTTTAGTTGAATTTCATTCAATAAAATATCCATAATAAAGAGAATAAGAAAATAACTAAAAAACTTCTTACGTAATACAGAAGTAACTGAGTTCTGATTAACAAAACTTTTCGAAGAAGAGTAATATGATGTAATATGTAACTTTTTTATAGTATATTTTGTATAAAAGGAGATATTGTTTATACTTTAATTGAGGAAGCAGAGTGTATGAGTATTATTATGCGAAATTTTGAAGAAATTTTAATGTACTTCTCATAACTTTATCTTAAGATGTCGAATGAGTTAACACTTATGATAGAAATTGGTGTCTTAAAGTTGAAAGATATAAATTAAGTATTTAGAAAAATGACTAATGTACTAATACTAGTCATATTGATTTTTATAAGAAATAAAAGTAAAGTCCCGTTGCATTCTTTTTACTCCACTGAATTTTTTATTGTTTTGTTAATTATTTAATTCAACAGTAATCTTATTGCATGTCATTTAATTTTTTTTCATTTTGAAGTTGTGTGTTTTGATACACCGGCCATCTGTCAAGTTTCACTATTTCTCGAAATTTTCCTTATCTAAATTTAAAATTAATTTAATAACTTGAAGCTAATTTTTAGATATTATATATTGGATAAGGGAAAATACAATCATTATAATTTTGTATATGTCTTGAAACATTAAGAGGACAAATGTGTTTAGTTTGGCATGTACACCTCTTATTGTTTCTTATTAGCATCCCTGAACGTCCGTGATTTGATCACGCAGATTTCTCAGAGAGATTTGTTTAAAAATAAGTAATGTGATACAGTTTATATTAGTGAAGGTGTGATGTAAGAGAAAGTCAAGAATTTTTTGTCTATGAAACGAATACTTAGAAGGTTACGGAGAGATTCAAAATATTGTATGCGATATTGTTAAGTTATAGAGAATATTGTGAAATTTTTACATATGTACAAAAGGTGATGATAGAAGAAAGTCCACATTTCTGACTCACAGTTATTTAAAGAGCTCTTTTATTCTTAAAGCTCTTATATTCTTTTATTTCTATATTCTTGTAATTTTTAATTTTTTATATTCTTGTATTTTATAACGCATATAAAATAAAATATTGTTTATTGTGTTGAATAGTGCATATAAGTTGTGTGTGTGTGTACACAATTTTTGCATTATTAATAATTTCATTTTATTAGTGTCTATATTTTTATCTTTTTAAAAATGTGTTTCATGTACGCAAAATTTTGTGTAACAAAATAGTGTATTACTACGATGGCGCCAGAGTAGATTTTTATACAAAATTAGTATTTCAATATTTATATGATACCATATATTTTTATATTTACTATCTTATTGTTTGATATGAGAGAGAGATTAAAACATTATCTGCTAGCTATAATACGAATCTATTATTATGAAGGAATAGGAGGAAACACAAGATCTTATTCTGGATGTCGAATAGATTTGAACAAGCTGCTCTCTTCAGTTATATGTACGGAAATTTATTTTTATCAATTAATATTTTGGAAGTGTCATTACTGTGTTTCTTGTTATAGTTTCGTTTATTTTAGAGCATTTTGATTTTTGTATTCCTATTACTTAAATATTTCTACTATGTGTAATATGCGTTTCCAAATGATGTTATGTATTGCTTTGTTTTTGTTGAAAATTGATTAAGTTTGTAAAGAGAGAAAAATCACGCCATGACTCCCTTTTAAATTGGGGGGGGGGCATATGTAAGGATAATTAAATTAGATTAAAAATTAAATTCCTTATCTAGCACGTAACTCATATTTTTCATTTAATCTTCAAGTATGAAACTAATCACCCATTTATTTCTTCCGAACATATGACCTAGCCAATAAACATGTTTAAACTCCAGATCGTTATATTAAATAACCCTATATGTCAGCATTAACTTTCAAGTACTCTCATAAAATCCGGATACTTATCGCATCTGTATTTTAAGTAGTAACCCACTTAGAATTTCCCGGTGACGTGTTTTTTTCCCCTCTTTGCTCTTTGCGTCAGAATATGTCTAACTTTCATCAAATAAAAAGGTCCTTTTTAAAAATTCAGTCTGATTCTGGCTTCAAAACATGCCATATATATATATATATATATATATATATATATATATATATATATTTATATAATGGTAACTATTTAATAAAAAAAAAATAGCTAAAATACAATTTTCTTTGTTGATTTAAGTAGGAATTGATTAAAATTGTTTTTTATATTTCTTGTTATACGGTGTGTTTTATTTGTCGCATATTTGCAGAAATTGAAGGTTGTTAAAACTACGGATATAATCTTGACTGTACCAGACACTATTCGAGGGGAATGATATAGGATATGAAATGTTAGTTGAACCTGAGTTTCCTAGTGTAATGTAGATGTCTAAAGACTAGATCCACCGTTTTCTGACCATTGAATATTGAACTTTAAAGTAATGAATTCGCTTTAACCGTATATTTTACTGTTTATTTATCGAATAAAATTTTTAATCATGATATTCTTACTTTTATTAATAATATTGATTGGTTTTTTGTATTATAATTTGATAAACTAATACCATAAATTTCAACAATAAAGTATGGTGATGGTTACGAACTGGGGCAGACGTTAGCGAGTTTTAGGTTTGAGAGTCCCAAAGACCCCCACCATCTACAGAAGATCTGATGCAAGTAAGTTTGTCAAGGTCAAAGTCCTCACGTTGTTGTAGTGTGGAATTTTGGAGAGTGTTGTTGCTAGCTATGGTGTTGTCCTCATTACTTGAAATACTTTAAAAATTAAGAGATCCAGCAATAATAGCCTACGTGTATCTTCCAAGTGTGATGTTAGTAAAAAAAAGAATATAAAATGAGAATTATCACAACGTTATAATAAAAAACATTTAAAATATATTTTCTTCCTTTTATTTTCTCTGTTTTTTCATTCATTTTATAGAAGTCTACAAATGTTGAAGGAAAAGGGGTCGTTTATTTTTTATGTGTTAATTTCATCAATAAACATTCTATCCGGTAGGTCTCTCAACCTAATATTTTTAAGAGATCTCTTATTTTTCTCTGATGTTTAAAACACTCTTCCTCTTTAAAAATTAATTTTGCCAACTTTTCCACAAAAAATATGGTTAATTTGTCCTTTTCCAAGGAGGAAAAAAAGGCGTTGTAATTTTTTATTTTAACGGCCACCATTGTAATGTCGTATTCATTTAAACCTCTTTTAAAGTTCTTAGCAAGCATCATCATAAAATTTAAAAGTGAGAGGAGAAAAAAACAATGACATAAGATATTATGTAATTTCTGCCTCTCTCAAGATGTCTATCGTACGTGTTTTTCCATGTTGCCCATGATTCATTCTTTTAAGAAATCGTTTTTAACTATACTAGTGATGTATGATTTGCTGAGATCTTTTTTCTCCATTCACTTAAAATATAATATAAATACTGGTTATAAAATGCAGCCATTTTAAAAAATCCGAGGTGAGGTTTTTTCCACTCTTCCGGTTGGAAGGATTTATTATAATATATCGTAAAGATTTGCACAATGATTATGAGTTTTTATTAAATAACGATAGAAAAGAATGAGAAAAGATTGGACCAGTCAGATAAAATTCATTTTTGCTTGAGGGGAAAGAAAGAAACCCTTAAGTTTGGTCAGTTTTTACACGAGAAATACTTGGACTGGAAAGTTTACATTGCATTATGTTTCCCATAAGGTTTTTATTATATTTTTGTGTAGTTTCAGTAGAAATGGGTTCGGAAGTATACTTGAAGGCACAAAAAGAAATAAAATACATTTCCTGAAGGCGTTAAAAGTAAAATCATTTCTTAAGATTGAGGAAACTTGGTCCTCTTTTATATTTTTCAATAAATAGAGAACAGGGAAAAAGACAATTTTTTTATCATGTTAAGGAAAAAAGGTTCAAGTTATTCATTTAGATTATGCAGTTTGAAATTTACATAAAAAGTTTGAGAATACATTTGAATGAAGAAGAAGTATTTCCTTTTGTGTGGGTATTTTATCGAGTAAGATATTTTTCCCTAAATAAAAGTATTTTGTGCTTCAAAAGAACGTAAAAACGAGATATATCAACTCAATGAGGAAAGAATATTATTTTTGAAAAAAAAAAAAAAAGGAAATACATTCTCTTATTTTAAATGCGCAGAATAAAGCAAAAAAATTGCTGTTGGGAAAGACAAGTTCATTTTTATAAATTTTCTATTTTTTATGATTAAATTTTAGCATAAGAATTTTGAAACGCCTTTTTATACCAACTATATGAACTGAAGAGAGTTTGGTTGCTTTTTAAGATTTGGTATTTAGAGAATTATAACGAAGTTAGAGCTATTTATAAGGTATTCAATCTTGAATTTTCCACTCTGCACAGTGGAATTTTATTAACATCACACTTTTAAGGCAACGTGATGGGACCTTTTCATTTTGAACTACAATCAAATGACGAAGACGGCATCTGAGCTGGCACCCCAATCTCGAAAATTCCGCTAAGTGAGACTAATTTAATTACATGGTGGGTCTTCAGACCTCTCTCACTACTCACCAGGAACGGTTTCGTGACCATGAACTCTAAGCTCTCTCGGATGTAGAATGAAAAGAGACAGTTTAATGCACATGCTTGATTTTTTTTACTGCGCTCGAGCATGCCAGTGCTACTTACATGAATATATAATGTGAGATGCTGTTATAAGTATTCGTCATTTTTTTTGAGATCTCTGAATATGTGTGAATGATTTGAGCTCAGAGAAATGCATTAAATTTCGTCATCAACTTGGTTATTTTCACTTGGTTATTTGGTAATTCTGATTAAGTGATAGGAGATGTGTAGGTGTAATTTAAATACAGGAATCAAACAACCGATTCAAAATAGTCACATATTAGTGGAGAGTGACCAATGTTTTGTGTGTGTGTGGCCGAACACATCCCCTTAGGAGGCAGCCGTTGTTGAAAGAATGAAAAATATTGTACAAGAACATTATTTGACTGTGAGAGGTATTTCGAAGAGGTAGGGACTAGTAAAGATTCCGTTTGTGTAACTTTGCTTGATGATTTGAGCATGCACAGATAGGCTGTGAAATTTATGCCTAAGATGATGGCAAAATAGAGAGAACTGTATCTACCAGAAGAATCATGGAATTCCAAACGTTCCAGAGCCTTCCTACTATCAATACACAGACCCTCGCCACTTCTGGTTCTTTCCAAAATTCAATACCTCATTAAAAGTATCTCGTTTTGAGAGTCAGAAAAGATAATGCTTAACACTTGATGGCGAACATAAATATCAATTCAAAATAAGCCTTTCAGAAATGCAGTCAGCAGTTGAAGGATCGCTGGGACAAGTAGTCTATTTCAGAGCAGATAAGCGTCGCAATTTCTTATGTTCAAGCCTAGTATCACTAAAAATCTGCCGTGTAGGGGGAGGCAATGCATGTTAAATCTGTCGAAAGCTCAAACGTTCTCCCGTTGGTGTGGTGTGGTAGTTAGGAGATATGGGTGCCAGCTCAGGTGTCATCCTCATCACTTGACCTTGGTTCAAAATTATGAGGTTCTTCGCCAAAAGCCCTTGTGTAGCTGAACAGTGCGACGTTAATATTCACTCACTCACTCACTCAGTTCCAATTTCTTCATGCAAGTTACACATTTTTCAAGACAAAGATCGGATACTTTTTAGACAACCCTAATACATCACTATACTAACAGCACACGTAGCTAGTCTGGAGAGAGCCCTGTTTCGAAATTCCTTAGGGGGCTCTAATTTTGGGCCTCTTGACATTTTACCATTATTTTCTTACACATGTTGAGGCTTCTGTATAGCTTGGAGGCCCCGTATCATTGATACGGCAGATACGACGGTATAGCTACGCACCTGACTAAATGATACAAAAATATGTTAACAGATACAAAAAAAAAAAAAACCCATACATAAAACCCAGTCTTCTGTGAATGATGAGAAGGGGTGCTATATTTCTTAACTGTTATTTCTTGTGACGGGCTCACGCGCTTTTTCTTTAACTTCTTTTCTTTAACTCCTTTGGGTTCTTTGGGGCCAGAATTAATGACAACTCTTTTCCAACCAAATCCAAGAAGTGTAATGTGAAGGAAAGATCCAATTTAGGAAGCTTTTAAATATCAGAAGTTAGAGAATGCGGGATGGAATTAGAGGAATGTAAACAGTTCGTGGTTCAAGAGTGAAGAAGTTGTAGATAACGTTACGTGGCGAATAGAAAGATTTATACGTGAATAGATCTATCGAATCAAGGTGCATACCATTGCACTCGAGTCATTGTATGGCTTTATCTAGGTGTTATAATCGTTACTACAATCTACAGCAATGTAGGATTGATTATATAATATTAGTATCGGCGATATTATTGGAATTGAGTTTAGGAGAGTCAGTTGTTGATAGTGGTCCGGGTTAGGTTAATTTGTTATTATCTATATATTGTGTGTTGTGTGTTTTGCCATTGTAGATTCTCTCACATAAATTATTATAATCTAATTTGTTAAAGCTTTAAGTTGAAAATCTTAAAAAAGTTATATAAAGATTATGTATGATTCTAGTTCTTCCGTTAATCATACACCTCTAGCTCACGCTGATAACCAGAGATAATCACCCCAGGGGCTATTATCACAATCTGTTGATGAGAAGTTCACGGAACTACTCACTCAAAAATATATATTTATTGAACCACGGTATCCGAGGGGTTATGGTAGAAAAATATTGTCCGGCATTTTATTTATACAGTCTAACCCATGACTGAACAAATAATCACTTGTGCCACTAAGGACCTGCCATGAAGAGGGGCTGATACGTGATATTTGTCTGGGTTGAAAGTCCTCTCTAGGTCCTAGAATGGTGAGGAAGTTTGGAGAGTAGGGTGAAAATTCAAGTGCCGTCTTTTTTACTGTCGTCTTAGGTTCATTATTACTAGTTACGTGGTCTATATTCCTTCCTGTAACTTTTAAGGGCGAATTTAATAATGAATCATTCACACAATAGTTATTTGTCCGGTTAAATGACAACAAATTGTAAATGAGTTGCAAAAAATATTTAAACAGATGTTGCTAGTATCGTGTTATTGGCCCTAATAAGACCCGAACCCAACATCTTTCACTGTACCAGGTGAATCATAAATTTGTGTGAAATTAGCTTAAACTCTCGTTGTATTATTTTTATTGAAAAAAATATGTTCCAAGCCCCTGAAAAATTTAAATCAATTTATCACTAATGCGTTGTTTTAAAAAGATAATTTGAATCAATATATAAATGAAGCGGCATATTTTTTTTTTACATTATTAGCTTCATAATTTTTTTTTTGCATTAAATGCTGGTATTTGAATAAAGAAATAAAGTTTAGACAAATATAGGATTGAAATTCCAACATATTTATTCATATATTAATATTGGTTTATGTAAGGTGCAACTCTTTGCAACAAAACTTATTTAGTTATTTCATTACATTTTGTTTCGAAATAAAAAAAAAGAAATATTTCAAAATAAATTTGAATTTGATCTTTAATGGTAGATAAAAAAATTAATAAAATTGTAACAATTAATTTCGCTTTGACGCCGCAGGTCGGGGGTTCAAATCCCGGGCTCAGCAAGGTTGAATCAGGCTTTCATTCCTTCAGTGGGTCGATAAATGATTACCAAGCTTACTTGGGAACTGAACACTGGGAGTTTCACGTCAAACTGACCACCTGAATGGAACATCTGCTCGTTCACCTCAGTGCCCAAGATCACAAAAACTTGGATGGGCACAATACGCCTTGGTCCACCATGGACTATTGTGCTACTGAGTTTAGTTTGCAGTAACAATTAATGAAAAGTCTGTGTATATGCAATATTCCTTCATTTTTTCTCCTTTTTAGAAGTTTTCTTGCCACTCATCCGGTATAGTGGTTAGTGACGTTGATTCCGGTGCCGTTGGCCCTGGGTTCGAATCCTGGAGAAAACATGGATGTTTGTAAATATTTTGTGCCTTTGCAGCATGTGGATACTCTGAATAGCCGTCGAGCCACAAGTCTTCTCGTGTGGTTGGTGAAAGGAGAAGAGAAGTAGGTGACATCTGAGCACCTCCAGGATGTTTTCCTTTGAAATTGGGATGGAACCAAGCCAAATCATACTGTCACCTGTATGACGTTCAAAGCTACGGATAACGATGGGCGTACATCTGTCCCTTAGACACTAACCACTATACCGTGGGCCTCGATGGGATACCGTCAGACAGGTGGCCTTAGAAACAACAAAAACAAGTGTTTTCATACACATTTAAATTTCGTCAGTAATGTTTACTTTTAATAATGTATAAATATGAGTAATTTATTTGATTTTTTTTATTTATTAGTTTAATATATTTCTTAATGTTTTTTACTCCCATTACAATTGTGGTTACAACCATTACGTTCATATTTAGCTTCCTGCATATTCATTATTACACGCTATTATGTTTAGTCATACGCACACTAATGTATCATTTACTTCTGTTTCCCTGCATAGCCCCAATAATAATTCTCCATTATCACCCATCTTTGGCTTATTATCGGAAATTTGTGTGTAAACAGCCTGCTAAATACTATACCTATATCACCCGTATTTATACAAACAACATTTGAATAAACGATTTTCCAAAAAGATGTCCCTTTTGATGGGTTTCAATATTTTCCTTATAAAGACCATCTGGATAATTTGAGAGAGTAGGATTGAAAACATTTTTATTAAAAACTCTGTATCGCTTTTATTATCAACAAGTCTTTAAAATCTTCCTTTTTTCCATAAATAGACTTGTTTTTTTGTTTTTAGGGATAAATACGAAGCAATTTAGGAGTGTTTTGATTTTTTGTCAGTTGTGATGAATAACACTGTCTTAAAAATATTGTAGCGTGTTTATCTCTCGTTCGGTTCTTTCTTTAATCGAATAGTTTAATTAAAAGAATTTTGAACCAGCACTTTTCTGGATAAATTATCTTACGAATGGTTTATTGCCCAAATTGATCTGTCATTGATGAAAATCTGATGGTACTTTTCACATAAAAATCGTTAAAGAATTTAGGTTTAAAAAAATAGAAACGTTTCTACTGATAAGTAGTGGGAATTTGTTTCAAAATAGTAAATCACTTCATTCAAGTACGTGTGTGAAAAGTGTAATTTTTTGGAAATACTTCAATATTATCTACAGGATTTTTATTTATTAATATATACTTTTTCAGGTTTCTTAAATATTTCAAAGTTTTTACGTTAGAGATGCTGGATTTGTGTATGTAAGCAATATTAAAATAAATATTTTTTCATTAAATAAAATCGAGTTTTGAGCATTAAATATTTTTTTTGTTTTTGTTTTATAACAGAGGATAGCAAAAAGTTAACATATCTCAAATGAGATTTCTACACTTTGCTTACTCTGCTACTATACTGTTTGAATTAATACGGACAAATAGTAAGAAAACGACCTTTTCTAAACAGCTTATAATCATTACATACCTAAAGTAGACAGAAAAACCATCATATTAGTGTTAAATGTGTCCTCCTGTAGCAGAAATGACCTGTTCAACTCGTCTTGGTATAGATTCCTTTAGTATAGCACACATGTTCTTAACTTCATCATGGAACCACACCTGTATAGTATATTTTACCAGTTGTTATGTTGTCATGAAACTAATCAGCTAAATGATTCTTAAGAATGTGCCACAAATTCTAAATGGGATTTAGGTGTGGTGAATTACCAGACCACAATTAAGAATTTTTATTTTATTTTACCACATAAAGTTCTGGACCAATTTCAAATTGTGACAAGATCCCAAGTCATGTTCAAATGTTGTATATATATCAAATGTTTCTTTGATTACACTAATTCTACTGCATAATATTTATATGTATTTAATATATGTCCTCATTACTTTATGCTGAACTAAGCTTCTAGTGTCATTTGTAGTGAAAAAAGAACTGCAAAACATTTGTTAAGAAGGGTGTTTTACAATCCGTTGTGTATGATATAGTAGCCTAGTTTCATTTTCAATTTATCTAATTTGCATCCCTGCACAAATGAATGTGTTTCTCCACTGAAAGTCACCTACTACTAGTCATTAAAAGTTTAGGATTGGTATTTTTTGGCCATCCTAAACGTTTTTTCACCTTTTTCTGAACAGGAAATTGCTTTTTCCTTGGTCTTGTTGTTTTACGGCTAGCTTCCAGATGACTTTTTAGATATTAGAGGGACTCACTTTAACACCATTATCCAATAAGCCCTTTGATATCTTTCTTGGACTTTTTTTGCTATTTCTTAATATTTTATCAGTTCTAGCAGTAGTTTTCCGTTTGAGTCCACATTTGCCATTTTATTTAGGAGCCACTGTTCCAGAATCTTGAAATGTTTTTAAAATTCTTGAAATACTTGAGATGCCCACACCAACAACCGTAGCTATGTCTCTTACAGTAATATAAGTGCATTCATTAAGAGTGATTATTTTAGAACCATTCCTTAGAGTAATATCCATCTCAGAACAAGTAAAGATAAAACGTGATGCAAGGAACGCAAATTTATAACTACCAGATACCAAAAAGAAAGACTCACAGCTGGACAGTTGATACACCAAAACCAATCGAACGAGTAAATTATAGTCAAGGTCGATCAATCACATTACCTCTAGGCATATGTAGCCAATTTGAGGGGGATCACATATCTACTCAAACAAGTAAAGAATGCTTGTCCCAATTAATTCTAACAGTATAGTATTTTTGGTAAGTTTTAAATTGTTTTCTATAAAGATTCTCACCAGAAAACTAAATATATAAAAATAAGATTTGTCTTTCATTGACAATTTCAAAGTTTGACATTTTACAAAAAGTGTACATCGCATCTAGAAAAAAATACGTACAATTTTATAAATTGAATTTTGAATAAAAAAATTATATATATTTCGTCATAAGGAAGCTTAAAAATGCTAAAAAAATATATTTGTTGAATAAATCTATTTCCCCCTTTTTTTTGTAGTGAATGGAATATCATATAGGGTTTCAGCAAAGTTTTACCAAATATATACATATATATATATATACATATATATTTATAGTAAAAATAGTTATTTTGAAAACGATAGCGGAGATGGAAATATTTTAAAATTAGTTTTTGAAACATGAAAACGAGACGTTGCACATGCAATTTCATTGTATGCAGATGTTTAGAAGGACATTGCTTCATAAAAGGTAATTTAATATTTATTTAAAAGTCGCGGAAGTTCTTTTATTTATTTTCGTTTTTCTTTTGAAATTAAAACTGAAAATATAAAGAAAAAATAAATTTTTCACGTGCGATAAAATTTTTTATTAATATAAAAAAAATATTTCGTTTTTTATTTCTTTTGTAATTGAATAATGGAAAAAAATGAGGAAAGATTGACGAGAGCTTGAAAGAAAAAAAACTCTCCGGCTTATATATTTTAATTTACTCATGCATTATGGATGTCGTATTGAAAAATAAATACTTTTTTTAAATTTTAGTGGTTTAATATTACCTAACAGAATGTGGAAGTACTTTTTATAAATATCTTTTAGCTTCAAACTTTGAATAATTTGTGACTGTCAAGCATTTTACTCCAAAAAGAACAGCCATCTGAGAGATTTGCTGACGAAATATCGATATAAAAACAATACACAGGCCGTATTGTAAAACGGGTCATCAAAATACAAAAATTATAATCAATCTGAGTTTTAATTTTAATCATTTTGGAATCTAAAAAAAATTCTTTTAAATTTTTAGTTTCTACATAAATTAGGTATTTATTTTTGTAAAATTTTTTTAGGGAACAAGATGACTGCGTGTGTATTTATAAATATAAAAAAAATATAGAGATGAGAGACGGAAATATTGTTTCAAATCGTTTTAACAATTTGGAATTTTTAACTTATTTATAGAAAGACACGCACGCTTATTTTGATGTCTGAAAGTATAATACAGCTATCTTTAAGCTTCCATTGGCGTATTTTTATTAACAGAGATTAGAAAGTCACAAAAATTAGAGATATTCATAAAAGATATGACTTAGGAATTTTTATGTAAGCCGTAAGTCTAAACAGCTTAAAAATATTAACCACTTTTTTCTTTCTTAAAGACTTCTATCATGACAAGAACTTAAATACTTAAAGAGCATTGAATATTTAGAATTATTGTAAAAAGAGCATAAATCACAAGCATATAATGTCTTAAAGGGCTCAGTATGATCAAGGTTTAAAGAAAATCTCTCTCAAGAAAATTGAAATAGAAAGTGACTTATATGTGCATGAAGCATAAACGAGTTATATATACCTGATCCGGTCACACTTGTGGTCATTATCACTTGCACGTTGCCTGCGTTATTAAATGGTTTCGAGCCCCGGTTCTACTTTGTGGCCGTGGTAGCCTAGTGGTCAATGTAGCGGAGTTGTGGCCTATGTTTCATGAGTTTGAGCCTAGTACCGCTGAAATCCCGACGTGTATGGGAGCGATGCACGTTAACTCTGTCGAGAGCTTAAACGTCCTCCCGTTGGTGTGGTGTGGTAGTTAGGAGAGGAGAGGTGCCAGCTCAGGTATCATCCTCGTCACTTGACCATGGTTCAGAATTACGAGGTTCCTCGACAAAATCCCTTGGGTAGCTAAACAGGGGGACGTTTATATTCACTCGCACCTGGTTCTACTGTATACCTACCGTGTAGAAAACAGGATCTAAGTTAAGCCTGTCAAGGTTCAAAATCCTCCTGTTGGCGTGGTGGAGAACTTTGTAGAATGAGATGCCAGCTCAGGAGTCACCCTGTTGTTAATGCTACCTCTCTGATGTAGTCAGAACGAGGCCCACGAAATTCATTATGGCAAGGGGCTAGAAGTACGCCTGTCGTTGGCCTAGACCTTGAGCACCATACAGGTGACAGTATGAATTATCTCGGCGAAATTCCCCGAAGGGACGATAAATGGCGACACTCCCTATCTCCACCTCCACAATTTTAGCATGTAATTGAAGAGGAGGAAAATATTTTCCAATCCACTGCATTCGTGATTCAGTCCACAAAACTTTCGGTCCCAATGATTTAACGAGCACGAACTCCGTGTCTACTCGGAGGGTATTGGTGGCATCGGGCATCGAACCCAGACCTTCCGGTCTGGAATCTGATGATCTAACCACTAGGCTACCCATGGCCCTTAGATGTCACCTTACTGCCTATGACCGAGATTTACAATTACAAGGACTATCTCCAATAGCACTTGCACTCCAGTGTAGCTTCAAAATGTGACTAATAATTCTTACCCATTAACAATTTTCCTTTTAATTCTTTAATAAAAATTAACGATCCTTATGGTAATGTTTACTACATGCTGTACAAATTTTTCAGAGTAGAAAGGAAAAAAAATGTCAAGTTTAAAGTGGCTTTACTGTAGCTGATATTCTTATTTTACTTTATGTAACTGGCAACGCTGATAAAAGGAAATGGCCATTCAAACGGCAGATGGCAATAATTTCATTAGTCAATGGACTTTAATCAATATGCACTAGGAATATCCGATAGCAAAAACACGTTTCCCTAATGCCTTGTTGGACATTCTAAAGTGATATCGTTTCTCTCGTGCTTCAAGCTAGTTTTATTTTTGTGCCTCTAAACTTTATGGTGAGGATTTGCCTAAGAACTTGAGATTAGAGTATCTCGAAGAAGGATATTTATGAGAACGACTTAAGGATGGTGGCCGTTAAGAGAAAAACTTTTAAACGCTGTTTCCTTCTTATAGCGAGACAATTTGGTTTTATTTATTAGTTTTTTGAGGGGCAGTTAAAACTTTTTTATAAGAGAAAGACGCTTGTTTAGGCACAATCTGTTTATGTGAAATAAACGATCTCTTGAAAGCATTAGCATAAATATGGGTTTTAAGGCTTTTGACAAAACGGTTCAGTGCTTCGGCGATAAAAATGATATATCGGAGAAATGAGACTGGCTTGACACGATGGATAGCACTTGACACTTGTTTAAATATTTTTTTGAGATTTTGTCTCACATTTTTTAAATAAGTCAAAAATATAAAAAGATAAATTATTCCATGCGCATATCTTAATTATAGTATTTTTTGTAATTTTTAATCGTGCTAAAACCTAGATAAGAAAAATAGTGTTTTCAACGTTTAAGAGCAATACGCAATATAACGTGTAAGGCTGAATTAAGCAGGATGTTTCAAAAATGCAAAAATAGCACTAAAGTTAAAAGTACTTGTGCTTGAAAATATTCATTATTTAATAATTAAACAAAAGAAAACTCATTTTGAAATCCAGCAAAGCCTTTTGAGTTTCATCTTTCAAATAATGCTTTCCACAAAGCCCTTTTGAATGTCAAATTTTAATAACTTTTTGCAAGTAACAGAAAATGAGCTTATAAATATTTCTAATGAAGTGTTTTGTAGTAAAAATACATTTCCTTTCTCATGTCAATAAGATATTTTGGTTCATATTGATTATTTAACTTATTGCCTGCATTGGCTTGTGATGTATGTTTATCAAGGTAAATAAGTTGAAATTAGTCTCATACGTAAATTCTATTCCATTTTTCTCAATAATGATGGTTGATTAACCATATAACTATACATTAAAACGAAATACAAGTGTGTATCATGGCTTATTATTTAATATATTGTCATGTCTTGATTTTTATTTTCATTTACGTTTCACAAATAAACTTTCTCTTTCTAATTCTGATTATTATTGTTGTTTTAACGTTTCACTTAGAAGAACTGAAAAGAAATCTGGAAATTCTAAATCATGGTGAAGTTCAGAAAATGATATATATCTGTTTTTATAAACTTATCTCTCCTAAAATCTACATCGCATCAACATAAGGGCTTTGAATATCTTGATGGATTTAAAGTGCATCAGCTCTTCAACATTTGATTTGATTTTTTAACTACGAATTATAATTTACACTTTTAAGAAATACAGAAGGGCAACTGGAGACGGATCTAATAATTTTGAACCTCAGTCAAGGGATGGATGACACCTGGTGTTAACACCTCTCTCTCTCTCTCTAGATATCAACAACCCCGCCAGTGTTAAAAATTAGAACCTACACAGATTTGACTTGCATCAGATTATCTTCTTTTGGGTCTCTAAGGGGAGCCGATTCAACATTGCTGAATATATGAATTAATGCATTAATTCTGATATGAATTAATCAGTTAACTTTATCTTCTGTACAGGTTAGGTCGTTAATGGAATCAGGACGCGAACACATAACTTGATTGAAGTAATGCATAAACACGCCCAATTATGCACTGGATGCACTAACCATTCAGCTACGATGTCATTTCTCAGTATCATTAAATATGGGATTTCCTTTACACACTGGAGTCCGAAATTAAAATCACAAACACTAAATTTCTGACAGCTGGATAAATATTTGCCCTTAATATGACACATAAATATATAAGGTTTTGAAAAGCATGTAGAAATATAACAAAATTTAAAAAAAGGCATTATCAGTTGAAATACAGGTTATACAAAAATGATTGATTGATTGATTTAATATTAACGTCGCACTGTTCAGCTACACGAGGGCTTTTGGCGACGGACCACGTAATTTTGAACCATGGTCAAGTGACGTGGACGACACCTGAGCTGGCACCCCCCTCTCCTAACTACCACACCACACCAACGGTTCAGCTCTCGACAGGTTTAACGTACATCGCTGCCCTACACGGCGGGTCTTTAGTGGTACTGGGATCGAACTCGTGACCAGGAAAGCCACGATCCGATACCTATACCACTCGGCTACCGCGGCCACAAAAATGATCGAATCATGATGCATTTGCTCACGTGAAAGGCTCGTCAAATATATAGTATGATCTCATCTTGCATTGCTACACAAATCTCATAATGAGCTGTGATTCTTTTAATGAGAGTGCTGAGAAATGCTTACGTCAGTAAATCCCATTCTCCCAAAGGTATGTCTTTTAATCCTGGGAGGGAAGTGATGTCATGCGGCGGCTTTTCCTTGGCCATTTCAAACACGTTTAAAAAGCCAGAAAAACAGAAACTTCATGAACAAGATGATAAAATAAATATCTTCAAAAAACCATCGGCAATGCTAACTTTGTGCGACATTGCTGTACATAAAAAGGAAGTCTGTATTTGCTGCATTTCGGAAAAGCTTCAAGGTCGTCATCTGCATATCACTGTGCAGTGACAGAAACGGCATCGAAGACGTGAATGGTCTCGAGAAAGATTTGTATCCGTTGTGTATGCTTATGTCGCAGAGCATTTATTACAAAGTAGTGATGTTGTGCAGGTATACTAGCTCTTCGGTGGCATTGACCGTGTTTCCGGTGGTAGCGCCATTGATCCTACAGCCTGGATGTTGGTTTTGGTAGCACTTGTAACCATCAAGCCATTTCCACTGAAGATTACCCAGCGCTTCAAGCCCCTGTCAACAACTTTATACCTCACACTGAATCATTTAACTTATTAGAATTTATTTTTTACTGTAGTCACATTGATTTGACGTGCATTGTCTTCTCTGCGTGGTGGGTCGTGAGGTGGCCGAAAGATTCGAACCATGGCACGACAGAAACACTACTAGCAGTGAATATATGACCCTGAACATCCAGTTAGAGTTGTAATACTTCAGCAAATAAAATGAATTTTTAACTTCTCTAATATACTTTTCAAACTAAGTTTATCGTTGGTAAAAACAGACATAAATAACAACACATACAAAATTTTGAAAAGCAATAATCCAATTTATTGGTGACTAGCACTACATTGCCATTTGGTGGCCAACTAAAATATATCTCTAAAGTCTCTCCCGTGAACTACTACTGAGAAGGACCCTAAATAAGAATTGATTCATTTTAGTTCTTTGCATATTTTCAAAAATTCACTTTGGGGAAAATAATGAGGTTTAGGTAAATCAAGGAGATTTTATGTAAAAAACTAAAATCCACAAACAAAGTAAAAAAGTGAATTTTATGCAGAAAAATGGGTAACGAAACTATTAGTAAAAATATATCGTTAGTATAATTATTACTGGTTTTCGTTAAAGTATTCCTAATTTTCAGCATGATTTCTAGAGTGCGTTATAGCTATCATAATCTTTCACAAGTATTTTTTCCATATCATTATAATTACATTTATCGAGTGTATCGTTTAAAAGAACGAACCCAATTAAATTAAATATTAGACAGAAAAAAAGGCCAAGACGTAGTTAAACATTAAAAAAAAACTTCTTTGTACCTGGCAATAACATGTGCTCCAAAGAAAGCCCCTACACAATTGTTTTAATCAGCTAAAATAAAGAGTTCACGCTTCGTTGGGTCCGTATTTTAAAGAGAATCCCAAAATTTCTCCTCTCATTTTTTTAATCTTAATTTTTTCCTTACTCTTCTTTTCCAATTATATTCACATTCCCGGGAAGAAAATAAAGGTTAAAAAGAATTTAATTAAAACAAAATTTAACCAAAACTTGTTGAGAATCAAAGATGTTACCGTACTTAAAGAGAAAACAGGAAAAGAAGAGGAAAAACGATGTATTGTATTGTGCGTATAGCAGAGATTCTAAAAAACAAATTAAAAATTCAAAATACTATTTTGCTAATCAATATCTCGAAACTTAAAATGAAGAAGGACCCACATGAAGAAAAAGTAAGTTTTAAGATGGCAAAATATTTTTTCAAAGGAAAAAAACAATTTTTCTTTTTCGTGTTTTCTAGTAACAGGCTGTAATCTCTCATCAAAAATTAAGAAACAATTGTGTGCACCCAATATAACTATCTCTCTCTCTCTCTCTCTCTCTCTATATATATATATATATATATATATACTCATTATATTCATTTTAATTTTAATTATATTAAGATACATTTTTCTTTCTTTTTTACTGTTTTTAGTTTAAGGTATTTGACTACGTTCGGATCCATGATTTTAAAAAAGCGCCTAAATGGATAATTTTCATGATATTTAGTGTCACTTAGATTAAAATACATGCATAAAATTGATTTAAGTTATTCAAAAAAAATTATTTAAACATAATATTTCGGCAAAAAATTAACTTAGAATATCCTTTTTTCAAAATGTTCTCTTATTGTGAAAAATTCTTCTATTATAATAATATTTTGCCTGTATATAGCTCAGATCTCTATACAGAGGTTAAAATAAGATTTTTGAAATATTCACATTATTTTCAGAGTTACGGCCAGTTGAAATAGTTATCGGCGTGTTTTTCTTAAACTTCCTCCCCTCTGTTCTTGTAAAACATGGATATACCCACTTTTAAGTTATATATTTCAAAAATTCTAGTTGAGCCTCTGTACATAGGTTTAAACTATATACAGGCAAAATATAATAATAATAGAAGCCTTTTTCACAAAATAAGAATATTTTGAAAATGGGTCATCCTATATTCATTTTTTGTCAAAATATTGTACTTAAACAATTTTTTATTGTAATACTATTCTTAAAACAATTTTATATGCATTTTCTAATCTAAGTGACACTAAATATCATAAATATTATCCATTTACACGCTATTGCAAAATCACAGTTCCGAACGTAGTCGGATACTATAATGATACCTTAAGAAATCTGATGTAAACCGGAAATAATATTTAAATAAGGTTGAGTAATCACAATAGTTTTAGAAAATACTTCTAGGAGCTTATTAATAATTTTTTAAATTGAGCACAAAAAAATGATGTGCTTGTGTCTTGAAAAATTAAGTTATATATGAATGAAATAATTTTTTTTGTTTTTTGAGCCCCTGGTGATAGACATATGGCTTAAAAACAAATAAAAAGCTTTTCTTATTAAATCGTTTTCAATAATAATAGAAAAAAGAGCCAAGAAAAAAAAAAAAGATTCTTAGCATTGTTGTGAAAGGTAAATCAAAAATAAATTTTATTTAGTCTAGACGAAACTAAATGGACCGAACACACGAACGGATTCTTTGTTTTTTCGTGGATTCCTGAACTAAATCACTTTAGATGGATTATTTTGATAATATTAGATTTTTAATTTGGAATCTGTCTTAGAAAAAGCAAATACTTTGCCAAAGCCTCTTCTTTTGCTTCTTAAAAATTGTAGTTTGCTCTTGGCAGTTTTCATAGGAGAATCAAATGTCCTCTTTGTCTTCAATAAATTCATATTTTATTAAAAATTTACGTTTTACCACACATAACCTCTATACGGAGAGACTTTAGTGTGGTACTGGGCTCGAACTCATGACACGCCAGCCATGATCCTATAATTTGACCACTAGGCTACCGCGGCTACCAGTAAAGTGGTACATATGTATTGAAAACGCGAAATACTAGATATATTATAATAATCGAACATTTTATTCAAGAAATACATCTAAAAGTAAGAAAAGTACAATCAGTAATATGACCAGTATACTCGTATAGACTCACTTCTAGGTCTGATGTAAGCTGGTATTTTGTTGAGAATCGATTTTCATAAATCATGGATGTCCACTTGCAGTACGTTTTATTATTCGTGTTCAATTGTGCGAGTTAGATCGGCGTGATCCAGGGGAGATACCAGAAAAATGAGAAAATCCTTTTGTTACTTCAAATTAAGGTTTTTCCGACATTTTTTTTTAAAAAATATTTAAGTAAATTTAATTACAGAAAATTCTTTTAAGTTCAGTTTCGATCTTTCTTTATTTTTCTTATACAAGATACTAACGAAAGAATTTTATTTCTTTTGTATGTTGCTGTGTGTGATTTGTTTTCATAACAAATATCTTCCAATTATGCTTAGGTAAAAAAAAACACACTGTTATTTTAATGATATGTACATATTCTAGCAATTTAATCCGCTTCCTTTGTGTTCCAATTCTGTTTATCCTGATTTGGCTTAACTTTTGAAATTGAATTATGAAAAGTTTTTTCCAGACTCAAAGGAGAAACGCAAAAAATTTAAAATCATAAGTAAAATCTTTCAAATCTTTTTCCGAAATTTTTTTCAATTTTTTTTTCTCTTTTTAAGAAGATAAAAATAAAAATATATATACAAGTATCATAAAAAAATTAAGTCAATTCCTACATAGGTCTACAAGGAAAAATTTTATTTTAGTTACTTTTTATCAAATAATTACTATTAATATAAATATTTATATACATATGACTTAATCACAATACTAAAATGAAATTGATTTTTATTAATAATAATTAAAGTATAATATTATCATTCAAAGCAATCCTGTTAGTAAAATTTCATTTCAACTTAATGCTTTAAAACGTGAGTAAAAAATTCTTCTAAAGTTTTGACCCAAGTCGCTAAAAATGAAGCCAACGTGACTGTATCTGTAATTCTTTAAGTCAGTGCTTCTCAAACTGTGGGGCGCGCCCCCCTGGGGGGGCGCGATAACCCTTCGAGGGGGGCGCGAGCATCTTGAAAATATAAAAGGCTTAAAAAATTGTTTTTTGGCATGAAGTAAAACAAAATGCTTTCTGACAAAATAAAAAATACACATTTACACTGATATAAATTATTGTATCATCTGGTTTTCCACTTTCAAAAGATTCCACTTCAAACGCTCATTAGCTATCTTTGATCCCAAAACCAAATAAAAAAAGATATTTTGTTTGCTTTGCTGTAATCCCTCGATGAGAGATTTTTTTATTACGTTTCTTGTAACCTCTAGAATAGTACTTTTGATTATCATCTCTTTGACCTTCAAACTTACTGGTATGCTTAACTCCGTCTACTTTTCTTTTGGGAAAGTTGTAAATAATATTTTTCTGTTGCTTTTTTTCCCCATGTAAATGAGTTTTATGATGTATGGATAATCATATTGAGCACTTTGAAGGATTAATTGGCCAAGATGTATTTTATGAGTAATCTGAAATTGCATTATAAAAATCGTTTTACACAATTATTTTTTTATAACTGACATCGATGTTTTTGTATCGAATACATTTTTTTCATGGGAGCGGTCGCATGAGGCGCTGAATCACTCCAAATTCTGGTAAAACTGTTTATTCGTTAACAATTTCTTGACAGTATCCTCCGATATGACAGTCTTAATGGAAACTAAAATGAATTTGTCACATTTATGCCTCTTTTTTGAGAGTGGCAAACGGTTTTTTACAATCAAGGTACTTGTTTTGATCGAGTTCCCTTCACGACCACTTTTGTTCAGAAATATTTTCTATGAATATGCTATACTTTCCCCTACGATTAACTTTGTGGTTTTAATTGCTGTGTTGTACAACTTATTATGGTCTATAAATGTAAATGAGCAGAATATAAAAAAATGGGCATCTGTGATCTCTCTATTGAAGGAAGATGAAACTGATCAAGCAATTGAAGAACCTGATGAAATGATGCATATTAATCGTGATAGCGAAAGTAAATATGCCAAAAGTGATAGACATGAAACGTTTGAGTTGAATTGTAATTTTCAAATGCTGCCTAAAGAACTCTATCAAGAAAATTAAGATATCAAGAAAACTAAGAAGCCATAAATGTAACACTTCGCCTTGTCAAAACGACACAAGCAAGAAAAAGGTTACACGTGCTATTTGTAGATCATCAAAGAATAGAAAAATTACAATAACGTGAGCAAAATATGACAGTTTTGATTGCAAATAACATTCTTGTATTGTTAGTGAAAAGTGTCTGTGATTTATGTTCTTTATTAAGTTCACGCACATTTGGAACGGTTTCTTTAGTTTTATTGGATTTTTTCTCAAATCATCAAAGAAAAATTCAAAAGTCCTTTAAAGTAGGTAAGTATATTTTCTCTTAGTTAAATTATTCACTGCAATTGTGATTTTTATCGAGCACAGAAAAAAATAATTATAAAAAAAAAGGATTGGGGTGACTTGGTGAAGTGATCGCGCGACCATTAACGTTAGTGTGGAGTGGGCGCCTGCTTCAGGGTTAAAACATTTTGAAGGTTTCTCGCTTTAAATATTAAAAATAACACAATTATTCTTCATTGGAATTTTTCATTCGTTTTCCTTATTTAATATTAATTCTAAATGCTAGTTCTGTGAGGCTTAAAATTACAGTTCGTTTTAAACTATTTATAATAGGAGCATTCATTTAAAAATCATTTTATATTTTTGTATGCATTGTTGTGCACTTGGTTTTACTCTTCTTACAATTAAGCTATTATATCAAGATTAATGTATTATTTTTTAAAAAAATAATCGCAGAACGGGTACTTCAGCCAGTGTACTTATAAATGTATCAGTACTGCACAATGTATTTTATAACTAATTTATTAATACTAATTTAAGAGCAAGTTTAATTATTATTAGTGACTTCCATTGGCTTGTCTTGCAGAGCAAAGGTTTTCAAATGAAGGCTTAATATTAGAAATTGACACTCTGAGTTCTTTTTCTATATTTAGCTGAGATCTATATTTTGTCTTCAAAGCAGCCACCGCAGAAAATCCGGTTTCACAAAGGTACGATGTTGAAAACGGTAAAAGTATACGAAATGCTTTTGTTTTCAGTTCAGAAAATTCATCATCTACTTCTGCCCAAAATTGAAAGAGAGTTTTATTACAAAATTGTCTTTTAATTTCGCCACTAGATGTGAAATCTATGAAACTTTCTTCTTCGGTAGTGGAGAGCCCTTCTGGGGTATTTTGAAATGGATCTCTCACCCATTCGTAACTTGCTATCAAGTTGTCCTCAGCAAAAAAATATTTTTTAAAATTTTTTGCTAACATAGCTAAATGATATTCAATAGTTTTATAAACAACTTCCACATGTTGTTCTTCAGTTTTGTAAGTTTTTACACATTTATCCGCATTTTCAAACATTTCTAGGTTTTTTTTGCTTTAAATTTCGGCTCCATAATTCTAATTTTCTACAAAAGCATTAATTTTATCACTCGTGTCAAACATATGTACATTTGATCCTTGAAGTTGAAGATTCAATATATTTAATTTCTCAAATATATCGACTAAGTAGCTCAACTTCATCAGAAATAAACCATCTCGAAATTTCTCAGCTTCCGGTAGGTTTTCCTCTTCTAGAAAAATGGTAATTTCATTTCTTAATTCATAAACACGTTGTAAAAATTTCCCGCGTGATAACCATCTTGCTTCACAATAAAATAGCAACGATGAATGCACTGCGCCCATGTCTTTGCAAAGTCCAGAAAAGATTCTTGATTTTAGGGGGGTCTCATTTTTATGTAATTTACTACAGTCACAACTGTCATTAGCACAATATTCAGGCCAGGACTAATTTCTTTGGAAGCCAGAGATTCTCTGTGGATCATACAATGTGTCCAGATGCACAGTGGAGATTTTTGTTTCACAAGTGCTTGTATACTTTTAAATATTCCTGACATTGTACGAGCACCATCGGTGCATATTCCGACGCAATTTTTCCACTCTATATTTGCCTCGTTTATAAAATTATTTAAAATATCAAATAATGCTATTGCTGTTGCTTTAAGTTTTATTGGTTTACAAAAAAGTAGTTCTTCTACCGCTGACATACCATCCCAAAATCGAACATACGCAATGAAATGAGCATCTTTATTGCTATCTGTTGCCTCGTCAAGCGGAATTGAAAACAATTTATCACGCAACTTACCGAAAAGCTGTTGCTCTACATCTTCAGAAATATCATCAATTCGACGGGAAACAGTATCATTTGATAGGGGTATGGACTGCAACTCTTTGGCAAAATTGTCTCCAAACATAGTTTCTACAATCTCAATTGCTGCAGGCAAAATAAGCTCTTCGGCAATAGTGTGAGGCTTTTTATCTGGCTATTTTATATGATACTTTGTAAGAAGTAAGTAAAGCTTTTTCATTCACTGACAAAGTTTTTTAAAAAATGTTTTTTGTTTTCCATATGATTTTAATTTTGATTCAAAGAACTCTCGAGGTTTGTTAATGTACTCACCATGAAGCGTTTCGAAATGTCTTTTAAGTTTATTAGGTTTCATACTGTCTGCTGCCAATATTTTTGAGCAAATAACACACAGGGGCTTTTCTTCTCCATTTACTTCAGTAATGGTAAATCCAAAATTCAAGTATTCTTGAGAATATTTCCTTGATTTAATTTTCGGAACTATGCTCGTCTGTGCACTTGTTGATGCTTTATTATCGTCGAATGTTCGCTTACGACTTAAAAATTTGTCCATGATTTTTTTTGTTCCAATTTTCTGCAGTAATACTTAATAGTGTGAATTACAACTAACGCGCAAATTATAAAATGTACATTCAAGATAGATTTGGTAGCTATAGAAGCATCGAATGGACCAAGACTGATTGGAATTGTACGAGGTACAGCATTATTACATGTTTTGCGCAGACGTCCGATATTTTGGCCAGACTCACGCAGACGCTCGCGAGAATGCCAGATGTGATGGATATGAGAGAGCGCAACATAAAGTAGACTATTTTTCAATTTCTACTATAAGTTCACTCTCTCATATATATCTTGTTCAAATTTTCAATCGTTGATAAAATACTTTCTATTCATTCATTCAAGTTCAAATACATTTTTTAAAACTTTTAGTGGGTGACACTTCATGTTAATACAGTTCTTTCAAATTTTAATTCATTAATTAAATTAAAAAATGAATAAATAGTAACAAACTAAAATTATAGTCCAAAAGCATTTATAGAAAGGAAAACTTTTCGTGCTGTCCCCTGTAACGCAATGGATAGCGCGCTGGGCTTCAATCTGAAGGACGGTAGTTCGAATTCCATCCGAGATGGCCTAATTTCTAAGAATGTGTGTAATTTCTTCTTTACTTTACTATTTTTCTTACACTAATTAAATTTAATTAATGAATAAATAGTAACGAAAAAAAAAGAATATTCAATACCCCATATATAGAAAAGAAAAAGAAAATCTGCAAGGAAAATCGCTTTCTCTTTTGTCACTTAACATTGTGATTCTGTCATATGTATTACATATTTGTATTAATTGAAACTATTTAATAGAAAGTAACTAAAATAAGTTTTTTTCTTTGTTAGCCTAAGTAGGAATTGACTTAAAATTTATTTTTATATTATATATACTTTTAGAAATGCATGATGGACGAAATAAATTTTTAATTAAATGTCATTTTGCAATCTGTCCCAATTTAAAAATGAGAAAGGAAAAATAACATAACATTATAATTATTACTTAAAAGTAATTTGCTTAAAATATATATTATATAAAAGTAACGTATACAAAATTGAATACTCAAAGTGCATTATTATTGCATTCAATACATTATTATTGAGGGGGCGATGAAAATTATGATTGAAAATTGGGTCGCCAGTAGTGAAAGTTTGAGAAGCACTGTCTTACTTACTTAATTTATTTATTTTGCAAAAAGGAGTATACAAACTGTAATACTTATGTTATTAATTTGTATGGTTTATAATTAAGATCGCGTATAGTAGCTTTAGCGTCAAAGTGCATTATTATTACATTCAGTACATTATTAATGTATAAAGGGGGCGCGATAAAAATTGTGATTGAAAAGGGGGGCGCCAGTATTGAAAGTTTGAGAAGCACTGCTTTAAGTAATTAGTTTCAATCAATTAATTTTAATTCATTATAATTAAATTATCATATTGTCACTCCAAATAATCGTGTACATAAAATTTCAGCTCAAGTTAGTGCTTTAAAATGTATTTTATTAACGTACGATTGAAAATTTGAACAAGATATATATATATACGGATATTGTGAACTAATAGCAAGAATTGAAAAAGGACAGAGAATAGCATTGCCATAAATCTTTATAACAATTAAGAATGTTGGAGTAAAATGAATAACAACATTTAAAATTTTTCTTCCGAATTTTTGAGAGCTCTTCTGTCTTTATCCCTCTCTATATACAAGTAATTATTCCCCTCATTTATTTCAAAAATCATTTGTATCAATGTAACCTATATTTACACATAACGTCAGCTCATAAAGATGCAAAAGTTATTTTTCAGCTCTTGGAAGAACATAAATAGGCATTGAAACATGCATGTTTTACAAGTTGAAGAATGAGAGTCACAAGATAATGAATTTAAAATGATTCTTAGTTATTAGAGTTAAAAAAGGTCATTTAACGTGACGCCATTTTGAATACTTACTAGATAGTTTTCTGGATATTTGACTAGGTTTAGATAAATGTTTTTGTGAAAACATTCATTTCTGACTTCACCAGGTGAATAAAAATAAGTAAAAAGTGGTTACAATTGTTCATCGATTCACAATAAAATGTAACAGTTACTTTAACCTTTAACTGGGCTAAGTTCAAAATTTGATACCGAATTTTTAAATTGAATTGTACACTTGCAATTGGTTTGGTTTCAATACTTGGCTGTATATATGTTATCGTTGCATAAGGTTCTTTGAAACAAAATTAAACGTTAACTGTTAAAATTGTTCAAATAATATGACATTTTTCTTTCCATCGTATTGAACGAGTGACATATTTTTAGAACAAGTTTAGCAGAATAAATCTTGGAAAAATTTTATTACTCCCAAAAATAAGGATTCTGAGGTAGATAAATATTTTATTTTTTACAGTAATGTGATTGTTTTAGCGACATATTTACGGCCTTAATGAGTAAAGAATCCAAATTGATATATCTTTCTTTTAATAAATGTATAAAATGTATCCTGGGTTTATTATTATTATTTAACCTTTTATCTGGCTAAAACAATAAATTCAATGGTATTTTTTAAAATTTAGTTTCAAGCTTTTAAGGGGTAAATTTCATCAAAGAAGATAGATATCTTGAATCACATAAATTTTGCTTGCATTGATTGTCCATTTTAATAAACGTTTTCAGACAAATTTCTAATAAAAGGAAAAATAAAGAGGAAAATTTACGTTAAAAAATTACCCTCCATATAATTGAAATAAAATAATTGATAACCTACAGATTTATTTATTTATCTGTATAAATAAGAGACAAATCTAAAGAATTGGCAAAACAATTTTTTAAAAACCTAGTATGGTTGATATTATTGTTTTGAACCCTTCTTAAGGTATACGACTACGTTCAAAACCATGATTAAAAAAGTGCATAAATGGGTACTTTTCATGCTATTTAGTGTCACTTAGATTAGAATAAACGTATGAAGTTGTTTTAAGGCCATTTCGACAAAAATCAATCATTTAAATACATTATTTTGGCATAAAATTAACTTAGAATAACCTTTTTTTTAAATGTTCTCCTTTTATAAAAAATACTTCTAAAATAATAATATTTCGCTTATGTAAAGTAAAGACTTTTCCAGAGAGTCTGAACTAGGATTTTTAAAAAATTCACATTTTTTTCAGAGTTACTACCAAATGAAAAAAATCGACATTTGTTTCTTAAAATTTCTTCCCCCGGTTGTCGTAAAACACATGGGTAAACCCACTTCTAAGCTATGTATTTTAAAAATTCTAGTTGAGCCTCTGTACAGAGGTCTGAGCTATAGATAGGCAAAATATTATTATAATAGAATAATTTTTCACAAAAGGAGAATATTTTGAAAATGGTTCGTTCTATGTTCATTTTTTGTCAAAATATTGCACTTAAATATTTTTTTATTGTAATAATATTAAAACAATTTTACATACATTTTCTAATCTAAGTGACATTAAATATCCTAAATATTATCCATTTATACGCTTTTCCAAAATCACGGTTTCGAACGTTGTCGGATACCTTCATATATTCCTTTTGGAATTGATATTCACTTTTAGCTACCTCCAACCGCGTGTGTACAATGTAACCACTAGAGAATGCATGCCATATATACAACAACATTTTATTGTAGCCTCATGTGGATACATGGCTTATTTTAGTGTACCCCAATGTAACCAGCACATGAAACGCTATATATGGTAGGTTTTTTTCTATTGAGATTGCATAAAATTATAAAATGTCTAGGTTACAAAAATTTGAAAAAATAAGAAAATTGGTATACAAATTACATATCTTTGTGAAATTGCTCGAAATGTTAATTGGAACTAAAAGGTTTCCACGTGCTTTACAAAAGTGTATTGCAATTTTTGTTCCACTTCTTCATCTCTTCATCATAAATAAATAGATCTGGATTAGAGTCAATGTCGTTTTCAACAATTTATGGCAAACATTCTGATTCAGTATCACTTTCATTGAAATCAACGCCGAAGCCAAATTGGCAAGAAAAAGTAAAAATAAACAATAATAGCAGTTAAACAAACCTTAGAAAGCGAAACAAAACACGGATGAACACGTGCCTTAGTAAACTTCAAATGCGAAAATGAAATGTGCGTCGCAACATCATGAAGAGATCCCCAGAAATCTTAGATTTGCATGTGTTTTAGAAAGCGCAACATTATTGAGCACTGATTTTGTAAGAGCAAAGTATGAAATTTATTCATCATAATCACAAACATTAATACATAACGATTGAAAAATTTTGATTCTGATTTACACTAAACAATACTGCTTTATTTTAATAAGTATTAATTTAAAGCAATACATTGAAATGTATTGAAAATAAACTTATTTAAAATAATGATAATGGAGTAAAATTGATTAAGTATTTCACAAATATTTGAGAAATTTTTGTTTCATAAACGGATGTCTAAAATGAATTTCTTGAATTAAGACATGTACAGAAAATGAAACAAAAATAAATTTTTCACTCGCCAAATCTGGTGATTATCATTATTTATAGACATCTTTTTTCTAGTGTAATCTTTCATCAAACGTGAAGTGCACAGAGGGAAATGTAGTCATTTGTCACCAAACAAGTTTTTGCTGCCAAACCATTGGCTATTGCAAAATTGCGTTCTTTGTTAATTTTTTTTGAGGGCTTCATTTTTAAGTTAATATATTCAAACTTTACATATCGATTGCAAACTACGGTGATTCTTAAGCAAAAAATGAAAATAAAATACTGCTTTGTGTGTGTGCGTGTAAGTGTGATTAACTCTCGCAAAGATGGTTAAAAACAAAAAACAAATTTAAAAAAAAACCCCGCAATTTTTAAGCAATTGTTTCAATCTTTGTACGGGTTAATGCTAATATTGTTCAACATGCAGAAAAAATGTTTCGTGAGATTATTTTCATAAATAACGAATATATTAAATATTTCATTAAAATGTTGAGTACTTTTTGAAAAACTGTAAAAAAGAAGTTTTTAAAATTTTATTTTTTTAAATAACTGATTCTAAGAGAGAAAAGCATGAACTTTTTTAGAGTAGAATATTATTTTATTAACGCCAAAGAAATTTCAAACGGAACGATTTAGAAATGATTTTCATAAAAACATATCGATTTTGACTCATTTTAGAAAAACTCGCGAAAAATAGAAAATATCATTATTTTGTAAAAAAATTTATATCGTATCGTGGCGAAAAAAATGATTTTTCGGATTCTGTAATGATTTTTGTCTAAGTTTTATAGGAAGAATTGGATGGGTTTTTTAAAAACGTGGAGCAAGTCGGAATTTCACTTCGCTGAAATGATAATGACTCTCGACGGTATAAAAAGCCAACAGGTTTAACCAATTATGATTTTTTAAGGCTTTTAGTTAATATCTTTTTAACTAATTGTAATATTGGAATATACATGGACAAAGCAGATTCCTCGGATCATTCCCGATCTTTTGGTACTTTCAGCGAGTTTCTGCGTCGTGCGGTTCGTGAGAAAAAAGATGTACATACAAAGCGACATTGATATAGATACGTTTGTTTACCTACGAATTTTAATAGTATATATATATATATATATATATATATATATATATATATATATATATATATATATATAGTAACGTCGAGGAACATTTAATAGAAAGTTTTAACTCAAAAAGTTTATTTTTAATGAGCAACTGGCTGAACCGTGTATTAGTAAATGCGTATTATTCACAAAAATCTTATCATTTAACACCTATGTTTTAACGCTAAACCATTGCTCGATATAAGTTATAATGCATACTTACATCTTATTCATCAATAATATTTGGATCCTATTGTAAATTCTCTTTATTTATCATGGAGGTATAAGAGATTTACTTCATTTTTGTAATTTCTACTCCTTTTGATGGCTATTTATATCAATTATATTTTCTTTAACTCTAATAAATACTTTTTAAAAGGTTAGCAGTCAAATAGTTATGAGTATTAATGCCAATTATTTTATCAACAATTATTATATCATATTAATACATATAAACAAAGATGATAAGGTACTTAGATCTGAATACCCAAAACAAATCTCTGTAAGCATTTTCCCTTATAATGAAAATACCAGTTGAGATGTGATTCTAGCATTTTGTTTCTTGTCATACCGCGGTTGACCCCTTAATCATATCATTCATGAAGAATTTGCGTCTTTATCTCTGGAGATATTGCTTGTCAATCCTGAGGAAAGTCGCATGACATCTATTTATCTTTTCGGAAGATTATTTGGCCTTTCTCACGCAATGTCATCTTCTTCCAGTTGATTGGGATGTGCGTCACAAACGTCAAAGATTAGTTCTGGAATATTTTCATACCCAATGAGTTCTTTGTTTGAGATATTTTAGGAAATTTCTGTGAAATAAATTTTTAGATGTCCTTGGGTATAGTTAGAGATTCAGTTAAAAGTATACATTTTATTGTTCGGGGATTTATTCCAAGAATGGAAGAGTAATTTTCTTATTCATTCGTAAAACAAATATTTTGAGGTCATTTATAATGCTAGTTCCGCCTCGGTGGCGTAGTTGGTTTGTCGCTGGCCAGCAGAACCAATGGCTGCGGGTTCGACTCCGGCCCAAGTCGATGGATTTTCATGATATAGAAAATCGTCAGCGTCTATGTCGTATGATTATGCGGAATGTAAAAATTCACATGAGTACCCGTTTGACTTAGGTGATCTCGACAAAATTAAATTCCTAAGAACCATTTCGTATTGTCAGAGCTGAGGTGCCTCCTTCTGGTTGAAGAAACTGGGTGTCAAAATTACTTGCGGCAGCTGGTATCGCCAATATGGTGCCGCTCTAAATAGTAATAACAACTCCTGGGAAATGTACTAGGTCTGAAAACTTAAAAATACTAATCAGCAGCACCATTAGGTAAAAATAATGTTATTGACAGATAATACCGTCAGAATTAATCCATTTCTCCCTTTAATGGAGTTTTATTTCTTGCATCGATTTTATTGTGAAACATATTAAAAAGTGTATATTTTAGATGAATTAAGAAATATTGCGTGAAATCGGTTATACTTACTCAAGTATTTTTCAAAGCACAATAAAATTCAATGCATTGATTTTGAATATTTTATTAAGATATTTTATATAAACTGTTGTTTGTAAAAAATGCAACACCATGAAATAATCATCAGAATTAAATGTAAATGAATGCATAAACGACTTGTATTAGTACAAATAAATGACAAAGTTTTCAAAGCAATAGAACAATATTTAGTATCCCAAATCAGTATTTGGTGTAGCCAACCCTCGCTGCAAAAAGTGTAGCTATACGAGGTGGAATGGAGTCAAACAAATTTTGAATGTCTGCTTGTGGAAGAGAATTCCATATTGCTTGCATACGCAGCAATAGTTCGTCTTTTGAAGCTGCAGGACGCAGATCACGAGCAAGACGCCGACCATCCAAAGTGCTTAATTGGCGATATATCTGGTGAATAAGCAGAACAAGGAAATAGATGCGTTGGACTGAACATAAGTCTCGAACAGTCTTTGCAACATCTGGGCGTGCATTATCCTGCTGAAAGATAGCTCCACGGATGCCTTAAAAAAAGGAACGACTTCGGGCTGTAGCACTTCCCGAACGTACCTGTTGCTATTGAGATTGCCCTCAATTCGCAGCAAATTGGATCGTTTATGATAAGAAATTGCACCCCAAGCCATACCCCCGAGTGCTATTCCACTATGTCGTACGATAACGCACTCTGGAAGGCAGCGTTAACCAGCATAGCGTCTAACACGAATGCGGCCTTCATGGTCCCACAAATTGAAGCACGATTCATCTGAAAATGCAACTTGGTGCCAATAAGCTTGCCAGGCTATGTGCTCATGAGCCCATTGCATACGCAGCCATCGATGGTTTGCATGAGGGGGATCCTGTATAAAGGTAACATTGCACGCAATCCACGGTGTAGAAGACGTCGGCGAATTGACGAGGTCGACATTAGTACACCTGTAGTTGTAGACCAAAGTGATGCCAACTGCCTGGAGCAAGCTGTACGGTCATTCACTACCATGCGGAGCAGGTGTCGATCGTCGCACGCTGACGTCACCTTCCGTTATACACTGCCTGTTTTTCCAGTCATTCGGCACTCATCGATACACCGCTTCCAAACTCGCATCACTGTGGAACTGTTCCGCTGCACACGAGCTCCTATTGAGTGATAGGAAAATCCTCCTTTTTCGAAGGCTTATAATCCTTCCCCGTTCAAACTCCGTAAGTTGTTCGAATTTCTCCTTATTTCATCGTGGAGGCATACTTAGATCTCCTTAAACGTTCTCCACTAACAACTAATCATTAATTATTTTCAACGTCCCGCTACATCCCTCTATTTATACGCTTTAAGCATCAGTTCTGATTCTGCTACGCACGCTCCTCATGCATGGTGGCTTTGAAACTTTACTATTTTACCTTACATCCTAAAATTGATATTTGCTGCAAAGTTCTGATGATTCCTTAATGGTGTTGCATTTTTTACAAACAACGGTTTATGCCATATATTAAAATTAAATATATTCTAAAATGAGTAAATTTTCTCACATATTAATGTATAAACACAAAATTGTTTATTATATTCATTCATTAAAAATTGGATGGACACAGAATAGTTAAAAAATTTTTTATCTTAGTCAAAATAAATCTATCTTGATTTTTATTAACTCAAATTACGTAACTATGCGTGCACGTTAATTAATTAATTCACTCTAAATTTTTTTTTTATAAAAATGTTTTTCTCATTCGTATGCCAAATTTTTCATATAACTGATTTCTCATCGTAAAATTATCTTAAGTAAGATATTTTGTAATATTGTATAATGGACTATTACTCTTAAATTAGTGTTCTGATTATTTAAGGAACTGAAAGTTCACAGCTCACACTTTTTTAATTACTATGTAGAGCATTTTCAGCTTATTTGTACAAAGAAGCACCTTCTACAGTAAGAAAAATATTTTAATAGCAAATTCCTCTTTTCAAATTACGTCAACTAGTTCACGAATTAGCAATGTAGCTTAATCCATTTTGAGTTATTAACAGCTATACTAATTTTAGCCATTTGTCCTGAGAATTGAAGCATATGTTAAAGCTAGCCTTTTCTCCATTTTGTCTGACGCCTGTATACTATATCACATTTCATAGATTTCACCGAGAATAGTCATGGTGCCACCTCTTAAGTAAACGAGTCCATTTTGTCATGAGGGCGAAGAGAAGAGTACGTTGAATATTTCATTACAGCCGCTTACTGTAGTACCTTTGAGTTTTAACATTACGAATTTTGGGTAAAATGGTGTAAATAATTTGTATTTGGATGTGTAATGCAATTATATAACTCTTTGTTATATTTATTTTATGTTAACATTGTAATATTCGCAAGGAATGCCGTCACTTACGTTATAATGGTGATTCAATGGGAGCATAGCGATACAGTCAAGTTGGTATAATTTTTTGAGACCAATTTGGTGACTTGGTGACCAATTTGGCGACTTGGTGACCAATTTGGTGACTTTGGTGACCAATTTGGTGACAGTTGGTGACCAATTTTGGTGAGTTTGGGATCCATGGATTCTTCTTGAAATTAGTAGAGAAATACACTAATGTCACGATGTATGACGCAAGCGGATATTTCTCGAACGATCCACGAGGCTTATAAATAGGAAGGCGCTCTCCGAAACTGAGTATTGTTTTGACTAACAATTAGTAGTCTTATCTTAGCCGTGAAGAATCTACTAGTGATTAGCTCGGCTGTTGCGTAAGACGAGCGTTGCTTGTGAATTGTCTTTCACAATCTTGTATTTTAGACACTGATAGTTGTGTCTGAGCATTGTTGAAGGTGTGAAGACCTGAGATTTTTCCTGCGAATAGTTGTTGAATCCTGTATTACAAAGAATGTTTTTCGACAATAAATTTCCATCGCGCGCTCTTGGAGAACTATCTTGTTCTTTGCGACTGATTTGAATAAAATACTCGAATCCCGATCAACATAACAGTATTTTTTGAGAAAAGTAATTGGTTGCATTCTACAGTGGGAGAGAAACAAGCTCAATAATGCGATGAAGTAGTGATTTGTTTCTAGATAAGTTATTCCACTTTTACCTAAAATCTGATATTAAAAAAATCGTGTATCACGTATATCACATGATGTAAGTGTAAGAGACAGTACTTTTCATATTGGTTGATCTATATCATGTATCACGTTATAATGTTCCCAATATGTTTTTTCTCACTGATGCACTTTATCAGAGCACTCGCGAGCAGTTGAAACTGGATATTTTATCTTAAATGCTATACCTCATGTTTCGATTTTATTTTTTTCTTGACGATTGGTTACTTTTTTTTTAAAAGTTGGTTTGGACTCTTAATAAAAGTAGGAACCTTTTTTTCGACAGCAAATATTTTTGCAATGCATCACGGGTTTTAATTATTTTCAATTTTACTTTTTGATACTGTTCCAGACTGTACAATTAACACTTGCTTTATTTCAGCTTGATTTGTTTATCTATTATTATTAATCAATCCTTAAAGGTTTTGTAATATTGTCATTTAAGTTCTTAAAAATTAATGTTTCATGTATTTTTAATTTAGGTGTGCATTGATTGATAAGCACGGGAAGTTAGGATACCTGTTTCTAATAAGAGTATTTATGGCATTATTGGTTTTGTTATGAAAATTTATCAATGAAAATGTAGATTTCGTGAAGGGCTCAATTAAATAGTATCTTTTTTTCTAGTATTGCCAGATTTGCTAGATACACAAAGGAGTTGCGGTAATTATTGTTCAAAACAAGTATTTCCATTACTTCTAAGAAAATTGAATTTGGATTAAGTGTAGCTAAGAGAGTATGACAAGGTACAAATAACTCAGTTAAGTAAAATAATTTTTTTGACAAATATGGCAAGACGCCCCAATAAGTTTAAAAACTAATATGTAAAATTATACTGCCATGCGTACAATTTCAAGGATTTGTTCTAGAATTTTTGATTTTTTATCCCTGTGTGTTAGCAAACCACACAAGAGTTAATAGTGACTTTTTACTTGAGGTCAAATTTTGCTTGAAGTCAGATGCATCTAGCCTTTTAGTTTTTTCTGGGTCACATTGGAAGAAGACGAAGCTTTTTGCCACAGAAAATATACTTATTATTAAACGTAACTGCTAAAAAAATAAAATACTAACACATATATTCTGTGTTTTTCTTCAAATGCTACCTATCTGACGGTGTCACAAATCAATGGCCACGAAATTCATCTTGGCAAGAGCCTAGTAATTTAAAACTATCGTTTTCCGTAGCTTTGAGCACCATGCAGCTTTAGTACAATTTTGCTCAGTTACACCCCATGGAGAAAGAGCCAGGGGTTGGTCAGGGCCTCCACCACTTTTCGCATTCCACCAACCTCATGAGAGGACTTGCAACTCGACGATTATTTAGAGTACCTTCATGCCACACTATACTTTCAAAAATATCCCTCATTTCTCCGGGATTTGAACCCATGTCCAACAACACAGCAATCAGCGTCACGGGAGGCGTATATACCCATTCTTTGCACTGGTGTTTTGAAAATATAGCAATCGAGACGGAAGGATAAAAAAATAATGAGGTTATATTGTTTTAAAAAAATAATATATTTTGAATAATTTTAAGTGAACAGCAAATTATATAGGCCTTAAGGAGAGAATAATTTGGTAAATAAAACAGCATAGTCAATTATATAAATGTAGTAACTGAGTTTTTTTTGTTCTGTATTTTTCAGACTCATCTAATTGGCAGCCTAGTGGTAACAGTCAAGAGCAGCGATACTCATCCTGTGGCCCACCGGGCCTTTTTAAGTGCCCAGGTCAGGGCCCATTGCTCTGAGAAATTAATTTATTTTGGAAAATTTGGCGTGACATTCTTTGTTAAAAAAATCAAATATACCAATTTTGCTTTTTGCTATCGAAGTCACATGGGGGGAGAACTGATATTTTTTTCTGATTAGTAATAATAGACAACATTTGAGTAGCGACCGTTTCATGAGTGGAACTAAAATTTGTAACTATCTTTCATACCTTACAAGCTAAAAATATTCTAAGAAAATCTATTGTTTCAAGACGATTGGGAAGTTGACTACTTTGTAGGGAAAAACTAGCATTGTTCAGAAATTGTTTGATTTATCTCAAAAGTATATTTAAAAATTACTAATCAACAGGAATCGTTCAATGACATTTTTCTCCGGAGATCTCTTTCAAGAGATGATAAATAAGCTTTCTTGAATAATTTCTACAACAGCAAAAAAGTGTTTTGTTAGTAGTAGTGTCACAGCGGTAACAAAATCACCTCATGAAAAATGTTATATCATTGGTTATCATACGAAACTGTTTACTGATGCAGAAATTATATATAATTCCTAAATGCTTCCACTTGAAAAAAAATTCAGTGACAAAAGTAAAAAATAATAATTAAAAAAAGCAATATAAGAGTTTTAATATTTTGATCAATATCCCCCTTTAAATTTTCTATATTATCTTGATCTTAAAGCATTTCTCCCACCCCCTCCTCCATTAATCCTGAAGTTGTGGCCCTCGTGAAATATCCCTCATATGTATGCGGCCCGAGAGAAAAAAAAGTTTGAGGACCCCTGATCAAGAGACTTGGCCTGCGTGTCACGAGTTAGAGTTTTAGTGCCACTAAATACACTCAATGCACAGGGGCTGATTCACGTTAAATATGTCGTGTTTCAAAATCCTTCCAATAGTGTTGAGGTGGTTCGGAGAGAGGGGTGTGAGATCGGGTGTCGTTCTCGCCACTTGGTCTTGGTTCAGAATTAAAACATCTGTTGCGAATAGCCCTCGTGTTGCTTTACAGCTCAACGTTAATAAACATTCTCTCACTGGGGCTCATCTAAAACTAAATGTTACAGAAAGATAAAAAAAATTAAGGCAGAACTTAAAAAAGTGTGTGCCGTGCTTTAAAAAAAAGAGGGACATGGATAGCCTAGTGGTTAGAACATCGGACTCAAGAACAGAAGCCCTGGATGTGATGCCCGGTGCCTCCAAATACCCTCCCAGTACACACGGAGTGCATCCTCATTAAATCAGTGAATCCGAAAGTCTTGTAGGTGGTAGCAGCTGAAATCTCAAGTTCAGGGGGCTGGAGAATATTTTCCTCACCTCCAGTTCCATGCCTAAATTCTGGAGGGGGAGATGGGTGGTGTCGCCATCTATCGAAAAGAATTCCAACCTGTCTCACAGGTACACATCCGACATTCATTCCCTCCCTTCAGGAATTTCACCGAGCTAAATCTTTCTGTCACTTGTATGGTGCTCAAGGCTAAGGTCAATGGCAGGCGTACATCTAGCCCTTTACCACGATGAATTTCGTGGACCTTGATCTGACATTGTAGATCAGGGGGCATTAACAACAACAACTTAAAAAAATGCATATGTTTATAGTGTTAAATGCATTTGTTTTTTCACAGATTTCAGCATCAATTCAAAAACATAAACATCACCAATAGCTTTAGAGCACCACTTTTTTTTCTGGCGTCTGGATATTTCCCATTTTGTGCTACATCGCGCACAAGACAGACACAAATTCTATTTTAAGTAAATTGAATTCTGTAATTTGTGGTTTTATAAAAAGATAAATCACTTGAAATAATTTTATTTTTCGCATAAATTACCTTAAAGTTCCTTCAAAACCTCAATGAAGCTTTCTAAAAACTTTTTTGGAGTGATACAATCAGCGGCTGGATTCGTATAAAATAAAAATATAAGCAAACACATTTCTCTATAAAATCATGCGTTATAACATTGAACTAATTTAAGCTTTTATTTATTTATGAATCAGAAAATTAATGTGACATTTGACTATTATATTAATAAATTATTGCATTAAAATTTGGTTTGAATACCAGCAGCTTTAAAGGATTTCTCACGATGCTGTTAGTATAACAAATTATATACAGTCGACTTTCGATAATTCAAAGTTGAAGAGACAAATGAAAAACTTTGAATTATCAAGAGAAGGTAGGATAGAACTCCCCCAAAACACAGAGAAATTTTTCCAAACACATTTAAATTTGAAACTATGATATGAAGCAAGAATTGTAAATTTGTATACAACTATTTTAAAGTATTTTTAAAAAGTTTATATTATACATTATAAATATCATAATGAAGTGAAAAATGTTAAAATTCCTATATATATATACACTGCTGGCCACCGTAAATGCAACACCCAAAAGGAAGCATGCAAATAACATGACATTTACAACATGCATTGGCGGAGTTGAGATATGCAAATGATTAGAATTTCAGCGCAGACACAGATCACGCGTGCCTGTGGCGTGAACTCAAAGCGTTATTTAATGCTTGGAGACTTCAACGATTTAAAGTTCGGCAATTGTGTTTTTCTTGTGGTTTCTTCAAAAACCGATCAGTTATGTCTCGTAAAAAACAACGATCAGCTTTTGATCAAGTATCCGAGTTCGACAGAGGAAGGATAGTGGCCTATACCGAGATTGTGGATTATCTTTCAGGTAAATCGGTAGTGGTTTTGGATGAAACCAGACAACTGTGATGCGGATATGTGACCGTTGGATGCAGGAGGGTACGACGGACCGACATGGGTGATACCTTCCACCTCAATGCACCACTTCACGTGAAAACAAGGAAATTGCGCGCAAGGCAGTGACAGATCGTTCAGTCTCATCACGAACCGTAGCACAGCACATTGAGTCTGCAACGCATCATTCAGTGTCTGCGCGTACCATTCGACGCCGTTTACAGCAGAGTGGTCTGCCCGCAAGACGTCCATTGCTTGGTCTACCCTCGACGCAGAAGCACATATGTCTCCGCCACCAATGTTGCGATGAAAAAAGGAAGTGGGTGGCAGAATGGAATGAAGTTATCTTTACTGACGGGTCACGCATCTGTTTGCAACACCACGATGGTCGCATTCGAGTCTGGAGACACCGTGGAGAGAGGATGCTGAACAGCTGCGTTATGCACCACCACATTGCTTCTGCTCCGGTTATTATAGTATGGGGTGGTATTGGATATTACTCTAGCACTTTTCTAGTACGCATTGCTGATAATTTAAACAGCCAGCACTACATATCCGAGGTGTTGGAGCCAGTTGTCCTTCCTTGCCTTCAGCGCTTGGCCACCGTAATATTTCAACAGGATATTGCGCGACTACACGTGGCACGCATGCTCCAAAGGTTCTTCGTCAATCACCAGATTTAATTGCTTCCCTGACCGGATAACTCTCCGGATCTTTCGCCGATAGAAAACATTTGGTCCATAGTTGCTCAACGATTCACCCAGATTACACCCCAAGCTGTCACACCAGATCAACATTGGTAACGTGTGGAAGTTGCTTGGTCTGCTGTACCCCAAGAGCACATCCAAATTCTCTTTGAATCAATGCCGAGGCGTGTGGCAGCGGTGATCTCCAACAATGGCGCTAATTTGGCTACTGATTCTGGCAGGATCCACACTCCACAGAAGTCTGTAAATTTAACCATTTGATACTTGGCCAACATGTTATCTAGAAAATAAATTTTGTTGTGCTTTACGGTGGCCAGCAGTGTTTATATATATAGACACACACACACACACACACACACACATATATATATATATATATATGTGTGTGTGTGTATTTATATGTAAGGATAATTAAATTAGATTTAGAATTAAATTCCATATATAACACTTAATTTTTGTTTTTCATTACATCTTCAGGTATTAAATTAATCACCCAATTATTTCTCCGAAAGATATGGCTTAACCACTAAACAGTTCTGATCCCAGATCATTGTATATAATAGCTCTATATGTCAGCATTAACTTTTAAGTACACTCATAAAATCAGAGGTACTTCTCACATCTGGGTTTAAGTGGTTAGATTTTACTTTGGCATTATTTTTCTCTGCCTCTTAGCTTCAGATGATGCCGAGAATTCATTGAATAAAGTTTCTTTTTTAAGACTTAAGTCTTATTCTGCTTCGAAACATGTCATATATACCGGGTGATCAAAAAGACAGTATAAATTTGAAAAATTAATAAATCACGGAATAATGTAGATAAAAGGTAAAAATTGACACACATGCTTGGAATGACATGGGGTTTTATTAGAACAAAAAAGAATAAAGTTCACAAAATGTCCGACAGATGGCGCTGGACAACAAAACGTCAGTGACTGCGCATGAAAATCGCGTAGAAAAGGGGCTGTCATGAGAGAGAGAATCAGTTGCACCAGCAGTCGCAGCATGTTGACGTTACCTGAAAAGGCACTGTTAGTGAAGCTGTATTATCAGAATGGGGAATGTGCTAGAGTGCAGCGTTATGTTCCTATCGCCATACGAATGGAATTCGAAGGGGTAAAGGCCTTGCGCCATTAAAATTAACACTCATCATCATCATCAACGAAGGGGTAAAGGTCCGTTGACAAATGCAGCTGTGGCGAGACTGATTTCGAAGTTCGAAGCGACGGGTTGTTTAGACGATAGGCCCCGTAGTCGCCGACCGAGCACACGGCAGAATGCTGCTGAGATGGTTATGGATGAAATGGAGACTGTAGCGGGTTCGTCTATGCACGGGGAAGTCAGCGCCCGTGCAGTCGCACGTCGCACCGGCATTCCATACACTACTGTTTGGTTGGCACTTAGGCGTACCCTCCGATGCTATCCGTACAAAATCCATCGGCATCATGAATTGGCATCATATATTGTTATTAGGGAGACAACAAGGGGTCCTTTTGTCTTTCTTCTATTTTATTTAAAACGATACCGTGAATCGGAGGGCATTTGCGGTGTGAGCGTTTCAAAAGATGGCGGAAGATGACGATTGGTTGAGTAACTTGTTGTGGACCGACAAAGCTCATTTCACGCTCCGAGGGTCTGTCAACACCCACAACTGCAGAATTTGGGCTACTGAAAATCCCTCTCTAGAACTGTCGTGGAAACTCCATTGCACGACGAGAAAGTCACGGTATGGGTTGGATTTACCACATCTACCGTTATCGGGCCTTTTTTTTATCTTCGAGGAATTGCGTGATTCTGGTTTTGTAACTGCTACCGTGACGGGTGAGCGGTACGCCTATATGTTACAGAATCGCATCATCCCTAGCCAGGCTGATAAACACCTGCTGGAACGTACGATTTTTATGCAGGATGGCGCTCCACCCCATATTGCTAGACGCGTGAAAGATCTCTTGCGCGCAGGTCGTTTGGTGATGATCGTGTGCTCAGCCGCCACTTTAATCATGCTTGGCCTGCCAGGTCCCCAGATCTCAGTCCGTGCGATTATTGGCTTTGGGGTTACCTGAAGTCGCGAGTGTATCGTGATCGACCGACATCTCAAGGGATGCTGAAAGACAACATCCGACTCCAATGCCTCACCATAACTCCGGACATGCTTTACAGTGCTGTTCACAACATTATTCCTAGACTGCAGCTTTGTTGAGGAATGATGGTGAACATATTGAGCATTTCCTGTAAAGAACATCATCTTTGCTTTGTCTTAATTTTTTATGCTAATTTTTGCATTTCTCATCAGATGAAGCGCCATCTGTCGGACATTTTGTGAACTTTATTATTATTTTTTTTTTGTTCTAATAAAACCCCATGTCATTCCAAGCATGAGTGTCTATTTTTACCTCTCTATCTACATTATTCTTAATAAAAATTAATTAAAAAGATATTCTAACAGATTTTCATGATTTATTAATTTTTCAAATTTATACTGACTTTTTGATCAACCGGTGTATATATATATATATATATACATTATTATTATTATTATAATTAAAAGAATATATTTATGTATTAAAACATACTTAATATACACTGTTGTGCAAAAATTAAGGACGAGACGGTTTTTTCAATATAACTTTGTACAAAAGCTTTCCAAATCATCACATTTAATACCGTAAGATCCCCAATACGTAAGGACATGTGTAATGTAAGCAACACTTACTAAAAGAGAAATCAGAGGGATAAAAAGAAGCTTGATTGAAAAAGTAGCATGAGGCGCAATGCGACTGAAGGCCGAAACATCCCTGTGATGGGTGTCCAGCAAGAAACATCCGGTCTTTAGTAGGGGATATGATCTCCCCTGACTGCTAGGCAGGTTTCACAGCGTCTGCCCATGCTGAGAATGAGGGTGTCAATGAGTTGTTGAGGCATTGCTGCCCATTCGTCTTGCAGCGCCAATCGAAGCTCCCGAATCGTTACTGGTGGTAAGGTACGAGCTGCCAAGCGTCTGCCTAGAAATTCCCATACATGCTCGATGGGATTGAGATCCGGAGATCGTGCCGGCCAATCCATACGTTCAATATCCTCACTCTCTAAGAGCTGTTCGGCAGCTACTGTGCGATGACATGGTGCATTGTCGTCCAAGAAAAGGAACTGCAGACCCATAGCGCCTCTAAAAAGACGCACATATGGAAGAAGAATCTCGTTACAATAACGGGTCCCGTTGACTGAACCTGCGTGGAAGATGTGAAGGTCTGTACGACTACCAAGCATGATGCCTCCCCAAACGAGAATACCGTGACCTCCATACCTGTCCCTTTTAATGATGTTCGAGGGATGATTGCGGCTTCCCCGCTCTCTCCAGATGAGTATGTGATGAGAATCGCTACTCAAACCGAATCTGCTCTCATCTGTAAAGAGTACTCGTCCCCATTCATTGTCTCTCCAATTCCGGCGTTCCCGGCACCACAGAGAACGCCTTCTCCTATGGGCAGGCGTTAAAGGTACACACCGTACAGAGCGTTGTGCAAACAGACCACCACCGTGCAGTCTTCTGGCCACGGTAAAACGCGATATCGGTCGTCCAGTCGCCTGTGTCGTGTGTCTAGCAATTTCTCCCTTTGTCTGCCGCCTGTTTTTTCTGGCTTGTAAGACAATGTACTGGTCATCTGCGGGTGTGGTTCCTCGTGGACGACCACTACCGAACCCCCGGATAGCTGTTCCTGTAGTTTGAAATTGTCTCCAAAGTCGTGAAACGATGCTGTGAGCAATTCCGAACTCTGCAGCCACACTTGTCACACTGCGGCCTTCCTCCAACTTCCCAATGATTCGACCTCGGGTAAAAGCATCCAGATGTCGTCTAACAGATTGATTATTCGCCATGTCTCGCTGAGGTAGCAACTCGGTGTGATTTTAACTGCTATACGGCGTGCAATCTCTTTGCCAGAAATACTGATCTTACACCGACAACATGCTTTATACTACTCAGACACTTCCCATTACGTCTACCTGCATATCTGTGCATTTGCTACCGTACATCACCTTACTTAATCTCCTGATTGGTCTTTCTGTCCGCTCTGCCTCTTCTTTCAGCTGATATGATAATTTTTCGAATTCGTCCTTAATTTTTGCACACCAGTGTATACATTCTGTATATAATTAAATATTTTTGACAAAAGAAGAAAAAAAATTGTTTTTGTTTTATGGCATTCAATCTAACGTTGTCAATAGAGTTTTCCAGAATAAATGCAACTTGAAAAATTTTCGTATCAGCATGGTTGTCAACTTCTCCGATTTATCTTGATCACGTTCTGTTTTGTTGTGGTCCAAAGTCACAATTTCAGCGTCAAACAAGGTTTCCAATACAGAAATGTCCCTGTCAACCTGAACATAGTTCACAAAAGTCAAATCTGGTACTGAGAAAGCTTCTTAAAAGGATGGTTTGGCATTACATTCCATTAGTGCATCGTGCACATCAACCAAATTCGGCAAACTCGTCAAAAGTGTGACAGCTCTCCAAGCCTTGTCAATTATGATCAAAGCCATTAAAATAAACAAATAGTTACATTCTGCTGATGTTCGAGGATATCCAAAACGCTTTGAATGACTTTACGCAGATATAAAGAATTAAAATTATGTATGATGCCTTGGTCAAGTGGCTAAGGTTTTGATGTTGAGTTTGGTGGAAAAGTCTTTTGCATTTGATAAAATTTAATCAGTTATACGATTATTTTTTAATCATAATTTTCAATATTCCACTAGAGAGCGTTATTGTGCACGTTGCAGTTGTTTAAAAATAAGGAGAGTAGGCCATTTCTGGCTTTTCATATCCACGTTCAAAGCGAACAAACATTCATGAAAGAATTCTGTGGTAATCTGTGTTTTCTTGTTTGAGCAGTATAAGGGTATGGAACTAACTTATTCCTTTGAAAAACAGAGGTTTTGTAGATTTTCCTACGATGAGAGGAGTAATTTTTCCTGAGCCACTCATGTTTACAACCAGTAAAATAATTAAAACTTCTCCTTGCTAAGTTTAACTCCATGGCATTTCTCTTCTTTGAATGTAAATGTTTTTTTCTGGCGTGGGTGAGTGATTATTAACGTCGCACTGTTCAGCTACACGAGAACTTTGGGCGACGGACCACGTAATTTTGAACCATGGCCAAGTGACGGGGATGACATCCTAACTGCTACACCAACGGGAGGACGTTTCAGCTCTTGACAGATTTAACATGCATCTCTGCCCTACACGGCGGGTCTTTAGTTGTACTGAGCTGGAACTCATGACATGCATTACATGATCCGATACCTTGACCACTCGGCTACAGCATCCCGTTTTTTTATGGAAAATACTTGAAAAAGAGTCCGATTTCATTCACGTTGAAAATGTTACGTGGATTACACTTCTTTACTAAATCTAAAAGCGAGTTATGCCACTTGTAACAAACATTAAAATTGACATTTGTGTTTTCCCCGCACATTTTTTGAACACTTTCCCATTCCTTTTCTTAAAATTTGTAAGCCATCTCTCGCTAGCCGAAAACTCGATTTCTATTCCTTTTGCTAATGCTTTAGCCTTTTTATTTAATAAAAAGTCCCCCACCGGAATATTTTGTCTTTGACAGTGAAAGAGAAAGCGGCACAGGTCCTAAAGAAAACTGACTCACAAAGACTTCCAGCATTGTTTAGAATAATGAGAGGTTTACGTGGAACACTGTACGGATAGAGGAGGAATGTATAATGAAGGCGATAATAAGTAAATATGTTTGAAATCAAAATGAAATGCTTTATAGCATCTGTTTTGTTATTTCATAAGCATACCCTGTTGCGCATAAGCAAATATATATGCTTCCAAGCAATTATGACCTCAATAATGCATATTTGTGCAGCGAAATCAATCATCAGCTAATTGTAATCAAAAATAAGGGCAAATATGATTTATAGAAGTCAAGCAAGGGACGATAATGAAATTTCTGTTTAATATAAATTTAAACTGTAACTAAATACTAACAATGCATTTCTAAAAAAATGTAATTTAATGTTTTTCTATGTAGTTGTAGATAATTGTGCACAAATAACGGAATCTACGATGCATCTACCAACACGCTGTTGTAGTCATAGTCATCTAACCACAGGTAAAAACGTGCAACAGTACAACGAATAATTGAGGTAAGATATTGATGTTTTTAATTGCTCACGCACTTGCTTGAGACACACATGACCAGCAAGTCACAAGTTGTTTGCTTATACTTTAAGTGATGTATTTTCTATGAATAACTTTAATATGGGAATTTTGTAATGGAGTACAAGCAACTCATTTTATGGTAAGATTTTGAGCATAGTTTTTCCCGTGTGGTAATCTCTAAAAATTTCAAAGATTTCCCACAATTTATTCTTTATTCATGGGGTGCTCTTTATTTTGACTCCACAACAATCAATATATTGAAACAAGATTACAAAAATAAATTACACCACATGGCGGAAAAAATACTTTCAAAATTTGAATGGAATTATTGTTTAACGAAACAGTATTTGATTATTAAAAAATACATGAATAATTTGACAGAAAAATAATAATAAAATAATCTATACCATTTTTATTCATAATTATCTCAGATAATTCATTTCAAAAATCATTATTCTGCTCTAAATAAGTAAATTAAAATTCTTTTTCTTGTAAATAAGAATTCGCACTTCAGTATTTAAAAATGATGGTTAATACAACACATGTCTATGTATTGTAATTGAGACATATTTCGCACACAGTTCATTCTTATCTTTGAACATTTAAGAGGCAAATTTTTTGCCCAAAATGTTTAAAAAAAGGCTTATTTTTATTGCATATAACTAAAATAATATTTAATAAATTGCGAAAATAAATGGGAGAATTTTATTTTAATTTTCAATTTTAAAGTTTCCACACTATTTCTTATTTACAAACTGTGGAACACAACCCCCCCTAAACGTTTGCTTTTTATACGTACACTTTGCATGCCATGAAGAATGTTTCATATATCTTAAAACAATTTCGGTCATAATTCCAAAAACATATTTATGTTCGTACTTCTTTTTAAACGGTGGAGGATTTTGTGAGAGCATCCATGCATTTGTGCACTCAAAATTTGAAGCATGGTGTAATAATATGTCTTATATTGTAATATGGACAAAGATAATATCGGTTTTTTTGGATTATATCTCCATTTTCACATTTCTTCTCAAGCAACAAATTGCACATTGTCTTGGCATTTCCAGTTCTTTATTGTATATTTTCAAGAATCTTAATTCCTGCTTTCAATGAAAATTATCTCCTTCACCAGTAAGAAACCCCGGATGTGAATTATTTCAGTACCATAGACACACACCATCTTTAAAAACACTAGCAGTAATATTCTTACAATATATATAAGAACAAAAAATACGAAGAAATCAAAGATGGAAAGAAGAAAATATCAGTGCTCGTAAAGCATACGGGCAATCCAGTTGTGGCCAGGTTTAGGTAGCCCGTACGGTGTACGGGCAAAACAGTTACTAATGTATATATAAATAATTTCTCAACCCCAAAAACTGAAGTTAATATTTTAACTGGTTCCTTGAAGAAAACAAACACTTAATGATATTTCGCTCAGTCTTGCGATTACAATAACATTTTCTTTAATGTAGTATCTTTATTTATTTATAAATACAATAATGGGTCTTAATGAACAACCTTTTATGCATACTTTGTTCTCTTTTCCTGAAATGTCTCATCATTGGTAATACATAAAATATGTTCCCCATTATCATCCATCTTTGTCTCGTCGTTATTGGAAATTCTCTTTTAAAGCTCTCGCTAAACACTTTTAACTAACATACCAGTGTTTGTAATTTGGCGAACGATTTTCCAATAGATATGTCCCTTTCTATCGTTGAAGTAGTAGTAGTAGTAATGTTGAAAGTATTGAAGACACCAATACTTTCCTCAAATAATCCCTAAATATTTTTTAAAGGAAGAGTGTTACAGATACAAGAAAAAAGTGCATTTATAGTTAATTTATCAACATATTTTTAAATCCTTCTTCGGTTAGACTGTTCGCATTTGTATCGAATAAATTATGAATTGAAACATACATTGCAGCCATAGGTTTAGGAATACTGCAGTCTCATCTGTTTTCTCACTTTAAACGGGATTCCAAACGTGGAATGAGTATTTTTTTAAATTCGTCTGTGGGAACATGAGAAGTCATAATGTCTGTGAAAACGATGGGACAAATTAACCCTATAGTTATTAACTTTTAAATGAACCATAAAGGTTCTAAGAATAAATATCAGTACATGAATGTTGTTTTTACTTTGCTTAGACGTATGAAATAAATGAAAATGTAAAATAATTTATAATGTGTAATTGTTTTTCTTTTTTTTTTGAGGAATCTGTCAAAAGGAATCTTTATTTCTAATTGGATCAATTTTATTAGGCATTTTTTTATTTTATTGAAATATTCTTTATATTAGTGCACAAATTTATATTATAATTACGAATAATATAAAACGTGTTAGAAAACACCGCAATATATTGTTACACTATACAATAAATTTAAATAATAACAGAGTAAAGCTCGCAAATGTCTCATCCTTTGCGGGCATTGATTTAACAGTTTTTTTTGTCTTAATCATTCTCTTTTACGTAATTGCGTTTGGAATAGTTCTATTTTAAGGTATCTGAACAAGTTGAAAATGTCCAAATTCGTTCAAGACACATATTTTTGTTTTTCATTTTAATGAATACAGCTATTTTTTGGCTTTACTAAACATACTTTATTTTGTTTCTTCACTATCGAGAGGCCAAGTTACAATCAATTTATAAAGTTAGAAAACCGGGTATTTGATCAACCAGAAGTAGGCATTTAAATTGCTTAAAATCTATTATGACGAGAGTCTGATAACTCAAAATGTTACAAATGTATTTCTATAAAACTTTTTAACCCCTGATATTTGTTATTTCCTAGAAAATGTATGAAAATATTTCTAATTGTATGAATACTTTGAGTTATGGCTTGTTAGTTAAATAATGGTCTCATAAAGAATGTCACATTTCTTATATTATGTTTACTCAATCAGCTCTGAACTTTTCAAATTTTAATAAAACATTAAAATTTTAGAACATTTTAAAGATAAATGAATCTATATTTGTTTTAGTAATACTTTTACTAATATAAGTGCGTTACTTTTTCTCTAACTGCGTTGAAGTTTCTCAAAAATATTGCTAAAATTCGCTTATAATTGTGATTTTTCTAAAATTTAAACAATTTATTTTAAATATTAATAGTTAAATATTAGTATTTATTGGTATTGAGTTCTATACAAAAGCATTTATAATGTTGAAATATGCTATTTTGTTAAAAAGTACACCGAACGTGTTCGGATACCTTATCATTCTATATTAAAATGCAAATAAGGCTATAATTGAACGAGACCAGTGCTGCACACAAGGGAGGTGTCCTAGAGGTCTGGACCCCCTCAAGGCCCTTGAATTTTTTCCCGATTGATTATAATTCTAAGTATATAGTGCGTAAAATTTAATTAAGTATTTGTTGTTAATAATTAATTTTATTAATTAATGCCATTTATTTATTCAATAATTAGCATTTCACTGTTTTTTGTTCCAGAAAATCAACAAAATCAAAAGAAGCATGATACAAGAATGATGGACTTTTGACCCTGGATCCCCCCTTTGAAAAACTCCTGTGTGCGCTACTGAATAGGATAATCCCTATTTTTAAAATGAGGAGGAAACATTTTCCTAAGTCGAGAAAAGGTTAAGGAAAAATTCAAGCCCTCTTTGAATACTTAATTAATTTTATTATTGGGTATAAAGAAAAATTCTGTCGTGTTGTTGAACACGTGCAATTTTATGCGTTGTCGATTCTCAGCAAGAATTTGGATCCGACTGAAACCGGTTTAAACAGTTAGATTATAGTATCTGATTGATGAATTATACACATTTTTTATTATTCAGTCTCAGCTGTTTTAAACTTGTAAGACTCTCAACATAAGTGAAGAAAAAGTGAACTGAAGACATTGTACGTTGTTTGAGTTCCAAAAGGGAAGGGGAGGGAGACACACATAAAAAAACTAACTTTTGGGGTGTTTAGAAAGGTCGCAGTAGCAATTTCGAACGACCCAAAGATTATTTGAAAAATTAACCCAGATGAGGAAGGCCGTCGGAGATGTCAATGGCGAAGTGCTACGCAGTATAATATAAAGACAAATTCTACGTTACCTTCCCCAAAAAAAGGGCTTGGAGCTTGGAATTCGTCAGACTACTGCTTTGGATTACATTAAAAGGCTTGGTTTTATGTTCAAACTCTTAGTTTATGTGCCACACAAATTAAGTAAAACAAATTTAGTTGACAGAATTTTTCGGTATTTTCTTCGAATCTGGCTTGTCACAAAAGGCACCTGTTTTTGTACCACTTGGTAACTGGAGATGAAAAATGGTAGTGTATAAACACATGGTTAAATATATTATAATCCAATAATTTACACATTTTGAACTGTCAAAATGTTAAGCGTCGCATTTATTTTTTATTTGTAAAACAACCTATTTGTTGCTATAATGAATAAATATCTAAGTGGGAAAACCATGGTACTTGCGAAAATCTTCTGTAACATGTTCCGCTATTATAGCAGGGCTTCTCAAACTTTCAATACTTGCGACCCAATATTCAATCACAATTTTCCTTGCGCCTCCCTCCATTCAATAACAATGTATTGAATTCGATAATACGATACTTTGACGCTAAAGCTGCAATACGACTTTTCCATCGGCGTATATAAACATCTCGCTCAGCCAGTGCGTTAATTGTCCCGGACGTATACACGTCTTTCCGAAATACGTTCACTACTACTCATAAAATTATTCCGATGACTTTGGAATGCAATAAAATGACCTTAATATTGTTTGAGAAGGATTTATATATTTCACAGAGGACTTTCTAATATTCCCTTTCTCCCTCCCCCCCAATACACCACATAAGCGTGCATACGTGCAAAACTGTAGCATTGGAGAGTGAATCGCGTAACTTTCAGTCTGCATTTAAGGGATTAATTATAAGCCATACAAATGATCCAGGTAAGTGTTAATTTTTGCATATAATTTTATTTATGACCAACCGGTGCGGTCACTAGTAATTAATAAACTAGTTCTTAGCTTAGTATTGTTAAGATAATTATAAAGTACATTATAAGTTACACAATAGTTACATACATAAAGTACAATTATAAAGTACTAATACATTTATAAGTATTAACTGATTTTTTAAATTCTGACAGAATGTATTTTGTTTGTTTTACTTTCAAAAAATTAAAAAAAATTAAAAAAAAAGCTTTTGTTTCCGACTTTTCAATGTGTTCACGCCCCACAGTTTGAGAAGCGCTGATTATAGAGAGGGTTGAAAAAATCCACAAATATATACACTTCTTTCACGTCGGTTCCTTTTACAAGTATCGGAGAAGTGAGTTTCCTCAATATCATCCATCTCAATCCCCTAATTATCCGAATTTTCACATTAAAGCACCGTTAATTTCACGTTAACACCCGGACTATAATCCAGTTGTTAGTAATAGCAATAAATAAATATGTCACACTAGCTTTATTTTGCATATGCTGTTACACAGCCTCGATTTTTTATTTTCAACTTTATCATATTCGCAGAAGAAAATCTTTTCCGAAATTAAAAGTTGTAACTTTTTTTAATGATATTTATCATTTTTAGCACTAAAAGCAAAAATTGATAACGACATGGACAAAATGTACAGTTAAAAATTTTGTAAATTAAAAATTTTAAGAAAAAATGCACATTTAAAAAATAATTACTAAAATTAATGTTCCTTTTCCAACTCAGAAGCATTTGAAAATTAATTAGTTGATGTTGAATAAATTATTTTTCTTTTGATACTACTAAGAAGTAAATATTAATTTACCAATGGTTAAAAATTTATTTGCTGCTTAAGTATTTATAAATTACGTACGTTAAAACAATTAATTATTAATTTTAAGAGATTTTGTTCGCATAACCAATTTCGTGTTTATAGAATTGCTATTTTATTGTTGCATAAATATAAATAAATATTAAGTTCAGAATATCACACGAAAATTTGGTTAAGAAAATTATAAATAAGAAAAGCTGCGAGATTGCTTAAAAATATACTCTCCCAAAATGTTTGGAAATTTCCTTTTCAAATTGCTGATTCAATTAAATACCTCTTAATGAAGACTAGATGGGTCGTGATGGTAAGCTAAGAAAAATGATTCCTGTAAAAACTAAATACTTTTAGTTAAAGAAATCCAATAAACAGACGAAAACTAACCAAATCAATTAGGCTTTCACGGCTACCTGGAAAAATTCTCACCAACTCTAAGGGGTATTTATTCTCTTATTACAATGTTGCTTCATTGCTGGGTACTGAACATTTCTCCGTCCAGGAAGTTCAGGGTGAATTATCTCAAATCGTCACAGTACAATTAGCTAAAATTTATATATCCGAGGTTGAAATCCACTGTCAAGTCAGAAGCTGCCTCACAGATTTTAGAATTCAGGGTTATCGGGACTGAAATGCAACTACCGGTGGTCTTGAGGGTTCGAAAAATGGAGGGAAAAGAAACATCGTGAAATGACACGATAAAGCTTAAATTAATACGTCATGAAAATTTATTTAGCATTGACTTGAATTCTAAATACAGTTTGGTATTGTCATCCTCTAAAAAATAATGGATACTTAAGTAAAAGTTTACTTAAATCTATTTGTGTTAAAAATTTTAGTGCAAATTCTTCAAATGTTTTTACTATTGATGAAGAGATAAATTTGTAACTCTACAGATTAAGAAAACTTTATTTATCAGTTTTCAGTCACTTGAAGGGTAAATTTTCTTATGTTTTTAAAAGCTATCTTTTTTAAAATTCTAAGTTGAAAACGTTCACTTAAAAGTATAATCACAATAAATGTATCTTATGTATTAAATGTATGTTCTAGGTATTGACACATTATTAATTATGTATTTTTTGTATATAGTCATGAAAAAAAGTTTTCAGAAAAACCTTTATCTGGATTGAGTAAGATGTCCGAAAAATTATCTTGAAAGCATTCCAAATGACGCCACATTAAAATCTTTTTTTTAGCTCTCCTAACTAAGAATCTTTTTAACCTCATGATCTAGCAATTCTCTATAAAAAATGTTTCATTCTATAGCTTGTATAAAACATTCATATGTCATTACCCATTTTTACCAAGCGGCAAAAAGAACTTTTTGCATGCTTTAAAGTTCATATTATGTGCAAAAATAGGTGACCCTGATATAAATGCTTTCAAACAGACGAGGAGAAAAGCTATTTGTATGTATAGAGAGACAAAGACACAAGATCACTCACAAGTTCAGAAAAAGAATGTTAAATAAATGTCGCTATTTATTTTTCTCCTACAGTCTAAACTGTTATAAAAGATTTTGAGATTACAATTCTCTTTTCTTTCTTTTTCTTAAAAAGAAGAATGAAGTTAAAGAAATTACCGAAAGAGTTTAAAAAACTCTTCACTTGTGACTTTTAACTTCTTGCATTTCGTTCTCAAGAGATGGCGGAGAAACCTTTTGAAAATTTGATTTTAAAAGTTAAGCTGAAGCTAGATAAGCAGAATTGGAAAACGAAAGAAATTGATTCATATGTGAGGGTATATATATATATATATATATATATCCTAGATCAGCAATGTTTATAATACTGCAGCATCCATTTTATAATTTTTGATCTAGTGTCCTTCATTGTATGTTCTCTTTACTGTCTCTGTGTTTTTTTTTCGAATGTGATTGATGTGAAAGTTTTTCTCTTGTTTGTAGAGAATTACACTATATATATATATATATATATATATATATATATATATATATATATATATATATATATATATATATATATATATATATATATATATATATATATATATATATATATATATATATATATAGTTAAATTAGATTAAAAATTAAGTTCCCTATCTAGCACTTAACTCATATTTTTCATTTCATCTTCAAGTATCAAACTAATCACCCATTTATTTCTTCCGAATAATGGCCTAGCCAATAAACATGTCTAACTCCAGATCGTTATATATAATAGCCCTATATGTCAGCATTAGTTTTTAAGTATACTCATAAAATCCGTGATACTTATCACATCTGTGTTTTAAGTGTTAATCCACTAAGTTTTCATCCGGCGTTCTTTTTTCTCTCTCCTCTCAGCGTCAGAGCTTGTATAGATTTCATCAAAATACGTCTGCTTCTGTCTCAAAAGATGCCATATATGTAATTTAAATTACGCTTTTTCTATTCTTACTATCAGTACACTCTCTCCCTATATGTACATATATTTATTTATATATGTATCTATCGTTAATAAAATACTTTTTATTCATCCACTGCATTTCAAATACATTTTTTTAAAGCTTGTATTGGATGACACTTGATGTTAGTGTTTGATGATGAGTTTTTTCGAATATTAATTCATTAATTAAAAACTTAATTTTTTACTTATTCTACGTTATTTCTCACGAAGTGTCACATGGAGCCAGTAAGTTTTTTATGGAAGTAGAAATTTACTTAAAAAAATGCATTACTTGTTTTATTTAAGCGTAATTAGTCGAAGAATATTTTTTGAACTAAACGAATCATATAAATTCATATAAAATAAGTATAATTCTAAATAACTGTAGTAGTGGTGAGTTCCCACAAAGATAAATAGAGATTAAACTTGATTGTTAGATAATTTTATTTAATTGTCCTTATTTAGTATTTAAAATGTTATATGTTTAGTATAATTTTATAATATTCTTACAAACACAAACAAACAAACACACATGCATGCACGCACACACATATATATACACTCTATAACAAACAAAAACGACGCACCAAAAACGAGTCGTCTGATAGATACAAAAAATTGGTAAGTAGAAAGAATATGCAAAGAATAGAAAATGATTAAAATTTCAGAAAAATTGAATGGTTTATTTCAGAGTTACATAGTTACAAATAACCAGCTCAATAAGGTGTTTACCCACCTCTAGCCTGGATGCAAGCTGTCACACGCCGTGAAATAGAGTGATAAAGCACCCTAGTGATCTCCAGCTGTATTTCTTGACAAATTTTCTCCAATTGTCGGGCCAGGTCATGAACACTCCCTCTTTGATACAGTCGCCTTCCCATCATACCCTAGACATGCTCAATTGGAGACAGATATGGCTGGCCAAGGAAGTGTTTAACAAACTGTAAGACAGTTCATAGCAACACGCGCGCGCGCGTACCGTAAGTGGTCTGGCGTTATCTGGCTGAAAAATGAAGCCAGGGTGATGCTAAAGGAACGGTAACAAAACAATTATCAGAATGTCGTCGACGTACCACTGTGCTGTAAGTTGCCTCTAATGATCACCAAAAGGGTCCAGCTGTCAAAAGAAATGGTGTCCCAGACAATAACTTTTGGTTGAGGGCCTGTGTGTCGTGCAATAGTGAAATCAGAATCGGCATGCTGCCTTGTGCTTCTCCAGACTCGTTCTTGATGATCGTCAGGACACAGCTGGAAGCGGGATTCGTCGCTAAACACTATAGGTCCCCAGTCAGTATGATTTCAATCTGATTGAGCTAAGCATCACTGTAATCTGGCTAGAAAAGGTCGCAAATGTCAGGTTGCGTAGCGGTCGTTACGAGCGTAAATTTCTCTCTATCAGCCATCTGTGAATGGTCATGGTAGACACTCGTTTGCGTGTCGTACGTCTCATGGTTGATAACGATGAATGAGACGCTGTGACAGCTGATCTGCCAATCAATCTGTCCTTCCGATCTGCTGTGGTCCTAGGTCGACCGCTACCATCAGGAAGCGAAACTCTGCCATTTTCCACCCATTCTTGTCGGCATCACTTCGATCCACATGACGAGCGTTTCTCCGATTTATCCAACCTGCCTCTTTCATTTCAATGAAACGACCTCTTTCAAACTTTGACTGTTTCTCGTAATGAGCTCGAATCCTTCGGTGAAGTATTTTTCAGTCATTGAAAATCTGAAAATCTGGTATCTGAAATTGCAATGCAACCGAAAATTTGACCATCAGACTGAGAATCGCTTCTTATAGATACCTGCTGGATCATCATTTCATTAACTCCTTCTTGGTGCGTCGTTTTTTTGTTATAGAGTTTGTTATGAACACACAAGTGTGCAAAACGTTATCAATTTTTCATATTATGTCATCATACGGAAAAAATCAACTAAGCAATATGAAATTCATAAAAAGAGGCCCAATATAGCAGTGAAAGATTGATAAAAGTATAGTTGCCAAAAATGAATTCTAAGCATATATTATAGAACATATCAAAAAAGCCTTTATGGACAAAATTGCGTTATAAAAAAGAAGTCTGGGCATGAAAAAGAAAAACAAGCTTAAGTCAAATTCTAAAGAATATGATCTTTCTCAATAGCATTGGTTACGGGCTACCCTCTGTTTGTACTCAATACCAAATTATCCAGCAGTTCTTGCGGTAAGAAAAGCTGTTCTTCAAAGAGCATCTGCTTCAACTGCCCGGTGCTCTTCAGGTGTGTTCCACATGTTTGATGGGATATACTATTTTACAGACATTCTCCCTTTCCAGAAACTCCTCAACAACAGAAGCTATGTGTGGATGTGGATTGTCACCCACAAAATTAAGGTATGAATAAATGGCTTCTCAGAACAGACGTACAAGGGAAAGAATAATTTAATGGCATTAGCAATCCAGCATGGTAGTAGCAAGTGATCCAGTTCTGAATATAGCGACCTCCGTTCGGTCATTCAACATAATACTTCCCCAAACAAGTACTCCAATAACACCCCAATAGTAATATTCCCTTATGATAGTGGGATGATATCCTACTTGCCTCAATATCAACTGAGAGTTGTTGCTCAGACTAAAACCTAATAAATTCTCAGTAACAAGCATGATGCTACTCCATTGATGTACTGTTCAGTTTTTGTGTTCTATGAACAGTGACATCGATGGGCTGCTGTTGATGGTATGCAGCAAACAAATCGAAAAGGCACCTTTTTGCAAATGCCTGGCAAGTAAAAAATGTGATATGTGGCATTTGGTTGCCGTACGCAGATGTTGAACAATGTTGCCCGATGTTAAATCCGGTATCCTTTTGACACGCTGTATTATTTGTCTTAGTTTTCTTCAATATATTATATTTAAATTTTGACTACAAGTAACATATAGTTTTGTTCTTTTTGTAATAAATGACGTCTTTCTGATGAGAAACCACTTATATTTTAACACGCGATCACTCGTGCCTGTTTTTGCTACCGTCGTTAATCGCGGGGAGTAGAGAACACCCCAAACTTTTAACACGTGTATTTAAATATGAAAATAAAATTAAGTTATTATGATACATATTTATAAAGTACAAGATGTTTTTGTATTATACTAATAAAATTACTAAATTTATTGCATACAAAGGAGACTAACATTAATTTGAACTAAACATATAACATTTTAATTTTAAAACTAAAAATTTTTCATTTTTTCGTAAATCAGTAAACGTATATACCAGTAATAAATATATTTTATAATTAATTAGATAATGAGAGTAGAAAGTAGAAAAATATTTTAATCATTTTCCAAACATACTGTATACAAATGCTCAACTTCTCGTGGGAATTCTCGGCCCCCCAGATAAACTTTTGAAGGTCATTACATTCCAATCGTTCAAGAATGAGGGATTGCATCAGGCCTGAAGGTACAATGACCTAAAATGTGCTGCTACAGAAAAAGTCGTGGTTCTGCGCATTCTTTTTAGAATTCTGGGAGGATTTTGTTGTTGCTGGGGTGTACAAAACACCCCGCGCGAGTGACCGCGGGTTAATATTAACCGGCTGGGTGGCGTGGTTGGTTTGTCGCTGGCCTTCTGCATCTAAGGTTATGAATTCGACCTCGGCCCATGTCGGTGGGCTTACGTGATGCAGAAAATCGTCAGTGTCCATTTCGTATGTTTATACGACATGTAATATATCCCTAGAGTGTCTGTTTGGCTTAAGTGCTTTCGGCAAAATTAAATTCTTGTACATATTCACTTCGTCAGAGTTCAGGTGCCTCCCTCTGAAGAAGAAACGGAACATCAAACTTACTTGTGGTAATTGATATCGCCTGTATGGCGCCACATTAAAAAGTGATACCGCGCAGCACCATTAGAAAAATATTTAAATATTAAATATTATGTTAATTTTTTCTGTTTTAGAAGTACCTTTTGTTAAAGAAATCACTAGGAACGCATATATTATTTAACGAAAACTATTAATCAAACCAAGCTATTTAGAAACCGAAATTCACGATTTTTATACTCAAAATATAAAGTACTTTGAACGTGAAAAAAAGAAGAGATTACACTGAAAGTACATTTCTCATTTAAGAAACATGCGTTTAGCTTGAATGTACTATAAATCTTATCACAGGCAATTTACTTCTGAACTTAGAAGCATTATGAGTTAGACATGCATAAAAAACATATGAGAGATTGAAGAAAAGGGAATTACACTATTTTATATAATGGAAGATAATCGTTAACGCTTTAACGTATTTTTAATACTTATTTATTTGATTACTGATTTATCCAAAATTTTTAGAGAAGCAATTAAATTTTAAGGATAATAATTTTGACGAATAATGCAAATTAAAATTTCATTTTTTTCTAACATAATGTGTGGGATATAAATTAAAACCAAAATAAACACCAAATGTTTTCCTCGTTTTTATTATTGAACATTACTCTTTTCAAGATTACTAGTAATATAAGATCAGAAGAAAACTGTCTTAAATTAAAGTAACATTTGAGAGTAATGAAATTTAATATTTCGATTTCTTGTACTAATTATATTTAAAGAATACACATGCTGTTTTAAAATATCATTAAGACCTGTTTTTTTTGTAAGTTTCATGACTTTAATTATTTGGTTTAACAAACACATTTTTCTACCATATCTGCAGTGATGTTACTGTTAAATGAAATCATTACTTTGATAAACAATTTGAAGAAAAGGACAACGGGATGAAACATAATACTACTTATCGCTCAAATTTTTAAGCTTTTTTGGGGTTGGTAGAGTACTTCTCAAACGCGCCCCAATTTTCAATTTTAATTTTCATCTCTCACCCTCCCATTCAAAACAATATATTAAATGCGATAATAATGTACTTTGGTTCTAAAGCTATATAATAACCCTAATTATAAATCGTAAAAATTGTATCAAGATAAGTATTAAATTTTGTATATGTTACTTTTATAAAATCGATATTTTAACTAAGTTAATTTCAAGTGAGAGATATTTTCAGTAAGTTACTTTTAAGTAATAAGGAGGGGGGCGCGGTAACTTCTTGTTTTGAACATGTTGCAGTAATATTCGTAGGAGGCGTGGGAAGGAGTTCGGTGGAAGGGGTGGAGTGAGATACTTGTTTTCCAACCCATCTCAGTCTCAGCTGTGATCAAGGCAGAAATCTGCTTTGCATTGGAGGCAAATTTCTCTGACGTTCGGTCCGTGACTGCAGTGCATCGCGTCTTTCGCCGTCACTTCGATATTCCTCCATGAGGTCTTGTTCCTGATCAAAAATTTGTTTCAACGTTAATGGATGCCTTCCGAGCAAAGAGGGATGTCTCTACAGAAAGGAAAGGACATCCGAAGACCGTTAGAACACCTGAAAATGTGAAAGAAGTTCGTGTATCAATTCAGAAAAGTATGTGACAATGATCTAAAATTTCTTCATACCCGCTCTTCAAGAAAGGGATAGTGACAACGTGTCATTACAACAAGATACTGCCCCACATCTCCAGGGTTTCCATGGGTGTTTTAATAACAACCTTCCTCTAATGACTGATCTTTCTGCGAGGTGACGTAAACTGGCCTGCACACTCACCTGATGTATCCCCTCCTCATCCCTTCCTGTGGGCTAATCTCAAGTACCTGGTTTACAAATATCACTCCAAGACCCTGAAAGACCTCCGGAACAACATGCGAGCCGAAATTGAAAATATCACAATCTATATGCCTGGAAAGGTGATTCGGAGTTTTCGAAATAAACTGCATCGATTTATTGATAATGGAGGGAGGCTGCATTTAACAGACATTGTGTTTAAAACCGTGCAAATTCAAAGTTCCAATGTGTTGTGTGGTAGGCGGAAAGTAACAAGAAAGTCGAATGAAACATGTAGTGTGTTTTATTGCATTTTCAAAACAGGAAGATCTCACGCCTCACCCTGCAGTATAAATATTATGTTACTTTTCATTTCTACATTTATAAGTACATTATATTAGTGTGAATGTGTATAGTATTTTGTTACGCCAGAATGTATATCATGTTTTGCTTTTTTACCGTAACTTAATAAATTTATTAAACAATCTTTTATTTTCGATATGCTCTTTCCCCGCCCGTGAGCTAATCTCTCCCCCTGGAGGGGCCACGCCCCTCAGTTTGAGAATTGATGGTTTAGTAACTTCAAAAAACACATCTATATATTTAGTTTTACTTATTTATATGTATTGTTTTTAAGTACAACACTATGCGCAGTAATTCGAAAAATAAAAACTCTCCCCAATTTTGTTGACTCTATATATATATATATATATATATATATATATTTATATATATGCATATGTATTTTTTGTATAGGAATATTACTCAATTCTTGTGATCATGAAAAAGAAAGCATTCTCTGAAGTTAATACAGAATTGACACGGCTAAATAGAGACAAACTATTTAATAAATGACCTCGAAAAACATGAAGTAAGAAAAGACGGGGTACATAAATTAATACTTGAAAGAATATCTTTATATAGGCTGAGAAAATAAAAATAAATGTTGTGTGTGTGATCAACACAATATTAATTCTATTCCTTGTTTATTACAATCTAATTGAATTTCGAATAATGTATTTCAGGCATATTTTTGTGTTTATTAAAACGGTTTTAAACTTTTTTAAAAAAAAATCTGTAACGTGTTGTGTTTATAGTAGAACTAAATTTGTTAAATTTGTTTTCAGCCATCTTAGGTTCATTTATTTTGTCAGAATTCTAATTTAAATAGTACTGTAATTTAAAGGAGCAACTCAAGACTGGATAATAGAAACAAAATAATTTCATCAATAGAAATTAATTTACAAAACACATATTTACATTTTTCAATTCAATTAACGTAGAAATTAGCTTAAGATTATGCAAAGTGTATAATCACATCTCATTTTTTTGTTTTTGCACTGATTAGTTTCCTTTTATTTTATATTTACAATAAAAATAAATACTGTTTTTGAAATGAGTTTTATATTTCTTTTTTAAACAGGTATCAGAGTTTTGAACTCGTAATTATTTTAATTACATAATATAATGATTACTCTTCAATAATAAGCGAATAACAGGGATTAAAACTTCACCGAAATTACGTTTTAATACAAAAACAAATACAATTTGCCTTTCACATTTCCTTTTGACAATGATTTTATTTGAATGTTTTTTAAATAATAGATTCTTTGATTTGTTTGTTTTTGACATTGAAAGCATTTCCAGAATCTTGAATGTATTACTACTTACTGCAACCATTTGACAGATTTTTTTCTTTATGTTTCAGTTTTCGTGTTTCCATTAAAAAACTTCTTACTCATCTATAAAACATACTCCTTTTAGCAAGAGACATTTGATTTAAATTTTTGATTAATGAAGCATTTTGAAGTTGAGTGAAAGCTATTTGCAACGGACCTCGTAATTTTGAGCCTCTATAAAGTAAGAAGACCGGCAACTTTTTTTGAATCCGTCTCAACAAATTCTGCATTATGTCGATAATCTTCAACATGTATTAATTCTCTACAGATTTAACATGCATCAGTCCCTCTCAAATTAGAAGTGAATTAAATACTTCTTAAACAAATGCCATGCTTACTATCTGTAAGTTATATCTTTCGGACAAAATGTAACTCCCTTTTACACCTTTTGCACAATATCTACATCTTAACAGAAGTGATTAATGCGGGAAAGTGTTGAGTCGTGTAGTCGTGCAAAAATAATTATAAAGCTACAAGGGTTGTAAATTAAATAATTGCAACTTAATCTAGACACACGGGGATGATAGGGGAGCGGTGAGGTGCAGCAATTTTCGACAAGTAGAGTGCCAAAAAACATTCAATCTAGTAAAAGGGTATTGTTGTGTGGCGTTAGAGTGAAGAGTTTTGTTTTTATCACTCTAAATTTTGTTTCCAAAAGGTGATCAGGGATCGTGGCTTACAGAATGTTATCGATGATTGCTGAGAGCTTGTGGCGTTAATGCATTATTATGTAGCTTTTCCCAGGTGCATTTCGTTCCGGATGGAATGAGACTGGGGATTTGTAACGCACACAGGTTGGTTTCCATTCCTAAAAATCAGATTAACACTCTGAGCTGTCTCCTTTCCATAAACTATCGATGAACTTGTGAAGATCCCCTTGGATCGCACTTTGAGAACGAGAATAAATTGGAGTCATATAAGAGCCAGTAGCCATTTTTATAAATAACTTTCTTTATTTGGTTATCTCTTCCAAATAGAATCAAAGACTTTTATTAACAAATATATCTAGATAGTTATATGAGGTTTAAAAAGGGACTTTCCTTTAAATAAACTTAAATATTTAATGATCCAATTAATTAACAATTAGAATATCGATCACGCAGAGATTACCGCGATAAGAGATCCCAGATTTATATTCAATAATGTTCCTATTGAACATTTAACTTTAATCTCACTCCTAATATAAAACTTCAACGAGACTTTAAAATATAAATCAATATTTACCACACTGCAGCTCAGCTCTTCCCGAGATTTATCCACCTAGAAATCTAACTTCACCGTTATACCTTCCTGCTTCAATCTCTCTCTCCTACTGCGATTGTAATATTTTCCCCAAGACATGCTTTTTTCGCATATTTCGTGTTGCCTCATCGAATAATCTTTCGATGTTCCTACCAACATATTTCGTATCCTCTGTAACATTTATGAGCTTGCTAAACGGGGTTATGATTTTCCTTCCCAAAAATAACTCAGCCGGAGTTTTATTTGTTGTTTCATTTACCGCAGTGCGCAGTGCGAAAGCGAACTCATGTAGAAATTGGTCCCAGTTTTCACATGGTTTTCTTCAACAAAAGAGGCTATAATTTGAACTAAATTTCTTTTCACTCTCTCCGTGAGATTAGCCTGTGGTCGGTACGTTACCGTTTTCATATGTTTGATGTCCAACCTGTGACTGAGATGTTCAAACACGTCAGAAATAAATTGGGGGCCGTTATCACTTATCAAAGAAATCGGAGCTCCGTATCGCGCTATATAGTTATCAAAAAAAGCATTAGCTATTACCTGGGCGGAAGCTTTACGAAGAGGAATCAGCTCACACCACTTAGTGAAGTGGTCCGATATAACTAATATGAATTTATATCTCTCGGGTCGGGATGCGGGGTAGGGGCCTAATAAGTCTAGCGTTACAATTTCATTTGGATATTTTGAAACTATAGGCATTAAACGACCAGAGCTGGTAGCGCGTTTTTATAATTAAATTTTTGACACCGGTCACAGGTTGAAACATATTCAAATATATATTTTCTCATAAATGGAAAATAGCACGTGTCACGAAGTTTAAGATATGTCTTCTTCTTTCCGAGATGTCCTGCCAGTGGCAGATCATGAAACTCTTTCATAATATCTTTTCTAAGAGAATCAGGAATATAAACTCGTAGTTCTCCCAGAGTAGAAAAATACTTCGCGTAAAAGAGGAGACCATTTATTAACTTGAAGTCCTGGGACCCCAACCCTCGCATACCGTCGCATTAACAGAACCGTCATCCGGGTATTCTAAATATCGGTAAATATGTCCTAATTCAGGATCTTCCCTTTGTTCCCTAATTAATTGTTCACGTGAATTTATTGCGAGGGCTCTAAGAGCTGCGCACGAAATTTGTGACCCCTCGACACTGTCCACTGGATTTCTCGATAAAAGATCTGCGACCACGTTTTAAACACCAGGCTTGTGTTCCCATTCTATGTTAAATTCGGACAATTTCAATGCCCATCGGATCATCCGACTTGACAAATTCTTACCATTCGTTAACTTTGTTAACGCTGCGTGATCTGTGACCACTTTCACAGGCAGGTGTCCAAAATAAGTTTTAAACTTATTTAGAGCCCATATTACTGCCAAACATTCTCTTTCGGTAATCGTATAATTACGTTCTGCTTTATTAAGGGTTCGAGACGCGAAAGCAATAGGTTTTTGATTTTGTTGAAGCACAGCACCAATTCCGACCCCACTAGCATCAGTGAATAAATTGAATTGTTCAGAAAAATTTGGTAATTGTTAAATTGGTGCCTCCGTTAGTGTGCGTTTGAAATGATCAAAAGAACCCTGTGCTTTTTTAGACCAGTTAAACTTAGCCCCCTTTTTCTTTAATTGGTACAATGGTTCGCATATATCTGCGTACCGCGGGATAAATTTTTGGTATCAACCCGTCATCCCTAAAAATTTTGACACTTCCCTATTATTTTTGGGAGGTCTCATTTCCGTAATTGCCCTAATTTTATTACTGTCAGTTTCGATTCCGTCTTTGCTAATAATCAGGCCTAAATATTGTAGTTTGTCACGGGCGAAGTGACATTTTTCCTTATTTAAAGTTAGCCCTGCGTCTCGTAATAAAGTAAAAACCTGTCTTAAATGATCGAGATGGTCTTCAAACGATGGAGATGTTATTATCACATCATCCATATAGACTAACATGAAATGCCCAATAACAGGTTTGCGTATGATATCGATGGCCCGTTGGAAATTTGGTGCCGCCCCAGAAAGGCCAAAAGGCATGCGGAGGAAGGCAAAAGTGCCATTGCGAGTGATAAACGCGGTTTTTTCTATATCTTTTGGACTAATCGCCAATTGAAAATAGCCACTTCTGAGATCAAGAGTGGACATAACGCCGGTGTGAGGAATATTAGTGAGTAAGTCATCAATCACCGGTAATGGATATCAAGGATATTTGGTAATTCCATTTAATTTGCGATAATCGATCGCGAAACGATACGTCTCGGGAGAATCTGGAGGAAGGTCAGTTTTCTTTCGTGTTAGAACGACTGGAGATGCGTAAGGCGAATTAATAGGACAAATTGCACCATCCCGTAACATCTTATCGATGTGATAATCAATAATGCCTTGCTTTACCCGGTCGTACCTGTATGGTCTCGACACTACCGGTCCCTTGTCTCCAGTATCTATCTCATGATATAGAACATGCGTTTACCCCGGCGGATCGGAAAATAACCCCTTAAAATTATTAAATAAAGCTTTTAATTGCCTCTGTTGCCCGTCACCAAGTTTTGTGTCTGCGAGATCAATATCGACCGGTTTCTCTACTTTCGGCAATTGTTTGCTCTGATTGTCGGGAATGATCAAGGATTTCTGATCAAAATCCATTGTCAATCGTGACGCCGTCATAAAATCGATTCCCAAGATGCATTGCTATTGCATGTTGTCTAGAATATGGAATTCCCAGGGTTTTTGAAATTCCCTGATCCTAATCTGCAATTCGACCCGACCTAAGTGACTACATGGGGCACCCTGTGCTGTCACGACTCTGTCTTTAGTCTTTTGACGAGGTCGGTATGAAAAATATTTGCGGTATATCTCCTCCGAAATAAAAGATTTCTCCGCTCCCGTGTCCCATAGTGCTGTAATAAAGGTTTCGTTTAATAGAATAGGGACATACGGTAATTCGACTGGCGTCATTCTTATAGAGGATACTCTGATAGGCCGATGATCCGAAACTGGAGGATTTTCCGTACCCCGCGATCGATTACCCCCATATTCACATCGATCGCTTAAAAAGTTTAAATGCCTATTTCGTTCATTTTGACCCCGAAATGTACTATTTCTCGACCCACTTTGTCGACTGCCCTAATTGTGGAATCGCTGATCCGATTGTCCACCTTGGCGTCGACCCTCGAATCTCCGATTATTTGCGAAACCTTGGTTTTCGAATCTATTAAACTCTCTTTGTGGTCGGCTATTATTGGCGTATCTCGCATTATTTCTGTTTTCCCTCCAATTTTCTTGTCTATGCCGGGTATTAAAACGATGGTTTTCATTAGGGTTTGAACTTCGAATTTCCTCACTCGAACCTCTGATCCGTCTATGCAGAAAACGTTCTTCGTATTTATCTACGATTTGCAAGAGATTGGCAGTATTTTGTGGATGTCTAACTTCGACATAATCCAAAATTTGAGGTTCTAATCGACTAACGACGTGATCAATTAATTTTTCCTCCGACATATCTAGTTTAAGGACCTTATGAATTTTCAATAATTCATAAATAAAGTCCGAAGGCTGCTGATCACGCCTTTGCGATGATGAATAAAATCGCGTTTCGAGTTCTGACCTGTTTCGGACCACGGGGAATTGTTCCGACAATGCCTGTTTTAAGTGCGCGTAGTCTGTTGCCTTATCTTCAAGGACCCTATAACCAAGAACATCGAACCAGTCTAGTGCCCGTCCTTTGAGATGACCTTTCAAGTAAGCACACGCTAGTTGTGCAGGTATCTCATAATACGCGAGATTATGATCAATATTCTCCAAAAAATCATCTATGTTCTCAACCCCTGAAAAGTATTGTTCCGGAATGATTCTAAAACTGGATCTGACTCTATTCTCGGGATTTATTCGTTGGGCGCCATTGTGAAGATCTCCCCTTGGATCTCACTTTGAGAACGAGAATAAATTGAAGTCATATAAGAGCCAGTAGCCATTTTTATAAATAACTTTCTTTATTTGGTTATCTCTTCCAAATACTATCAAAGACTTTTATTAACAAATATATCTAGATAGTTATATGAGGTTTAAAAAGGGACTTACCTTTAAATATATATATATATATATATATATAAACTTAAATATTTAATGATCCAATTAACAATTAGAATATCGATCACGCAGAGATTACCGCGATAAGAGATCCCAGATTTATATTCAATAATGTTCCTATTGAACATTTAACTTTAATCTCACTCCTAATATAAAACTTCAACGAGACTTTAAAATATATAAATCAATATTTACCACACTGCAGCTCAGCTCTTCCCGAGATTTATCCACCTAGAAATCTAACTTCACCGTTATAAACTGTCGAGAAATTATCCTTAGTGTTTTGACTCAGTCATCAAACGGTGTGGAACATAATTAAGAAATGTCTGAACGTGAGAAACATCAACACATCGAAGTACAGAAATAGCACAGGCGTGCACTGGCTTGCATCCACTTAGAGGGATATTGCAATGAAGATGAATTTCTGAGCCTATTGCCATCATTGGTGAGACGTAGGCTGGAGCTTATGAACCTTATCTAAAGAGTCAATTAAACGAATGGCATCACCGAGGTTCGTCACTTCCACAGAAATTTCGACGGGAGCCCAGTCGCATGTAGGTTATGCTGATCGTGGTATAAGGCTGGAAGAGTGTAATTCTCACCCATCTGAGCCTGCAGAACGGACTGTGTGAACGCAGACTGCTATTGCCAATTCCTTTAGCACCATCTACGTCCAGCTATATGGCATAAACATTCACGTTTATTGCAAAGAAATCTTCCATCGTGTTACATGACAACGCTCTTTGTCATGCCGCAAACAATGTCCATCTCCAATTGCGACGGTGGGAGTGTGAAATCTTGGAACATCCCCCTTACTCACCTTACGTGAGTCCTTGTAACTTCGATCTGTTTTTAAAGTTAAAGGAACCTCTTCGTGGCCGCCGATTTCATTATGTTTCTTCTGTGCCCCGCGCATTAGGGCGCTCCATCGCTAACACCAACAAAAAACACATTGATAATGGTTTCCAACGATTTCCCGATATTTTTCAAACAGTTATATGCTTCTCAGGTGATTATATAGAAGGAATGTAATGCATTTGTACTTGTATTAAAATTAATTTATACCTATGCTGCCATTAATTAATTTACAGCCTTAATATTTTAGAATTTTGCTTAAAAGTGACAATCGGTACCTGCATAGGAGTATCCAGGTTTCTCAAGTATATAAATTAACCAGGTCAATGACATAAAGAATTTTCGTTTTTGCTGTCTTTCATTTAAACAGTTCTAAGCTTAATTTCGTTTGTCTACGAATACAGTAACCCAGTAATGTGGTGATCATGATTGGTGAAAGAGATTGCCATTTTGGCTCTCGAAGCCAATATTCCTCATCCTCCACGCAGTGGATCTTAAGTCATTAGGGCTCGAATACACAATGGGCTCAATTCATAATGTCACATGATAAAAACAATTACGTGTTTTGCATTGAATTCAGAACAAACATTAAACTAATTGTACTTGTTTTATTTACTTATTTTGTAAAACTCAGATAAAATTTCAAATTTTATACTTGGGTAAAGATGGTTAAATGTTATGAAAAAAATTCTTCAAAAAGATTTTTTTTAAATTTAAAAAAATATATATTTTATGTTTATACATTTAAACAAAATGCATTTTATATACGTATGTACTTTTTAAGGAAAAATTTCTGCAAAGAGCAAGACTTGGCAACACCGGAGCGCGTGAACTGATTAGCTGGAAACACTAGATAGTTTTTATCGTGTGACTGTGACGTCGCATGAGTTTTGAATTGATTGGCTAGAATCACGTGGCTTTCACTATCATGTGACTATGACGCCACATGAATTGAGCCCATTGGGCAACGTGCGCTATGAGTTCAAGACCATGGTCAATTGGTTTCTGCGGACATTTTAACAGTGCAGTAATATGCATATAAAATTTTAATAAAAGATAAAGACAGTAACGAGAAAAATATAAAAAAAAATAATAGAAAAATATGTGCATGACGCAATAATATTATGGAAAAAACCTTTTTCAATAAAACGAGACCTCGATAAGTTTGACATAATTTGAGGTCCAACCAACTAACATAAATCTCGGGAGAGTCTGAACAATGAAAATAAGTCATAGAAAGAATGGGGATTAAAATCAAGTTATGACGCTAAAGACACACATTCCTGTAAAATTAATAATTCAAGAGGCAGACTGGGGAGAGGAGGGTGGGTTTCAGACATTCCAGTCACCCATTTCTTCTTTGTCTTCTTCCTCTTTTTTTTTGTGATGGGAGTTCCTCTGGTCATTCGTCACCGTCTAGTGGACCTGTCCAGCTGGTACGCTTCATGTACCCAGGAAAAGGGCTTGAGCCACTCCGGGGGAGAATTTCCTTCGATTTCCTTTTTCTTTTATTGCTCTTGTTCGAACGTGTGTTTGGAGAAGAATTAAAGGTTAATGAATCGAAGTCAAAGTTAAAGAACTTGAGAATGATTTCTTTTGAAATTTGTTCTTGGACTTAATACCCCCATTTAATCGCTTGGATGATCAACGATTTGCTAAGGATCAAAGTTTTTTCAATCTTTTTTCTTTTCTTTTTTAGGTTTAGCTGCGGGTCTTTAGGTCCAAATGTCACAACTTGGGACCGCTTGAACTCTTTTGTAAAATGAGTAAGTATTGAGCATTATCTTGAGAAAAAAATATTATCGATATAAATAATTACATGAAGTACATTATGTGTGTTATGCGTAATTGACTGAATAATTAACATATGAATAAGTATTTTTATAATACTTAAAATAGCTCCGGCGGAAAAGCGTAACTGTTAAGGCACTGGCAATGAATCCCTAAGTTTGTAGGTTCGACTCCGGCTCAAGTTGATGGATTTTCATAATGTAAACAATCGACAGCGTTCATGTCGTATGATTATGCGGCATGTTAAATATCCCTAGAGTATCTGTCTAACTTTGGTGCTCTCTGCAAAATTAACTTCCTAGTACAGTTTCTTAACGTCAGAGTTCACGTGCCTCTCTCTGGTGAGGAAACTGTAGGTGTCAAAATTCCATTGGATCAATAGGTTTACCCCTATATTGCGCCACTCTAAAAAAATACCAGCTCCAGAGGAATGTACTAGATCTGCAATGCTAAATAACTCAATCCTCAGCCCTACTTGAAAAACCAATATTAAAAATACTTTGAGAGAAGCATTTTATATGTAATCTAATATATATTATAAATGCGAAAGTTTGTGAGGATGTTTGTGGGTCTTTCACGCACAAACAACTGAATGGATTTTAATGAAACTTTATAGTAATATAGCTTATACAACAGAATAGCACATAGGTAATAATTTATAGCATAGGCTATAATTTATAAATATATTGTATGGAGTGTCCAAAATATAACGATATTTCTCAAGTAGGAAAAAATTCTGCCATCTACAAGCAATTCTGGCGTGCGCTGCAAAAAAGCCCACCACAGCATATATCTATCTTTTGCTTGTGAAAAACCTTTTTTGTTTTGGCTACGCAAGGTGCTCGCTTCTAATTAATTCCTCTGATCAGCATAATGCCTTTTTTTATTTCAGAATAAAACTAAGTTTTGAAGGGAGAGGTTGTTATAAATCTCTCTTTATTTTAATGTTTTTTTTATGATTTTATTATGCATATTTGGTAGTAAGAAGTTGAACTTTTTTCGAAATAAATGCTTTTATCGGTTCTGGTACTTAAAATAAATAAACTTTCTCTTTCACACTGCATCATTTGGACACATTTTCAAAATTTGTTTGTGGTTAGTAGTAAATTATAACGCTATAATTTTAATTGAATAGGCAGATGTAATTATTTTTACACTTAAAAACGCAATAACTACAGTACTGTATTTTTTGGAGTGTGAGGGTGAGTGAATATTAATGTCACACTGTTCACCTACACGAGGGCTTTTGGCAACGGATCACGTAATTTTGAACCATGGTTAAGTAACGTGGACGACACTGAGCTGGCATTCTCTTCTCCCAACTACCACACCAACTTAGAATTTATATTCTACCAATACTTAGCAGGAATATTCTTTGAAATCCACTCTTCTAAGATATATGCAGCACGGGTTCCATGATGAGTATTTTAGCGAAAAAAATAGTTTGTCAAAATTTATGCGTCTTATGTTTTTGTATGTTGATGAAGACCTTAGAAAATAATTTGACTACTTATTTTAAGTGAAAGGTGTACATTATTAATTTTACACAGGGGAATATCTTTAATTAATTTATTAGCTCTAACGGATTAAATTTCCCAAAGTGGAGTATTTTGTTTATGTATATCCCTTAATTTTAAATGTAGTGATTCAAAAAAAATATTGTATGAAAAAAACTGCAGTAAATCATAACGCGGTTGGATAAAGTATTAACGTGCATCGCGCCCCTACACGGCGGGTCTTACAAAGCTCTAATAAAGCTCGAGCTATGAAAGTAGCTAGGCATTTGCCAACTTGACTCTATCGTTAACATTTCGCTATGTTTTTAATTGAATCGTCATTATAATTTATAAGAAACGGCGTTGTTTGAGAATATTACACAATTTTAACATAAAATAAATACTACAGAAAGTAATATTAATATATTTTACTTTCAGATAAAAAAAATATTTACACTATTTTAAGCGTTCATTACACAAAACTTTTAACAATGTGTTACTTTTGTTGAGCAAAGATCAGCTTAGGAAGGTATTTTCAAAAATCGACCCTCAAGAGAGTTACGAGGAGTTAAAAATAAAAAAAAAATCCTTTTTACCAGCTATTAGATCTACATACTTAAAATTTAACAAAGGTGTTTTATTTCTCTCTCTCTCTCTATTTTTTTTTTGTTTAGCTGAGCTACGCAAGAAGCCTTTTTTTGTTTAATTTGCAATTAACGTAAAATTAACTCATTAAAAACTTCTTTATCCTTCTATCTGTGTTATTTAATTTTTCAGTTCACCCGTGCGAAGGACGGGTATACCAGCTAGTAGGTTATAATTATTTAACATTTATCCATACATTGTTGAAATAGAATATAATAATAATGTGGAAATCGCGTATATATAAAATTTATTGTTTTCAAGTATAGTAGCACAAAATGAAAATTGTATTCAATCATTTATATATAAAGGCGTTTTAGTAAAATATCCAGTCTTACGTCTACAATGTTTATATGCTATTGATAATGCAATGAAGAATCGCCTTTATGTTCAATATCTTTTCTTTTTAAAGGTGAAATGCAAGACAACTAGAAAGGGTTAAATCAGCGTTTCTCTAACTGTAGGGTGCCTTCCTAGGGGGCGTGATAACTCTACTACGAGGGTGAGAGCATATTGATAAACCGAAAAAAAAGCCTTATTTTTTAAAAAATTATATTAATTTACTGAATTTAAAGAAAGTGCATTCTGACGTACTTCATTCTATAAATGTCTCTGCTGACATCTAATAAATTTTTATTTGATTAAAATATCGTGAAAGAATTAACAAATTTTGTTACTTAAAAAACTTTTTTTTTTATATTTTTCTTCTAAATTTTCAAAATTAAAGCCTACGAGATATGAAATATTATAGAAAAATAATTAAATCCCATCAGAATTATTATTATTGAACTTAAAATATATTGTTTTTTACTCAACCACAACACTGAATAAGGTTTAAATTCAGTTTAAGGCTACATTATGCATACTTTCTGTGACGCATTTCGTATACCAGACATTAATATTTTTATAAGTGTAAATATTTGCTCTCATAAAATTAAGAATTATTCTAATATATTTATTCTTTTTAAAATTTCTTTCTTTTTTTGTTTTTAATAATTTCTTGTGACATCGATTTTCATTAACACTTTAATTACATGTAAGAAAAATGTCAAGTAAATATGGAGCAAATATCTTTTTAAGAAAGACAGGTTGGTTGAAATCCTGAATACTTTAGATGAGAAGGAGTTTTATTTACACATGTTAGTGAAATAAATACATACGGATAACAATATTCTAATTGAAAAGTATATAAAGAGGTCAAAGTCATTGCAGCACAAATGATGAATATTTAAAGTAATTAAAGAAATATTTATAATTGCATTCAATAATCCGCAAGAAATATTTCTAGTGAGTTTTGCATAAAAATGGTTTCGACAAAATCATATTATTAAAGGGGTTTATCTATTAGTTTGTTTGCTTCAAATGGGCTGAACGTTTTAGCAGCTAAGCCATTTGAAGAAACGGCAAATCCCCAAGAGTGGAATCCAATTTGGGTCTTTCTATTATCTGTATATATAAAGGGGAAAAGCGACTCACTCACACATTCATCATGATATCTCAAGAACTGTCATACTTGAAATTTAGCAGGAATGTTCCTTTCATAGAGTAGAGATCCGTTACAATAATGGTTTCACAAAAATATACCACAAGACGAGTGGGAATGGTTAAAGGGGTGTTTGGGATAAATATCTTCATTTTATCTATTAGATTTACGGACTTGAAATTTGGCAAGCATGTTTCTTTCAAAGAACAGAGAACCACTAGGAATGGATTTCACGGAAATCGACTCCTATGGAGGGATCTGGGGGGTAGGAGCGTATTGATAAAAAGTTTCAGTTTTCTAGTTACTAGACCTACAGTAATGACTTTTGATGTGCATGTTTCTTTTAATGAAAAAAAAATCCATAACTATGGATTTTACATAAATCGACTTTTAAAGGAGATTACGTGTCTTATTGATTGGAGCATATTCGTTTTTTTACTGTTAGATTTAGCAAGCATGTTTATTTCATTATGTATGGATCTACTAAAGATGGGTTTTGTAGAAATTCACTTTGGAGTAGGAATAACGAGAGAGTAAAAAATCATTCTACTTTAATTTTTGAAATTAATGTAATTATTACTTTGATGTCCTGTCTTTTTAAATCGAGAGGTGAGACTTATAAGAGCATTTTTCAATACAATCGAATACTTAATCCAATGACTTAAATATGAATATATCATATACAGTCCCACCACAATTTAACAAATTCATCGGTATCGAACATTTTACTCGTTAATTCAGGGTTATTAGTTGTATCGGAGTCCAAACAAATGTTTCATTTGATAAAGAATTCAATATTTTTTCTAGCACCAATAAAGCTATAACTAATAAAATTATTCTAACTAATAAAAAAATTTCCAACTACCGATATAATTCGTGAAATAAATCTTCGTTAAATCGGGGTTCGACTATATATACACTCATGGACAAAAAATTAGCGCACCACAATTAATTGCGGGATCATAACGAAACTTTGCATGAAGGTACATGTTAAGAAGATATGCAAACGATTAGAAATTCAGCGTGATTGCACATTACGTATAGCTCGCAGAAGGCGCATTAAACGTCGTTCTCCATGGAGTGTAACACAGGTAACCAAAGCTTGTTTGAGTGGGCTGAATCGTTTACAAAGAAAGAGCTGAGGTAGACATGCCGTTACAACGTTTTCGAAGACATATGAGCAGCTGTTGCAGTTTGAAAGGTGGAGGACCATCGGCATGATGGAAGCTGGGTGATCAGCTAGGCGAGTAGTACGTCAGTTAAGCCGTTCTGATTGTGCTGTGATTAGATGTTGGGACCAGTGGATCCGAGAGATGTCATTTATACGAAGAACAGGCTCAGGACGCCCTCGACAGACCAGTCGTCGAGAAGACTGCCACATAGTAAGAAATGCACGCGTACAGCCAACTGCTTCAGTGGCTGCTATCCAGGCACACGTAGCATCTTCATTAGGGACACCTCTGTCTTCTCAAACCATTCGAAGGCGTCTGGCTGAAGGACATTTGGGATCGTGGTGCCCATTACGTGTGCTGCCGTTGACGCCAACTCATCGTCGCGTCCATTTGATGTGGTGCCGCACACGAGGAAATTGGACTGCAGCGGAATGGAACCAGGTCGTCTTTAGCGACGATTTCAGAATAAATCTCAGCAGTGATGACAATCGTGTTCGTGTGTGGAGACCACATGGCGAACGCCTCAAATCTGCCTTTGCTTTACATCGACACACCGCTCCCACAGCTGGTGTGATGGCTTGGACCGCCATTGCCTACAATACACGGTCACCTCTAGTATTGAACCGTGGCATCATGACAGCCAAGCGGTATGTCCAGGACCTCCTGCAACCACATCTGTTGCCACTCATGCAACGGCTCACATGAGCCATTTTTCAAAAAGACAATGATCAGCCTCATACGGCAAGAGGGTCACAAGACCGTCTCTGCACAGTTATTACCCTTGCTTGACCTGTCTGATCCCCAGATTTGTCTCCAATTGAACATATCATTTGGGACAGCGAGTTGGGCATCCATCGAGTTTGAACGAACTAGACGCAAGGTTACAGCAAATATGGAACGAAATGTCTTAAAACATCACACAGAACTTACATGCCTCTATCGTATCGCATCGTGCATTCGCGATAGATGGGTTCAACAGGGTATTAAATCCTCCGTTATTTTGCCTTCTTCTCTGAAGTAAATGATCCCTTTTTCTTTGATTTTCTAATCATTTACTTATATCAAAGTGGTCACATTACGTATGTAAAATTTCATTTCATTTGGGTGACTCCTTCTTGGTGCTTTTGTTCATGAGTTATAAACAATATGTATTCATACACCATCATGAAATACCCATCGAAATGGGTGGGTGAGGGCTAGTAGATTATAATTCCTATGGACGATCAAGTATTAAATTTAAATTATATGTTATTTACTGATTTCCTTAACGCCAAACTGTAATTTATAAAGAATCAATAGTAGTACACTTTACTTGCTCCATTCTATCATCTTATCAGTACAAAAATATTTCTCTTCTTTTAATAAAATTAAAATACCTCGGGAAGGATTGAAAATAAAAAAGAAAAATTTAGCCAGGATTAAAAGATATGTGAGAGGTTATAAGAGATTATAACAATAGTTTTAGATAACATTTTTACATACTTTTACCTCACTCTTGACCAGTATATTCACTAATATATATTATTTTGCGCAAATTTATTGTGACTTCAAAGACCTCCCCTGAAATTTTTCAATGCGAAATATTTTCTTACTGTGTTGAAATTGAATTGCATTTAAATTGAAAATATATGTTATCTTACTGATGTCCTTATTTCTATTAAAATTTTAACTGACAAATATCATCGAACTAATTTATACACTATAAAAGTAATTCATATACCCACTGTGACTCACTCATCACTAGATCTCTGGTACTATTAGACAAACAGACAAAAACATTGGCAAATATGTTTCTTTTGTTAGTTAGAGTTTCACAAATAACGGTTTTTGCAGAAATTGATTTTCAAGGGAGTTGTGAAAATGTTATAGATAAACAAGCCACCGTTTTTGAAAATGTTTGACAAACAGACTTGAAATTAGGCAAGCATGATTGCTTTGTTGAGAAAAAATTGCTTTAAAGCCAGATTTTGAGGAAATAAACTATAAGAAGTTTGTCATAAGAGTTTAGGAGATACATATTCTTTCATTTAAGAAATTAAAGCCCTTTCCTATCTGAATCAAGAGGCGAGAGCTGTAGAATGTTGAAAGCTTGATGCTAAAAATTAAATGTCAAAAATACAAAAAGCGTATATAGTTATGCATTATCATGAAAAATCGGTGGGGTACTACTAGTTATAATGTATCCCGAATTGGGTGAAGTATTTCAAAGTACAGTTATCACACGGCTTTAGTTGAACGAAATTATAGAATCATGAAACATTATCCAATTAAAAAATTAAATTGATAAAACAGTAAAGAAAGTAGAAAAAAATGCACAGAGAGAAGAACATTTTTGGATCATTTTATCTAAAGTCACATAAAGTACACGAATTTTAAAAGCAAAACTGCGATGATTTTACAACAAAATGAATAGCTACAAAGTGATACAGAGTTCTTTCATACTTTACAGTATTCAGATTTCTTTGTTTGAAAATGTCAACAATGAATTCTTTGAAAGCGGAAGAACTAAAAAGACAAAACAAATCAGTTAACAAACCCTTTGAAAGCTCATTGAAATGTGCTAATAGATTACCATACAAGATCTTCTCATCAAAATTCTGTTTTAGAAATCCATTACACGCCGTATCTTTTGTTCTTCTTCTAGCCAGATAATGGTTACACAAAAGTGACTGTGTAGTCATTTGGGGGGAATGATGAACGTCTGAACATATTGCACCTCAAAAATGTTCAACTCTTGTGTCCACCACCACCATCGATTCTCATCCATTCACGAAGAATATTAATGAAGAAACTTTGGAGGCTGAATGATCTTTTGCTTCTTTCACGGTGCCATAAATCAAGGAGCATAAAAGGTTTAGCGGGCAGATAAAGTGTGATTTATTCCCTCTAAAAGTCCACGGCGAAAAACAAAGTGGCGAATTGAATACGAAGGGGGCTTGTATAATGAAACATAGCAGGAAAGTGTGTCGTGTCGAGATGAAAGCATAACACGTTTGATGCATTTGAGTCTACGGACATTTTCCTAATAATTTGTTGAAATGATCAAAATCCTTTAAATAATAAATGGCTTTTTTTCGTCAGTTGATGAAGAAGGATGCATGTTTTATTTTTACAAAAGAAGCTGTTGAATATTGTAATAAAATTAAGTGTAAAGGTAGCTTTTGAAGCATAAAGATGACTTAGTATTTGGTTTTTTGAAATGATGAATGCATTAAAAGTTTAACCGACAAGAAGTTTATAAATCAACCTACAAAATCAATTGAAATGGCTACTGTGAAATGTTTAAATATATGATTGTTTTTTTATTCATCCTCTTAAAAAAATTCTTCTTGGAGAATCTATTAATTGGACATAAAATAAGCGATAAGTATCATTCATTATTGTCGTTTACTTTAAAGGCTAAAACCAGTGTCGGGAACCTATGGAAAGCGTGCTAGATTCGGAACGTGGTACAACATTAAGCGGCACTCTACACTACTCTGTACTGGTGGGGTGTGGTTGTTAGGAGATGGAGTTGCCAGCTCATGTGTCGTCCTCGTCATTTGACCATGGTTCAAAATTATGAGGTCCGTCACCGAAAGCCCTCGTGTTAGCTGAACAGTGTGTGCGACGTTAATATTCCCTCACTCACACCACTCTACAAGCTAGTCATTTTGTGTGGATGAAAATTAATAATTTTGAAATGGAATTTATTGAGCTAACATCTTCAGAATTATAGAGTGCAAAATTTACGGAATTACAAAAAATTTCTCGAAGACAATTGTAACAATAAATCGAATCAATTTTAATTTGCACTCTCTGGATGGGGTTAGTTGTTTGAAGAATGTTGAGTGTTCTCTGCTTTCCACTTTTAACTCTTCATATCTATGATAACAGATATTTTCTGATATGAAAAAACAATTTTAGTCTCCAAGAAAGATGTTTAACAACAGAATGTTCAGAATCATGCTAAAATGAAAGTCACAAATTATGCCCATCATGTTACTATATGAAGTACAGCAGTGCACAGGGACAAAGTTTACATTAAGATATTTATTTTTTGACTTAACTGTATTGAAGAAAAATACTTATATTTTATATTGTTTATTTCTTGTTTACATAAACGTGTTTACAAGATATATAGTATATGTACAACTTTAGTTTTTACTTATGTTGTAGGAATAGTTATATTTTAAGCTCTTTATTTTTATGTTAATAAATACACTCTTTTTCAAATTAAATCGAAGCACCAATAAGGAAGTGCTTGTTTTTAATGAAATTAAGAATGCGTACAGCTCATACATAGATAATAAAATGATAAAAAATTCAAAGCCAAAGGGCCCCTACATGGCTCACAATTACAACTTGGAGGTTTAAATCAGTAGTTGGTGGAACCGCCCCTGGTGGCGATACATGTTTATATACATACACACCGATAAAGAGTGCAAGAGGTTCCTAAAGTTATCCTGCGATACATTCCACCAGGCATTCACTAGTTATTGCTTCAGACCTGTGAATATTTGGGGTACCTGAATCTAGCCCGTTACCATGTACCAGACATGTTCGATTGGTGAAAGGTCTGGTAAACTTGCTGGTCAAGGAAGAGTATTAACATCACAAAGGTAGTCCATAGATATGCGAGCGATATGGGCCTGGATCTTGATGGAAACTGGTACCCGTATGACGTGGCATTACAGGAAATACATCCGGCCGCAGGGTGTTATCAACATATCATTGAGCTGTTAAAGATCGATGGAGGATAGCTAGAGATGACCTGCTTTCACATGAGATAGCACCCACACCTTCACACCATGGGGTATGGTTGAAATGACTTCACAAAACATAGATTCTTGAGACCGCTGGCCCTGGCTTCTCCAGTCACAAAGATGATGTTCATCTGCTTCAAGAGAAAAGCGGGTTTCCTCACTAAACACTATGCGATGCCAGTCGGAGGGCAGATACGATGATTGGCTGTGACCCCACGTCAGATGATTCCGCCGATGTTGTTGGGTCAAAGGCAGACGTCTTAAAGACCACTGTGAGTGTAACAACACCTCAGCCAAGCGCAGTGAAATGGTTGAAGGTACCACGGGATGTATGGAATATCGGTAGTGTTTTGAATAGTAAACAATGATACCATTGGAGCAGTTGAATAATCCTCTGACACTGCCTTGCATTTGTGCATCTTGGCCTTTCAGAGCCTTCATTTCGTCTATAAGTTTCTCACAGCAACTATTTCTGCCAGCACCTTTGCACAGCTGCACCTGTACGTCGCAGGTGACGCCCTATTGGCCACCCAGTTTCACGCATACCGAAAATGCCACCACGTTCGAAGTCATTCCGTTATCTATAAGGCCTTCGAAAACGTCATGAGGGCATCATTCCTTTTTCTCTAAGGAATCACAACGGTGAAAACGAAAAAAAGATATATTTTCCGCCTCTAATACTGCGTTTATACTTCAAAGGTTGTTCAGCAGGACTCCAATTCATGTTCATTGGCATTGAAAATTTGATCATTTGCAAGTTCTATCACGATGTCTTTGCCCTATGAAATTTTATCACAATCGAAAAACTCCTTCTGGGTGTTTCGATTTTTTTGCAAAAGAGTGTATTTTTGTAAATGGCGCAAAATTTATGTATTAAAAATTGATACTTAATGGAACTTTATATCTGTATAATTGACTTTCATTCCCTAACTTTGCATGCATTGTAAAAGAAATCGAATTATTTCAAATATTTCTTACCATTTCCCTGAATCATGGGTAGATTGGCTTAGCGCACCACATGAACGCTGCCAACATCTGGGCTAAAATAAAATGGATTCAATTGTGGATTAAGTGTAGTAAACCTTAAGAATTTTAATGTAACTCAGATTGATTCATTTGAAATATTCGTTTCAATATCTTTTTTAAAAAAATTGAATTAATTATATAAGTCTAGATATGTTATTCATAGGTGTTACAGCAAATTAGATACACACGATGTAAGAATTCTTTCAGGATAAAGAGTTTATGCAAAATAAAACTCACAGTTTTATATGGCATGCATTCACAGCTCAAAAAAATTAGGGAAGCACATGTGTTTTTAACAAATTTACGTAAAAAATTTAGTAAAAAATAAAATATAATAAAACATTTATAGACTAAAGTGTAGCAGAAAAGAGCAGGATCCTTCATATGCAAATTAAAATTTATTTTGTCAAAAACGAAAAAGAAGTTTTTTACAGAAATAGAGACTTTGCAAAGGTTACTATTTACACTGAAATATAACACACAATTTTTGACCTTTTGTTTTTAGAAAAGGTTATTTGAAAAATTGTGATTTATAAGGAATCCACATGACTTGTGTGGCGAATTATCTCGGTATATTTTAACCCATTAAAACTCAAGGAAGTGTACAGGATTTGGTAGGAATGACAAGAAACGTAATTTTCAGACTATGGAATCGATTATGAAATGTAGAGAATATGGAAGTGTGACGGGCTCACGCGTCTTTTCTTTAACATGTCTTTTGGATTCCTTGGGCCAGAATTAATGGCAACTCTTTCCAACCAAATCCAAGAAGTAAAGTGTGAATGAAAGATGCAAATTAACAAGCTTTTAAATATCGGAACTTAGAGTAAGCGAGATGGCAATTTGAGGCAGTTGATGGCAATTAGAGGAAAATGTTAATATAGTTCGTGGTTCAAGTTTGGATAAGCTTACGTAGCGGTAATTAGAAGTTATAATTAATAAAGATATAGAGCACCAAGGTGCATACTAGTGCACACAAGTACGTACAAGTTTGCCTTAATGATATTAGTGATTGATTCTTCAGACTGCAGCAAGGTAGAATTGACTATTTAATATTAGAATTAGTGATTGTATTAGAATTGAATTTAGGTGATTCAGTTATTGACAGTGGTCCGTGTTAGGTTAAGTCGTTATTATCTACATATACTGGGTATTGCGTATTTTGCAATCGTAGATTCTCTGACATTTATTATTATAATTTAATTTGTTAGAAGTTTAAGTTAAAAAACATGATAAAGATATATTAAGATTATGTATGTCTAGTTATTCCGTTAATCCTACAACTCTAGCTCACGCTGATACTCCGTGAGACTTTCCCCCAAGGGGAGGGGGAATATCACAGAAGGACAAGGAAAAAGTCGTTCATGTGTAACGGAATCAAATGATGACCGGTATTTCTTGTAAACAGCTTTTCAAGAGAGAACAGGCAATGCTACTCGGTTGCAAAAACGTCTGCTTTTGAAAACCGCACAAAGGGTACCAAGGTAAATAGTTTGAAACTTCCATCAAGCTGATCTCAAGAAACATAGTAGATCAATGGTGTGTATTCTGTTAACACAGTGATTGGAGTCAGGTGCTATTTACAGGAGAGTCCCGATTCAGTCTGGAGTGTGGTACATGATGTGATCTGGTATGGAAGGAAAATGGCGCTTGTGTGTGAAATAACCTCACATTTAATCGTGAAAGATTAGGTGGGGAGATGGTATGCCTAGAATTAGTATAGGTAAACACGCATACCTGCATATTATTTGAAAGAGCGATTTGACGAGCCAAAATTATTTGGACGATATACTGAGACCTCACGTCCTATTTTATGTTGCAGTCATCGGTGGTTCTTTCCTTTTAATGCATGATAAATACAACCCGATGATAGATCATGCTTGAAACTGAAACACTGCAGAGTGTGGAATGGTCAGCCTTCTCTCTTGACATAAATCAGATCATGAATTCTCCGGATACGTTTATGATTCACATACTTTTTGTAACATAAGGAGAGTTTTTGTTTTAAAAGTTCTAAATTTTAAAAATAAATTAGACGTGTACGAATAGTTCTAAAACTGCAAGAAATCAAATACAGTTTCATTGCAGGTATAGTTATTCAAAATTAAGCAACCAATAATAATACATACAATTAAATTATTTTATCTACAGTTTAAAATTTTGCAGATACATTTGATTTTTCAAAGCAGATGTTACATGAAAATTGAACTAATTTGATATCGGTACGCTGCTCGGTTTTGATGTGATATTAAAATCGCAACCAAATAAATCTTTGGGGGCCAATCTATTGTTATCACCTAGATTTGGTGATAGTTTCTACTATTTGTTGGAAAAATCCTTAGTGTATCGATATCAAAATAGTTCTTATGAAAATATGTACTATAAATCAAAATCTCTCTTTAAAAAAGCTACATACAGGTTAAAAATATAGATGATGACGATACGATAACGGAAAATATTAGCTTTTGGTCTCTTAAGATTTTTTTTTTCAATTAGATGAAAATATTATAAATATATCCATTATTTCAGACCTCATATATCATCAACGATGTAAAATCATGATGGTCATGAAACTTTCTTAAATGTCAGCACTCTACTTATTTAAATCTCACCGAAGGAACTATTAATAATTTTACTTTCCGGTCGACAAATTAATGTGTCCCACTAAGCATTAATCATTGTGACTGATGGTCAAAAAATGAGAAACTCAATCTTGATCAATCTTATCATAAAACAGAGAGGTCTTTCTCTCTTCACTGAAACAGCACTCCCATAGAAAAGATCAATTAAGCTACGGAAGTGCCTAAAGGGTGACGGGGCACATGCCCTCGTCGCACGACACCCGTGGAGAGTAGACTGTTCGTGCAGGTAGGCGTACACAATTAAGTGGTATTTTGGAACTCAGAGGTGACCCGTGCGACTCAAAGGAGGTGTCAGTTATTTAAATCCTCCTCCATTTAGAAACTGAAAGCGGAGTCTAATGTTACTTTTATCGATTTTTTTCTCACACAGATGAGAAAGGACTGTAAGAGTGTAAACGGGAAAAGGGCGTTGGGGATATAAAAAAATGTGGAGAGAGATTATGAAACAAGCTTTGGATTTGAAGTCATAGCGGTATATTAGAAGAATTCCACCAAATAAAATAATTAAAATACGTTGATTATTCTAATACTTAACCCTTTCGTCACCGAGGGGGGCTGCGGTAGCCCAGTGGTCAAGGTATCGGATCATGACAGGCATGTCAGCATGTCATGAGATCGAGCTCAGTACCACTAAAGATTCGCCGTGTAAGGCAGCGATGCAAGTTAAATCTGTCGAGAGCTCAAACGTCGTCCCGTTGGTGTGGTGTGGTAGTTAGGAGAGGTGGTGCCAGTTCAGGTATCGTCCACGTCACTTGACCATGGTCCACAATTACGTGGTCCGTTGCCAAAAACCCTTCTGTAGCTGAACAGTGCGACGTTAATATTCACTCACTCACTCATTCGTGACCAAGGGACCCCTCCCTTTTGTGATTGTTACATTTAACCCAGGAGTGGTCACGTGTGGCACAGAGTCACCCCTGGTTTATGAAATCTGTAATTCTAAGAATGATCTACAATTCTACCACTGATCTTGAGAGAATCATCCTGTACGACAGTCGCCATGGGAACTAAAATGTATTTGTCACATATCTCCCTCTTTTGGGGGAGTGATAAACTTTTTTTTTACTATCTGAAGGAGTCACAGGGGTGTTAAATTTCTCTAGGGGTCTGAAAATATAAACAATTTTCAAACAGGTATAAATTCTGTAAATTTAATTTAAATAATTCGAATCTTTTACACATTACTTATAAAGGAATTGGGCTTCAGAAAAGTATAAAATGTTTAAAATATAATCATAATTTTAAAAATTATAAGCATATGAAAACAAGAAATTTTTCTATAAGAAATATTTATTAAGTTTTACGTCGCGCATGCTATTTTCTAAAAGAGTAGGTTTAATTACTAGCTATATATATATAAGTTGATTTATAAAGGCAAACATATTCTTAATACTTTGTAGTTACTTTTATATAAATAGAATAATAACTTACATATTTTAATAAATAAAAAAAAATACATTTTTAAAAAATATTTAAAAAATTGCAATATTTTACAAATAATTTGAAATACAAAAGGTATATAATAATAAAATTAGGTAGGGTTTAAAGAGTATGATGCATTGTATAATTCTATAAATTTTATACACCAGAGGCTAATATTTTAGAAAATAGCGTGCACAAAGCAAAAAATACTTAATATTTATTATAGAATTTTCATATGCTTATGACTTTTAAAATTAATATTATATTTTAAACATTTTATACTTTTCCGAAGCCCCATTATATTTTAAATTACACGTAAGAGATTCGAATAATTTAATTTAAATTTAAAAGAATTATACCCGTTTGAAAATCGTTTATATTTTCAGACCTCCAGTGAAATTTAACACCCCTGAGAACTCTTAAGAAACATAGGTAGACTGAGTTCCCCGGTCAACCACTTTTTTGCCAAAATATTTTCTATGAACCGGCTACTTTTTCTTATGTGAACGATTTATTGGTTTTGGTTGCTGTGTTGTACGACTCGTTATGGTTTATAAATGTAAATGAACATAATTTAAAGAAATAGAAGAGCATCTGTGTGATCTCTATTGGATGAAGTTGAAAGCAAGCAAGAAAAGAATCTAATGAAATAATGGATATTAATCATGATATCGAAAGTAATTTTGAACATTTAGTTGAAGGAAACATTTTAGTTGAAGGAAAAGTTTTTAAACGCTTCCCAAAAAACTCCATCGAGATAGATATGAACCCATAAGATACATAGCGCCCTGTCAAAATGAAGCAAGCAGGAAAAAATGCAAAATGCTATTTGTCCCTCATCAACGGAAAACTTGAACCAAATATGACATTTTTGCCTGCAAATATCTTTCCTATAATGTTAGCGAAAAGTGTTTGTGATTTGTCTCCTTTAATAAAGTCACGCACATTTGAAACATTTTAGCACAAATTAATTACATTTTTTCTCAAATTTTCAAAGAAAATTTAAAATATTCCTTATAAGTAGGTACGTATACTTTCTCTTAGTTAAATTATTCAATGGAATTACTATTTTTATCGTGTAGAATAAAAAATATTATGAAACAAGTATTGGGAGGACTCAGTCACCCCGCGCGACCACTAGCGTTAGTATCAAATGCGCGCCTTCTTTCCTCTCCCGGGTTAAATGGCCTTGAATATTTTATATATTTCACCCTTTCACGACCAAGGGAAACATCCTCCCTTTTCGTACTTGTCATATTTTATTATAACCTTATAGATATATATTTTTATTCTGAATGTCAATATGGAACGTATGTCGAGCCAAGTTACGTGAACGGGAACAGTTTAAGGGAAAAAATGCGAATTGTGAAATCAATTATCACCAACGATAAAACATTCATGGGTTGTACTTGGTTATTATCTCAGTTTATTGCGTCATATTAATAATATATCATTGCATTTTTTCACATATTTTATGTTATTTGGTAAGCAATTTGAACAGTTATAAAGTATATTTGATCATATGAAAAAACATCTGATAACAAAGGGTCCTATAGAAAATATCTATTATATTCCCTAAAAATTCAAAAAGCAGAAAAGAAACAAAACACATTGCTATGTATTTTTCTGAGGATTTTTATTTATTTTACGTCTCAAGAAACTAAAATATACACTTACATATACTCATATTTATTCATAGCCACTTTATGATTCTGTAAGGCTTAAGTGAATGTGATGTAGAAAGCGAAACAGTTATCAAATGCCATCCCTTAAGAATAATATAATGATTGCTAGAGTTTATTTCAAACGATGCTATTCGACGACGCTATTAAGTAGTTTGAGCTATGGAGCATATAAGAAAATGAAAAATTGTTACAATATTCCTCTTTAAATATATTTTAGGAATAACAGTTTCCAATGGGTAATAAAGTTCGAGCTTCAAAAGAGTCTTTCATTTTGTAGCTTACAACTCTGTAGAAAATATGGGCAAAAAAATTTAATATCTGTATGCTTCTCTTTCGCGGCAGTTCTTTCACGACCAATTAGATACCTTTATTTTTCTCTTTTCATGTACTTAAGATTTTCCAAATTTTGTTTGGAAAATCTTAAGTACATGTGTGTGTGATTCAGTTTTATCATATCTTCAATTATTTTTTAAATTTTTTTTAACATTTGTATTCTCATGTAAAAATTTTTTACTAAGCGTAATGTATCAAGTCATGGCACGTGTTTATAATATCAAAGTCACTCAAATATGCAAGGAGTATAGGTATTGTATTATTATTATTATTAAGAGATAATATTATAAATGAAAATAATTAAATAAACGTTTTTAGTTAAGTTATTAATATTATTCAACCAAATTAAGTTAAATATATTCTTAAGTATCCAATTAAGTGCATCTAAGTTAACCAAATATGTGTTTTGTTACCTTTGATATTTTAAAGAAATCATTCGATTTATTGCACACATAAAAATTATTTTCATGGAATTATTAAGCATACAACAGTGTTTCTCAAACTGTCTAGAACTTGCGACCCAATTTTCAATCATAATTTTCCTCACGCCCCTCCATATAATAACAATGTATTGAATTCAATAATAATATAATCTGACGTAAAGCTACAATGCTACTCTAATTTAAAACCATACAAATTATTAAGATAAATGTTAAATTTTGTATATATAGTTTTATGACATGCCCATAGGATCACTGGCAATTATTAAACTTGTTCTTAATTTAGTACTGTTAGATTAATTATGATAATTATGAAACACATTGTACAGTACTGATACATTTATAAGTGAATTATATCAATATAAATGTGTATTTCATTTTTTTATTATGTAAAAACGCAGTTTTTTTCTTGCTTTTTGTAAAAATTAATAATTTTTTTTAAAAAAAATAATCTTTTATTTTCGATTTTCTCATGAGTTGGTGCCCTCCTTATAGGGTTATCTCGCCCCCCTGGGGGTGCACCCTACAATTTGAGAAACAGTGGCTTCCAGACTTGAAATTTGGCAGTCATGTCTTTTCTTTTGTTGAGTAGAGGTCTGGTAAGATCGATTGGAAATCGAATCTCAAGAAAGGAGGAAGGTTTCAGGGCGTAATCCGTAAAAAAAAATTATCATTTCTGAGTTTGTAAGCCCACAGACGAAATTTGATAAGCACGTTTCTTTTTTTTTTGGAAGAGATCCGCTAAGAACGGATATTGCGGGATTTATTTCCAAGATTTTTGTGGGGGAGAAAGAAATAAATATGTGTGTTTCCGTTTTAGAAATTTGTACTGTCTTTTTTAAAACAAAAACGAGAGCTATAAAATTATTTTGTATACAAATGAAAGCTTTGTGCCTGGAGATAGATATCTCATGAATAACTTAAAAACAATATATGGTCAAACAACACCGTGAAATACTCAGCTAAGTTCGTGGGTATGGGCCAGAAGAGATATAAAAAGAAGTTAACTTTTCATATAAATTTTCTTTTCATGGTGCGATTCCTGAGTGGTCAGGATCACCACCTCGTTTCCAACATTGCTTCTATTCGAGTCTTCGATTCGATTCCTGCTGCCACGATAAACCCAGTGTGTAGGTGAGGAAAGTTTGGAGAATAGGCACAAGTCAGGGGTCTTGGTTTAAAAATGCTGTGATAGTTTAGATTGTTGTTCAAAAATATGAAATAAATCTCCAATAGTTCTAATGTACCTTGCGAGTAGGGTTTGTAAGAGCTCCGGGATCTTCAGTTCTTTAAACCCCGGAGTAAAAGTAACTAATACCAGGATTTAATTTTTGTCTGAATTATAGTTTGAAAGGTTTTTCTCATAAATATATATCAGTAGGTTTGAGCGGTTTACTGTAATACTTACAAAACGGTATAATCAAAGTATCAGGAATATAGTTTATTACAGTTCCTTCTTCAATTAAACAAATAAGATAAAAAAAAATTAAGTCAATTCTTACTTAGATCAACATAGAAAAAATTTATTTTTTAGCTAATTTTTATTAAATACTTACAAATAATATACATATGAGAGAATCACAACATTAAGTGATAATTAATTTTTATTAAGTATCATTAAAGTATCCCATTGTCATCCAAAACAATCGAGTATTTAAAATTTCAGTTCAACTGAATGCTTTAAAACGTGAGCAAAAAACCCTTCTCAAGTTTGACTCAAATCGCCAAAATGTTCGCTAAGTCGCCAAAAACGATGCCAACGTGGCTGTATTTGTAATTCTTTAAATAATTAGTTTTAATCAATTAATTTTTGTTAATTATAACTAAATTATTGTATTGTCATCCAAAATAGTCATGTATATTAAATTTCAGCTCAATTGAGCACTTTAAAATGTATTTCATTAACGATTGAAAATTCCACTAAAATAAATAAATATACAGAGAGTGTGAGTAAATAGTAGGAATTATATATATATATATATATATATATATATATATATACATATACATATAAAGAAATATCGTAAGTTAATAGTGGACCTGTTTGAAGTGTCAAATCTAGCTCATGCATTGATTGATTGATTGAATATTAACGTCGCACTGTTCAGCTACACGAGGGCTTTTGGCGACGGACCACGTAATTTTGAACCATGGTCAAGTGACGTGGATGACACCTGAACTGGCACCCCCTCTCCTAACTACCACACCACACCAACGGGAGGACGTTTCAGCTCTCGACAGATTTAACGTGCATCGCTGCCCTACACGGCGGGTCTTTAGTGGTACTGGGCTCGAACTCGTCACCAGGCAGGCCACGGTCCGATACCTATACCACTCGGCTACCGCGGCCACCTAGCTCATGCAACAGGATCTTCTATTTCAAATGAGGTAACACTTGGAATGAATTCAAATTTTGATTTAATAACTGTATCAATTTGTACACAAAAACCACTAAATGTAGACAGAATAAAATTAGATAAAGTTTCGAAGATAGATATGGACCAACGCATTCTATTAGACTTGAAATACTATCAACAAAAATTTAAAAAAAAATTGTAACTTTTTGAAAATGGAGGGTGACTATCTGGAAATAGCATTATTCTATTTAATGACGACGACTAGTGAAGAGTCTGAACAAGCATTTTCTTCGGCAGGACAATTTGCAACAAAAATAAGAATCTTTTTGAACGATAAAACGCTGGTTGAGAGAGAGAGCTGTGTTTTTGAAAAGCTTATTTACAAAAACACAAGAAATATATGTAGAAATGGTTTTTTTTTTATCTCACTATGCACTATTTTTTCTTTGTTTTTTTATGAATTTTTTGTTTTGATTTGCTTTAATAATTAATAATATTAAACCAACTTTTTAACTATGTTTTTAGTTTTAATATGTGATTTCAAATATTCTAAAATGTGTTAGTATTTTCATAAATAGTCCAATACCAATCCTGGGACATATTCCGCGATTTGGATATTGTAATCTCGAAATCCCGGGACTTAAGATATAACACGAGATTGCAAACCGAGCATGCATTAAATAAGCAACATATCAAGTAAAATAGGTTTCTTGTTAGCTTTATCAATTCCTATTATTTGTTCACAATCTCCCAATATGTATAAATATATACATCTTGTTCAAATTTTCATTTGTTGATAAATTACTTTTTATTCATTCACTCAAATTCAAATACACTTTTCTAAGCTTGTAGTGGATGAAACTTGATATTAATGCAGTTTTTTCAAATATTAATTAATTAATTAAATTTAATTAATAAATAAATAGTGACAAAGAATAATAAAAGTTCAGCACTATATACAAAAAGGAAAACCGCTATTTGTGTCCTTGTAACGCAAATAATAGCGCATTAAACTTCTAATCCAAAGATAGAATCCTACCTGGGATGGCCTAGAGAATGTGAATGAATAAATAGTAACCAAGAAAAAATAATAGTCCAACGCCATATATATAACGGAAAATTGCTTTATATTTTGCTATGTAGTATTGTGATTCTGTCATATGGATATATACATATTTATATTAATTGTAGTTATTTAATGAAAAGTAACTAAAATAAAATTTTTCATTTTTGACCTAAGTAGGGATTGACATAATTTTTTATATTGATTATTTGCAGTGATATTCAACTCTCAGTTGTTGCAAATAAATGTTTATTTATTTCAAATTAGAGGATACTTGATTCATGAAACGTACTTTAAGCTTTTTGACATAAACGAAATGCTAAAATGGACAGTTGTGGATTATAAGTATTAAGTAGCTGCATATAATATTTAAATGTAAAAAGAAAGTTTCAAAATATACAAATGTATGATACAAATGTCCTGCTAATATGACCAACATGCATATTAACAGTACTAAATTATCTGTAAAATAATGAGATGAATTTTGTCAGAATTCTCTTATTTTTTTAGCCAAGTCCTAATCGTTAAAAACGCAGGCTTTGCATTCGAACGCACTTGTTTGGGAGGAGGAGATGGTTCACTTCGAAAAGAAATGAAAGCGTCTTCATGCGAATCGATCTCGCTCAGAAAATGTTCTTTTACACCCTCGTCCAATCGATTCCGTTCAACACAGAGAAGAGAAAGGGAAGTTTCTTTGTGGAAATTAAATTTTCTCAAGATGCAAAACGATCCGCCTTTTTGCTCGACGGGGGGGAGAGAAAGAGGTGAAATTATTTCCGTTCCATAAGTTCTGAGTAGCACCCGTCATAACTTGAAAGTAGTTTCCGTTTTCATTCTTTATTATTATTTTTTTTACCTCCTCGTATCGTTTGTGTGAGTTATTAAAGTTGGAAGAGTTCAGATTCTTTAACTATCAACCGTTCTTTTTTTGTTTATTTGGAAGTATCTCAGTAGAGAGTCCCTTCCAGTTCTATATCCTTTTCGGACTTCTGGCATCTCAACCTGCTTGACTTCCGATGCATTTCTCGCTTTCTTGTTTCCTTCCTTCTCTACACGAATGATGAGGGGAGGGGGGCGGTTGTGGCACCATGGGTAAAATGAAAAGAAAATATCTTGTGTATTTATGACAGCAGTTTCACGGAAAGGAAAAGAGACGAAGTTATTTTAACCGCGATCTCCCTCTGAAAGAAACAAAAGGTTAAAAAAATATTTATTTGCATTTTTGCTGATATAAATATTTACAGTCGATACTTTTTTTCACCCCTTTTTGTACAATACTGAGAGAGTTAAATTAATCTTACTATGAGAAAACATTAAAGCAGCGTTTCTCAAACTATGGGGTGCTCCCCCCTTGGGGGGCGTAATGACCCTACGAGGGGGGTGAGCATATTGAACAGTCAAAAACAAAAGATTATTTAAAAAAAATTATTAATTTACTGAAAATAAACAAACCAAATATATCCTGACATAATAAAAAATTAAATACACACTTACACTGATATATTACACTTTTTAATGTATCAGTGCAACACAATGTATTTTATAATTAACTTAACAATACTAAGTTAAGAACAAGTTTAATAATTACCAGTGGCCCCATGGGCTTGTCATATATAAAGTTACATAAAAAATTAATACTTATCTTTATAATTTGCACGGCTAATAATTAATAAACTACCGATTAAAATTTACGAGATTCGCTTTCCACGTAAGGGCACGTATGGGGCGTATTGGGTAATGAAGAATAAAAAAAAGCAAATAATCTGAACAAGTAAATCTTTCACAAACATTGTCTAGGTTCTTTTATTGTATTCCAAAGCCTTTGGAATAATTATATGGACAGCAGTGCCGAGAAAAGATCGTACTTCGGAAAGAAGTACATATACGTCCGGGGAAATTAATGCTTTGACTGAGCGCGTCGTTTATATACGTCGATGGAAAGAGGTTAAGGCCATATTGTTGTTTTAACGTCGAAGTATAGTATTATTGAATTCAATACGTTGTTATTGTATGAGGGGGCGCGATGGAAATTATTATTGAATATAGGGTCGGGAATATTGAAACTTTAAGAAGCTTTATATTAGAGCTATTTTTTGTAATTTTGACCTTCGGTTTGGCATTGGTAGCCTAGTGGTCAAGGTAACGGACTCGTGGGTAGCCTGTCATGAGTTTGAGCTTAGTACTGCTGAAGACCCGCCTTAGAGAAGAGGTCATTGCACGTTAAATATGTGGAGGCTCAATCGTCTTCCCGTTGGTGTGGTGTGGAAATTTAAAGAGGTGGTGCCTGCTCAGGGTCGTCTTCGTCACTTGACCATGGTTCAAAATTACGAGTTCCATCGCTAAAAGTTCTCAAGCAGCTGAATAGCGCAAAGTTATTCACTCACTCACCTGAAACTCGCTCAAGTAACGACAACGACACCTGAGTTGCAACCATCCCCAAACTACCACACCAACGGTAGGACTTTGAGCTTTAGACATTTAGTTTGTATCAGCCCTCTCTTCATGATGGATTTTCAGTATCACCATTTCTGAACCCCATAACTCTCTGCCTACAGTTACTTGACCATAACTACTAGGTTACCGTGGCCGCTTATTTTGTGAAATCAGTTTACTTGATTAAAAAACGGACGCACAGTACTACGTAGTCTATGGTTTAAATATTTTCCCAATCGAAATTTTAGTTGGAATATTTAGACATGTAGACTCAAATTATTTTATCAAAATATTTGTATCCGTACACAAATTCTATTAACCATTCAGGAATTTATTCAGTTTTATATAAATTATAATGACACAGGATGGCAAAATTTAAAATCTCCTTCACATAAGATTAATGAGTGAAATATAGAACGTACAAGTAAATTATTTCAGGGGAGTGCAAAAAA